>OW026366.1:140526446-141107380 GCA_932273885.2 Leucozona laternaria
TACACGCAAAGAGTGTCATTCTCAGAAGAATATCGTGCTTTAGAAGGAAGGAAGCTTGTAAATAGAAATTCATCTATAGCATCTCTTACTCCATATTTTGATGAAAGAACAAAACTCATCCGAGTTGGTGGAAGGTTGACAAATGCCAAGATCTCTCCAGATGCTAAGCATCAAATTTTAATTCCTAAAATCAATATAGTAACCAAATTAATTTTAACACATCTTCATTATAAACACATGCACGCTTCACATAGAGCGTTAATTGCCATCTCCCGACAACAGTACTGGATATTAGGTGTTGGACATGCAGCTCGACAAGTAATTAGCGGATGCATCATATGCTTTAGAGCAAAGCCAAGATTCATCAATCAGCTGATGGGAAATATGCCTGCAGAAAGGGTCAATTCAGCAAGACCTTTTTATCATTCCGGTGTTGACTTTTGCGGCCCCATAAAAACTCACTACAAGGTCAGAGGTAAGACTCCTACAAAGTCATATTTAGCTATTTTCGTTTGTTTTTCTACTAAAGCCATACATATAGAGGTAGTAGGAGACTTATCTTCTCAATCATTCATATACGCTTTAAAGCGATTTGTAGGAAGGCGAGGACTTTGCCACACAATATTTTGCGATAATGCAACAAATTTTGTTGGCGCCAAGAATGAATTAGCTGAACTTACAAAAATTTTCAATTCAAATAGAATACAAGCAGCCATCCAGACATATTGCCTCGAAGAAGGAATGACTTGGAAAAACATTCCACCTCGTTCCCCTCATTTTGGAGGCTTGTGGGAGGCTGCCGTCAAGTCTGCAAAAATGCTCCTCGTTCGCCACCTAGGTGAAGCATCACTTACGTATGAGGAGTTGCTTACTGTCGTCATACAAAGAGAAGCTATATTGAACTCTCGACCGTTGACTCCGTTATCATCTGATCCAAATGATTTAGAAGCTCTCACACCTGGACACTTCTTAATCGGAAGTCCTCTTACTGCAATTGCAGAACCAGATGTAACAGCCTGCAAAATGAGCAGCCTGAATAAATTCCGGCAAATTCAACACATTCAACAGCACTTCTGGAAAAGGTGGTCAGATGAGTACTTACATCTTCTGCAGCAAAGACTAAAGTGGAAGACTGAATCAAACAATCTAAAGCCTGACACCTTGGTGCTTATTAAAGAAGAAAATATTCCTCCGATGCGCTGGAAATTAGGACGTGTGATTGAAACTTTCAAGGGAAGTGATGACAAAGTACGCGTGGCTAATGTAAAAACCCAAACTGGAATATACCAAAGAGCAATACATAATCTTTGCCCGCTTCCAACAGAAGAACCAGATAATAAAGAAAAAAATCCAGATTGCTCTATTCTTGAACCCAGAAGAAGCATAAGATGTTTAAGGCCAAGAAGGACACAAAAATTGACATTGCTTTCAGTCTTACTTTTGGTACTTGTCATGCTACCCACATCTTTATGTCAGACGGAAACGCAGGAGCAAGTAAATACAAAGAAACTTGATGATGGTGTTGGTATATATTTTGAAGATGTTGGCAGAATTCGCACGATAAATACGTACTGGAAAATTTTTGTATTTTACAACTTGACAACGTACTGGCAAGAATTCAATGAGCTTAAAGCATATGTCAACAGAATGCAAGACGTATGCACAGAAGAAATTGCTAATCAGATGTATTACCAGCCAATAATAGACACACTTCGAAACAGGATCGCAGTTATCGAACATAACAATGAAGTGCTTCACAATTATCATGCACCAAAATATGAACGAACCAGGATAGCAAGATCACCATTCGACATAGTGGGAACTCTGGCACATAGTTTGTTTGGTATCCTTGACCAAGAAAATGCAGACAAAATTCAAGGTCAAATCAACAATGCCTACAAGAATGAAGATCATTTGGTTGAACTTTTGAGAAAACAAAGTTCAATTGCAGATGCTACTTCGAATATTTTAAAACGTGATCACATGCAAGTTCAAGATCAGTTTAAGGCTTTAAATGAACATCTTCAAAAGGCCATTACAATCATCAACGGGAAACAAAAGGCTAACGGGTTAAAACAGAAGCTCGGATCATTGGCTTCATATCTGATTCTTGTCCTCACAAATTTCGAGCATATACAAGAAATGCTTTTAGATGTTCTTTTGGATTTAAATCACGGAAACATAAATCCACAACTTATAACACCCAAACAATTAAGTGAGCAGCTGAAGCTCATTAAAAGTAATTTACCTTCCTATTTATCGTTGCCAGAAGGTTCAGTTATTGACATGTATAAAATATCATCAGTGAGAGGACGGTGCTTAAATGATCCTATTGTGTTTGAAATGTTACTGCCCCTGACAGATGCTGAAGAATTTCAACTTTTTAATCTTATAACTATTCCTATTTTTCACAGAAACAAGACATTTATAGTAGAAACATCTGCTGAATATCTAGCTGTCTCATTACCTAGAGATAGATATTTCTTATTGAGTGGCCTCGAGCTGGGAGAATGCAAAAGATTACTGTCGACCAACTACATGTGCAACCAAGTACACCCAACTAAAATCCAACAAGGAACTTCAGCGATTTGTGAAATGGCTTTGCTAAATCATAAAGAGGATAGCTTCAGCAAATGCACCTTGAAGGCGACACATTCACAAAGTGTTTGGAAAGGACTTAAATCTTCAAACAGTTGGATTTTTTCGATTCCATCAAAAATATCTGGCCATCTAATCTGCGGCGATAAAAGCACGACCATTAACTTATCTGGAAATGGTGTTCTGGAATTCAAAGAACCTTGTATTCTTCAACTGCCCAACATCGTCATCAAAGGTAAAATTAATTATGAAAGCAAAATAACCTCACCTTTTATTCCTAGTGCCAATGCAAGTTGCTGGAACATAATTCAACAAATAACATCAAAGACAATAGACACGACCATTGAAACGGATCATATTGACCCATCCGAGTTTGAGGATCTAAAGTCCAAAATCAAAGATGTAATGGATAAAACCAAGGAACTGCCTGCCCCCACTGATATCAACTCACATGATTACCATCACTATGGAAGCAGTCTATTGTTGTTGGCATGCATGATTGGGATTATCTTCATTCTTTTTCTGCGAACAAGAAGACCAACACCTATGCCAAGAACTTTCGAGGTCAACGTATAAAATAAGTTAAATTTAGAGAGTTAAGAACCATCAAAAGGGGGGAGTATGTTTAAATTTCATTTCTTTTTTATGTTCAAATTTCATTCTAATATTTTTTTTTTGCTTTTAACCATGCGGCCAGTTATATTGTAAGGCCAAATGGATCATTTCATTTTGTAAATCTTTTTTATGCATAGTTGCAACAATAATATTATCTTTGATTCAAGTGTGTGACCAGTTGAAATTTGTATAGTTCACGCTTCTCGTGTTCCACTTTTTAGATTTGCTATTCATCTGTTCTCACGCTTGGAATTTTTTGCGTAGTTGCACTTATTATCCGTTAAAATCTGTATTTGTATTAACAAAATAAAGTTCAGTTCTGTTAAAACCTTCGAACCAGTGCGTCGTCTTATATCTACAATTATTTTTGGGTTGAATATTTCTTTTGGGAAACTATCATTATTTTTGAGTTGAATATTTCATTTAAGAAATTATCATAATGCCTGGACTCAGAGTGTCAACTTAGCACTACCTACCTAGTTTTTGTTTGGAAACTTCGTCAAAAAAATTTTTTAGAATTTTTTTCTCTCCACAACTAATTTACAACAAAAAAGCTACAATTAATGCCGTCTTTAGATTTTCTAATTTGCTTTTCTAATGCCTGGACTCAGAGTGTCAACTTAGCACTACCTACCTAGTTTTTGTTTGAAAACTTCGTCAAAAAAATTTTTAGAATTTTTTTCTCTCCACAACTAATTTACTACAAAAAAGGTACAATTAATTGTGTACTTTTTTTTTAAATTTCGTAAAGTGTAGTGCTAACTTGATATCAAGTTAGCACTACATACCATGTTTTTTTTTAATACAAGGATTTTTATGGCAAACAAATTTTTAGAATTTTTTTCTTTCCACAACAAATTTACAACAAAAAAAACTACAATTAACTGTGTTATTAGTTTTTTTATTTTCTGAAAGTGTAATGCTAACTTGATATCAAGTTAGCACTACATACCATTTTTTTATTAAATAGTAGAGCTACAAATTTTTTTTTTTCCACAACTAATTTACTAATAAAAAGCTACAATTAACTGTGTACTCAGTTTATTTAATTTCTAAAAGTGTAGTGCTAACTTGACACACGTGCTCAAGTACGTATGCGGATATCCATGACGCCACAACGACGAGCGGATGCTGTGAAAAGATTTAACGTCGCGAAGTTAAAATCGCAAGAGATCGCCAGGACTTTTGCAGACCACGTCTCTCTTAACCTCTCAGCAAGCCCGCCACCAGCATCATCTGCAGAAGACCAGTGGAAACACTGCCAAAATGCCATCAGGAGAGCCGCCACTGATGTGCTGGGTTTCACTAGGCCACCACAAAGAAACCCCTGGTTCGATGAAGAATGCAGGCTGGCGCATGCAGCGAAGAATGAGGCCTACCAATCAATGCTGCAGACTAGAACCAGAGCTGCTGAGAGAGCAGCCCGAGAGCTCTACGGGCAAAAAAGAAGGGAGGAACGCCGACTTCTCAGGAGGAAAAAGAGAGAGCACGCGAAGCGGACGGTCGAGTCTGTTGAGGATTGTAGCGGCAGGGGGGATGTTCGAAAGTTTTACCGAAGGGTGAGGCAATCTACCCAGGGATACAGGGCCAGAACGGAAGCCTGCCGAGACGAGAGTGGGAATATGGTGGTAGACACACAGTCAGTGCTGAGGATCATGTAAACGACACTATCCTAGACTGCTAAACGGCGAAGATGGCCAAAATTCCGCTGTTAGACAGAACACTCCATTCAACCTGGACGACGATGGTCAAAATTTCCGTCCACCCGACCTAAATGAAGTGCGGTTAGCGATAGCCAAGCTTAAAACGTACAAGGCTGCTGGTGCGGATGGTCTGCCAGCCGAGCTATTCAAAGCAGCGGGAGATGACTTGGTAGGGAGTATACACCAACTTATTTCCAAAATTTGGTCGGATGAAAGTATGCCCGATGAATGGAACCTCGGTATAGTGTGCCCTATCTACAAGAAATGAGATGCTCTGAATTGTGCCAACTACAGAGGTATAAGTCTCCTCAACGTCGCATACAAAATCCTGTCATCTGTACTGTGTGATCGCTTAGAACCGTTTGTCAACGATCTGATCGGCCCCTATCAGTGTGGTTTTAGGCCCGGCTAATCAACCTTCGACCAAATGTTCACACTCAGACAGATTTTGAAAAAAAACCCAGGAGTTTCAAATCCATACACACCACCTCTTTATCGATTTCAAAGTCGCATATGATAGCGTAAATAGAGAAGAATTATATAGAGCCATGTCGCATCTCGGCATCCCTGCCAAACTCGTCCGCTTGTGCAGGATGACGATGGAGAAATCTCGCTGCTCCGTTAAAGTCGGTAAGAACACCACCGAACCCTTTGAAGTCGAGAAAGGTTTGAGGTAAGGCGACGCGTTATCATGCAACCTGTTTAACATCGTTCTTGAACCAATTGTACGTAACTCGCAAGTCAACAACAGAGGTACAATTTTTCAGAAGTCCGTTCAACTACTTCCTTATGCGGGTGATATTGACATCATTGGGAGAACGAAGCGAGCTGTTACCGGCGCGTTTGCAAGTATTGAATTGGAGGCGGCAAAAATGGGTTTGGCTGTTAATGAGGACAAGACGAAGTATATGCTATCATCGAGAAAGGAATCTCAACATCGTCGACTCGGGCAAAATGTCACGATGGATAGGTACAACTTCGAAGTCATCAAGGACTTTGTCTACCTGGGTTCCACTATTACATCGCAAAATGACATCAGTGCAGAGATCAAACGAAGAATTACACTTGCCAATCGCTGTTTCTTCGGGCTAAGAAGGCATTTGAGTAGTAAAGCCCTCTCTCAAAGAACCAAGGAGACCCTATATAAGATCTTAATCATCCCGGTCCTGCTATATGGGGCAGAAGCATGGACCCTGTCAAAAATGGATTAGAACCTGCTTGGGTGCTTTGAGAGGAAGATTCTTCGGGTGATCTGCGGTCCAGTCTGTATCGATGGAGTATGGAGGAGAAGATTCAACAACGAGCTGTACGGGCTTTACAGCGACGTCGACCTGGTCAAATAGCTGAAAATACAGCGGCTGAGATGGCTGGGACACGTGGAGCGTATGGACACTAACGCACCAGCCCGACGAGTCTTCGAATCCACCCCTGATGGTCTGCGCAGCAGAGGAAGACCCCACATAAGGAGGCGCACACAAGTGGAGAACGACCTCAGCCAACTTGGAGTGCGAAACTGGAGGCAGCTAGCTAGGGACCGAGCTGGCTGCTCGCTTCCGCTACTTCATGAAGTTAAGTTTGATATCAGCATTCAATCGCAGCAACTCGAGATACTGGTAGAAGTACTAACTGTGATTTTATCTACATTGTACCTTTGGGAAACCAGCAACAACTCCAACCACTTCAGACGATGTTTCTACAGGCCAGCTTAACCCTAATAACATTTAATTTTTAATTGACACATTTTTAATATGTCAATGGCAGGAGTATGTTTAGCTAACTATATTTATATGCAAATACTTTTATGACTGTAGAGATGTTTTGTAAATATTTTATAATTATATAATAAGATCAAAGTGGATGGCGACGCTGTGTCGCGTTGAACCTTATCATAAAACAGTAATGGCGAATTCCTTTCAACAAAGAAATCGATTTTTTTCTAAACAGAATCGATTTTTTTCTAAATAAAATCGATTCTTTTCTGTCAAAACAAATCTTGCGTTTTTAGCAAGATTTCACACCGATTTGCACACATACTGTGAAGACTTGGCATTTCTAATACGTCAAATTGAAAGTCGAGGAATTTTTGGAAGACGAGTTGTTTATTTTTTGGTTGCAACGAATTCTACATAATTTAACAACATATTCAACAATGTATTCAGTCAATACATCTATAAAAATAATTTATTGTGCGTTGTTCATTATCAAACACAAATTTGACAAAAAAAATAGCTTTCGCGAGTTAAAGACGTGTTAAAAACTTTCAGTGCAAGTGAAACTTTTCAATCACAATTTTCTTTAAAAATATATGTGCAAATAGAAGTTCAAACAATAAAATGTACCAACAAATTGATACCGTATAAGCTGGCTAATGTCTTTTATTTATTAATTTAATTCTATTGGTAAAACATTTTTCTCCAAACAAAAACAAACAACCTTAATAGTTTTGTGAATAATTTCTTGACGTTTTGCGTCAATTGCAGCTATAAAGTAACACAAACACAATCACACCGAAAAAAATCGATTTCAATTCTGTTTAGAAAAAAATCGATTTCTTTTTTGAAAGGAATTCGCCATTAATGATCTCGCAGATTGTGGTTTATGACTCACATCTGTTAGCATTATGTTATGAACAAGGGATGCGTCGGACATCATCATCATTATCCACTTTACAACCATAATTGTTAGTTTAGGATTATATTATACTATACAAGAGATAAGATATATATAAGAATAGATATGTATTTGTAGGCTAGTTGTAAGAAATAGTTCTAAGGTAGTTTTAGGTTTTTGAAAATAAAAAAGAATACTCTGTACCACGAACCAGAACGGTTGTGTTTTTGATCTTTAATTTTCATACGGGTGTTTATATTTCTTCATGGTGACCCCAAGTGTTCATTTTGAGCACAAATGTTGTTTTTTATAACAAATATTCATTTTTTCGTAATTGTTGTTTTATATAGTGTTCTTTTACTTCGCGAGACTTTTTGTTTTTTTTTATCAAAATGCAAAGTGAAGATATGATCAAGGAGCAAAATGCCATTGGGCGAGACATTTCTGATTCCTCAAAATAATGGTTGCTGCATCTTTCGATGAGAAGAAGACACATATATATATATATAGCTTTTCCAAATGAATGATTTGGATCTCAAAGATGTTGCAGAACTTCCCAAGGAAAACATTAATTTCACAATGAACTACCCTGAAAAAGTTTGCAACAACACAACGTCTGGTAAGTCCCTTATTAGTAAATTATTAAAATAGTTTATTTTTTGTATTTATTATACGAATAGGGCTTCTAATCTAAATTGGACCAAACAAAGCCCAAGTCTGACACTACCTTAGTTAAAAGGTTTCGATTCGCACTTTGTGAATTTGATGAAACCTTAGAGGAGTTCAGAACAGGTGCTGAAACAGCTGATTCGTTAAGAATGGCAAAATCTCATGCCCAACAACTTTGCGAAAAGTATATTCAGCAGTTTAATGAGGATGAACTCACGGGTTCTTACTACTCACTTAAACGTCGCACAGTGGCCCGTACTGACTTTTTTGGTTGCAAAAATCATAATTTTTTTTGGTTTTGAAGGAAATTTCCAAGGCTATAAAGTTTGTGAATTTGAAGAAAAAATATTTACAGTGTGTTTCAGAATCTGCTGCTGAAATAAAAAGTTTTTGTTAACGTGGTTAACATAATTGGTATTGAATTCTAAAAAGGTCGAAAGTCAATTTATGAGGTAATTTGAGGGTAATTTAAGTGAAACAGTGGGGAAAAAAGAAAACACACCAATTTGAGTGAAACAGTGGGGGAAAAATCAGTTTTTGTTTTTTTTTTCTTATTAATTGATTTTTCATTTTTTTTATTTTTTCTTATAAGAGAGTAAATTTATAAAGTATTTTATTGATAGATTAGAATTCAAAAAGTAGAAAAACAAAATAAAAGGAACAAAAATTTACATACAAACATAAAATCTCTTGGAAAGTATCATCTAAGTCCGGGGTAATGCGTAATAAACTTATAATTTTCGGTGAGTATTGTGCTTTCAGATCTTTTTGGTTTCTTACATGCCTTAAGGTAGAAGTAAGTGGATCGGATGAGACTGCTAGCATGTTAAATAGGTCTTCATTCTGTCGAATTCTTGAAACTTTGCACGTATTTTGATATCTGTATTTCTTGTAGTCTTTATTTTTGGACTCCTAGGCTTTTTCTGACAATTCTCCAAGTGGTAGTGATTGGTATTCGATGATATTTTTACTATGAACCAAAATTTTATGAAGAGTAGGTGTGAGTTGATTTTCAGGGTACTTTTGTTTCAATAACTCTGCGGTTTTTTTGGTGTAATCTCCACATTTAACTGTATTCACTACTTCTCTGCTATTAAAAACATTTAGTATTATTTTGATCCTGGTTATAACCTCTTTATTGACTCCAGTCAGACCAGAGCGGTTGCCTCAGATTGTTCAAAAATCTACATGAAGTGTTTAAATCATTGCTATTTCCAAATCCTTGCTTTGGTTTATCTACATCAAGTCCAAGCTCATTTGTCCGGTTTTGATATGGAGAGATGAAGAAAGCCATTCCTCATTTTTGTTTATGAAAAATAATCTCGACCTATGGGCTGCGACCCATTTTTTATCAATGTTGTAATAAAAGCTTTTTAATTTTGCTTAATTTTCCGGTAAATTTTCACCGGATAATTGGTATTCACTTATTATGGTAAAAAAGAACTCTTCAAGACTCTCATCTTTGACAAAAAGTTCAAACAAAATATTGTATGGTATATAAATTTTAAATAATTTTTCCTTATACAACTGCTCCTTCAAATTTTCAATGATAATTTCATCCCAATGTTTCATCTTTTTATACCATAAAACTAAATACCTGCATTAAAAATATTCAATGTATGACATCCTAATAAGGTAATCTGCTTTACCTATAAGCTTCTTTAAAAAAATTCTAATCCAGTTAAAAACTCTCATCCATCAAACTACCTGACAGTAATTAATCATACCCGACATCAATAACATTCATACTTAAAAGTTTTATCAGGGGTCACAAAAAATAAGCTATAAAACCGTTTTAAAAAACTTAGGTAGGTTTTTCCTTCTAAACTTCAAAACCATTTTATTTCAAACCAACACTCATACCTTCAAAACAGAGAAAAAATACTTTCCATGATTTTTTTTCTGCCCCTGACAAAAAAATATTGACTTCATTAAATCAAATCGCTCTAGCTCAGCTCTATGCAACTTTATGCAGCTCAGTTTTTGGTTTTATATGAAGAAATATATAAGGATTTACTATCCGTTGAGCTAAGCTTGATTATGTTTGAACCTTTTTTTTCTACTCAGTGTAAAGACGAAAAAGCGTGCAAAAATGGGTGTTTAAAAAAACATTAAATTTAGCAGTTTAAAAAAATTTATCATTTTTTTTTTTTTCATTTCTGGTTATAGCAATTAACACATATATATCAAGTAAAAATAACAAAAAAAGTTTTATTTTCACCTTTTCCTAGTTTTTACACTCAAAATTAAAAAAAAAATTTAAAACGATTGTTTCTTTCTAACCATAAAAATTTGTCAACTTCGACTCGCTCTACAAGTCAAACCATTCATACAAATGAAATAATTTTTTCGATTACTAGAGCTCGAAACATTTGTCAATTCAAAAAAAGTAAACGTTTTGCATTATAAACCCACCCGAAAAATGAATTTCGCAAGCACTTTTGCCTAAACGGGCCACTGTGCGTCGAACAGTGGTTAAATTGGGGAAATAAATCAAAAAAATGAAAGTGTTAGTATGAAGTTATTTATTTTATTTTATTATAGTTATATAGTTGGTCTATGATTTTTGAAAATTTGAGCAATTTTTGTTCATAAGTATTAAAGATACAGGGCTCCAAAGTTACCCTTTCTTCAATTTTGAAATTCCTATATTTTCTTGCACTAACTTCTTGGCACGAAAAATAGCGTTTATAAAACTTTAAGCCAGAATTTTTATTTTTATTTCAAAAACGTGTACTTTAAGCTTAAAAAAAACATATGCATATATATATATATGTATATATGTATATTTTAGATAAGTCAGAGCAGAGCTCTAAAATTAAAATTTTAATGTTTTTTCCTTAGAACTACAATTTTAGCTACACTTGCCTACACGCTCTGACTACATTCACTTGAAAGCTACAATACTCACCTAACTAGTCCAAAAAGAATGAAATCCGTCTGGATCCAACCCTGTGACTTATGTTCAATTTTGTTCACCTGAATCAGGTCTTAAAAAACACGGTTTTGACGACGATAGATCCCGAAAAATTACAATTTCTTCGAAAATACTAGTCACAGATAACTAGATAAGAGCTTAATTTTTAGAAAAAATATGTACCTTTCTTTAAAAAATAAAATAAAATTAATCCATTGACTAACCTGTAAGATATTCAATTTTTAGCGCAAAACTTTTTTTTTGCCTGATTTATTTTCCAATTGTTTCCTAACTTTTATTTAAAAAATTACAATAAAAATAAAAAAAATTATGATGTATTAAACTATATGTAAGTACTTAAATAAAATATGAACAGAAATCAGGTATAATCTTTAAATTTTGTATGAGATTACGCAAAAAATAGGGACAGGTAAAATAAAAAAAGGTTTTTTACGACCATTTTCCGGAAAACCCTTTCAGGATAGGTAAGACCTAATAAGAACAGTTTGGTTGTCACTAATATATATAGATAACAAATAATGGAATAATAAGTCATTATTAAGCTATTGTTCATTGTGCAAGGTGTTAGGAATAAATAAAAAGAAATTAACATGTCACAGTTTGTTTTAAGTTACACTGTTTTGTGTGAAGTTCTAATTAAAGGTCTTAATTTTGTAGAACCGTTTCTTTTCTCAATTTAAACGGAGATACATGTTGGTTAGTCATAACCAAACCAAATTTTTTGAAAGATATACGGACTGGTTAAATAGTGAATTTGTGGTTAAATTAGAAACTAATAATAATAACACAGACGTTTTATCTGATTCTACTCGTGGTAGACCAAACAAAGATTTTACATCGTGCACTGACCGAGCAAAAAGATATAAAGTAGATAAACTGAGATCTTCTGTATCACAGGATCTTATAAATGCTGCATCCTCATCTTCTTCAAAATTAAAAGGTAAATATTTTTTAAAAGTAAATTAAAGTAGTTAAAAGTAATAATACTGATGACGTCGATTGTGCCCCTCATAATGACCTTACCAACTGACGAAAACAATGCCACATGGATCAATTTCCGTCCGTCTTCAACACGATATTGCAGAGCATTGAAATTTTAATACAAAAAGAAAACACTTGACCTCATACGCGAAGAGAAAAACCGTGTGGAAAATGAAATACAGGGATTGGAGATGACCTCAATAAATATTGGCACACTTGCCATAAAAGTTAGACACCATCTTTATTTCACGATGATAGATGGAAAAGTTGCTCAAGCTGTCACAAATACTAGTTCTGCGAGCAACTGCATCATCTGTGGAGCTAAGCCTTCGGAGATGAATAATTTATCTAAGATCAGTACCAAGATGTTGAATGAAGATGCTCTTAAACTAGGAATATCATCACTACATGCAAGGATTAGATTTATGGAATACGTGTAAAGCAAGGAACTGGAACAACAAATGACGGCAATACATCACGAAGATTTTTTGAAAATCCGCTTCTGACTGCAGAGATCACCAAAATAGATTCAAGGTTGATAACGAGACTTTCAGTCATATTGGAAGTAATTTGCTGCAATTTTTCAATTGATACAGAAAAATTTAAGGTTTATTCTGAAGAGACAGCTAAATTGGCGATGTCGTTATACCCTTGGTATCACATGCCTGCAACAGTTCATAAAATCTTATTACACGAAGCAGAAGTAATACAAAGTGCATCTTTGCCAGTGGGTTCACTTTCAGAGGAGGCCCAGGAAAGCAGAAATAAGGACTACAAATATTACAGAACCCACCACTCCAGGAAATGTTCTCGGCTATCTACAAATGAGGATGTTTTCCACATGATCATGATATCATCTGATCCCTTTATAACCCAATTGAGACCGGAACCAAAAAAAAAACCTTCCATTGAGTGAAGAAGCTCTTGAATTAATAAATTAATATTTTTTTAATGACTATGTAATTTATTTTAATGTATTTATACATTTATTTATTTGTTTATTTATTTAATTATTTATTTATGTAATTAGTATTATAATTATTTTATGTAATGTTTACATATTAAA
Source organism: Leucozona laternaria (assembly GCA_932273885.2). Lineage (NCBI taxonomy): Eukaryota > Metazoa > Arthropoda > Insecta > Diptera > Syrphidae > Leucozona > Leucozona laternaria. The sequence continues at coordinate 140,539,627 of OW026366.1, forward strand.
GCAAAAAGTGTTACAAAACATAAATTGTTATTTTTTTTACATGAACAATAAACCCCAAAATTTAGAAAAATCTCAATAACTCATCTTCTAATTGTTATTTTTAATCCAAATTTTGAGGAAATGTGTGTTTCCCTAACCCACACATGTGTGCCAAATTTCATTTCTCTCCGATTTATATTACAGGTTTTATCGATTTATTTCCGCGCTCCCATACAAACCGAACCACTTCCTTCCTTACAAAGCCTTGCATTCAGTATTCCCAATATTAATCTCCTAGAATTTCAAGTAGATTATACTAATGAAAACCCTTCATTTAAGTTTTCATTCAATACTCCAAGTGTAAAACTCCCGAATGTTCGAAGAGACTTTACAACTTGGAGTTCCTTAAAAGAGCGTCTTGCTCAAGGGTCATTAGTTGATGACCATAACTTGAAAAAGCGTATTGATAAAGAAAACGTTACGTCGGAAAAATTTTCATTCGAAACTCCACTTGCTACATTCCCGGATGTTCCAGGAGAGCATGCAAAGTGGAATTCATTAGAGGAAATACCTCAAAGACCGTTATTTAGTATAGGTCATAATTTGAATAAACCTTTTGCAAAGGCATCTTTAATTTCAATCGCAAGTTGCGACATTGTGCAACATTTATTAGTTTGAACAATGAAGCAAAATGGAGAAAAGTGATAGTGATAGATACAATTTATGTTTTAAATGTTTAAAAGGTGAACATTTAAGCAACATTTGTAATGAACCTTTTTGTGGAATTTGCAATGGCAAACACAATACTTTTCTCCATAGACAAAAAATGGTATCACAAAAAACCGAATTTGACATGATCCTTAGTGGTCCAGCGGTAAAAGAAGAGCCAGTTGTTTTGGAAAACGTAAGTTCTTATGAAGAAGAACTCGATGTGGCCCTTAGTGGTCAAGCGGTAGTAGAAGACCCAATTTGCGACAAACTAAGTTCTCATAAAGAGAAAAATGATGTGATCCTTAGTGGTCCTGTGGTGGAAGAAGATCCTATTTGCGAAAAGGAAACAATTGTGATCCTTAGTGATCCAACGGTGGTTGATAATCCACCAATGTGCAAGAAAGTATCTTCTCATGAAGAACTCAATGGAATCCTGAGTGGTTCAGTAGCGATTAAAATGCCACATTCTTATTATAAAATACTTTCTAAAAGGAGAACAACCCTGAGTCGTTCAAAACATTTAAAATCGATTTTTAACTGCAAAGTAGCTCCTAATTTGGGAGAGAGCTTTCGCAAGCAATCAAAAGAACGTTTTAATATGGTAAAACATTTAAGAACATTTATTTATAAAACATCTTCCTTTTCAGGTCCAAAAGTGCCTTTGGGTCCCAGGTACATGTGTTAAAACAAGTCAACCATTTTCAGATTGACAGTAACAAAGAAGTTTCTGCTACATTTTCGATTATTCGAAATAAATTTTTGTAAAATGCTATGAATTTAAAGCAAACGACATTTTCTTTCCTTATAAAATTTTCCAAAGGAACACAATGTTTTTCTATGTTCTGAGAAAAGGGCAGGGAATCAAATACCATATTTGGAAAAATTGGCCTTTGTCGTATACTAGAAGCAAGGACAAGCAATGGGATTTCGACAAGCTCGATTTACATTGCTCGTCCTTTTTCTAGTTTTATAAGATTTATATAAAGTAGAAATTTAATATAATAACAAATGATAATGATTCTGTATAATTATTTAAAATTTAAAAAATAAATTAACTATTTGTTGAAACCTTTTATGTTTATTATTGGTTTTTGAATATATTTTTATAACTTTCAATTAAAAGTATTTTTTAAATGGTATTTCCTTTTATTAAAGTTTTAATTTGTCAAATAAAATAAAAGCTGAATTTCGAATACTAATTAATGAATAATAATATTGTAGTATGATTTTCTCATATTCAAATATTAAACAAAATGTATAACAATTGAACCTACATATAAAGGGTCCGCCATCTAACGTTTTTTTTTCAACTAGTGCTTATTTCGTGAATGGTAACACTTAGCTCATGTCTGATTTGACAGATAATTAGTTTTATCCTTGCGCTGAACGAATATGGTTGTGTATACGCTTCGCTAAGTGGGCCTGCGATCGACTTACAGAAGATGCCGATTTTGCCAAAAAAATCATCTTTTCAGATGAAGCTCATTTTGATCTTGGCGGGTAGTAAACAAACAAAATTGTCGCATTTGGGGCACAGAAAACCCGCACGCATACATTGAAAAGCCGATACACCCAAAACGAGTCACTGTTTGGTGCGGATTTTGGTCCAGAGGCATAATTGGGCCATTTTTCGAAAATGAGCAAGGAGTGGCCGTTACAGTCAATGGCGATCGTTATCGGGCCATGTTGAACGAATTTTTGTTCACAAAAATTGAAGAGGAGGATATTGGCAACATTTGGTTTCAACAGGACGGCGCTACGTGCCACACAGCCGAAGCTACACTCGATGTTTTGCGCCATTTTCAAAAAAAAAAAGAAGTTATTTGACGGACGCTTTATTTAATAAGCATGTTAAGAGTCTTCAGACAATATTCTGAAATATTATGACGATGATGAAATCAGACCTCTGCTCTAGTGGAAGTATATGTTTAGAAGTGAATGATGTCAATGAAGTTCCCACATGTCCAGCTTAAACAATTAATCGACCTGGATAGCATGATGTCCTGCATAAGTCAACTAGTATTCCAACTGTTCAATAAAAACGACCGATGCACGAAGGAATCAAGATCTCTTCTACGTAACGCATTTTCGGTCAATACAAAATTGGAAAAGAAGAACGAAGAAAAGGAAATAGCATATACTGTATGTGGATGTGATGTTCAAAAAGGTAGACACGGTGCATTCAAGAGGACACAAGCGTCCACAAGCTTTTCTCAAAGCGAACCTCTGTCTATCAACTCCTACTCTCACCTCCCCGTGGTGAACATCGGGTGCCTAGTACCTTTAATTGAAGATGGGGTTCCAACCTCTGTGGACGGTTTTAGGCGGTAGCAAACGAGAGAGGGGGGAGGAGTGTTCCCACTAAGGCACTTCTTCTTCATCCAGGCGGCAGCGGAGGAATTCCCCAGATGGAATCAACGGTGGCGTCTACAATTCCAGTTAGGCTGAACTACTTAGTGAACACCTTATATGGGCTACTACGACACATCCGTAGCTCAGGCCTATAAGGAGCGGTTTATCCGGCTCCCCACCCTTGGAGTTATAATAAGGGTCTGGTCCTCCAGGCTAGGGGGTTGTGCGTGTGGGTAACTTCCCTACCACGGAAAATGTTTTTTCGGTTCCGAAACAACAACAAGCCTCGGACATGGATGATTTTAATGTTGACGACCTAAGCAAACGAAACAAGGACAATGAATTTCGGATTTGCACGTGGAATGTCCGGACCTTAAACAGGCCACGTGCAGCCGAACAACTAGTGGAGAGCCTGGATAGGCTAAGGGCTGACGTTACAGCCATTCAGGAAGTGCGATGGGATGGAGAAGGCATACGAAGGATGAAAGCGTGTGATATTTACTTCGGCGAGTGCTGCAAGCAGCAGGGTCAGCGGCTTTTTGGTTGTGGTTTTGTGGTAAGGGGAAGACTTAGGCAAGAAGTCTTAGGCTTCAGAAATGTAAGCGAGCGCCTAGTCACAATCCGCATCAAAGCCAAGTTCAAAAACATCACGCTGATCTGTGCCCATGCCCCAACGGAAGAAAAAGATGACTCAACCAAGGAAGATTTCTACGATCTCCTCGAGAATACGTATGATAGGTGCACCAAGTACGACGTCAAGATTATTCTTGGCGACTTCAACGCCAAGATCGGAAAAGAGGGCATCTTTGGTTCGATAGTCGGAGGATACAGCCTGCACGACAACACTTCCGGTAACGGACTCAGGCTGATTGACTTTGCGGCGGGGCGAAATGTCATCATAGCAAGTACTCGATTCCCACACCTCAATATACACAAAGGGACTTGGCGGTCTCCAGATCAACGAACCGTCAACCAGATTGATCATGTTGCGATAGACGCCAGGCATGCTTCCAGTATCCTGGATGTCCGAACGTTCCGAGGTGCCAACATAGACTCGGATCACTACTTGGTGGTAGCTCAAGTACGTATGCGGATATCCATGACGCCACAACGACGAGCGGATGCTGTGAAAAGATTTAACGTCGCGAAGTTAAAATCGCAAGAAATCGCCAGGACTTTTGCAGACCACGTCTCTCTTAACCTCTCAGCAAGCCCGCCACCAGCATCATCTGCAGAAGACCAGTGGAAACACTGCCAAAATGCCATCAGGAGAGCCGCCACTGATGTGCTGGGTTTCACTAGGCCACCACAAAGAAACCCCTGGTTCGATGAAGAATGCAGGCTGGCGCATGCAGCGAAGAATGAGGCCTACCAATCAATGCTGCAGACTAGAACCAGAGCTGCTGAGAGAGCAGCCCGAGAGCTCTACGGGCAAAAAAGAAGGGAGGAACGCCGACTTCTCAGGAGGAAAAAGAGAGAGCATGCGAAGCGGACGGTCGAGTCTGTTGAGGATTGTAGCGGCAGAGGGGATGTTCGAAAGTTTTACCGAAGGGTGAGGCAATCTACCCAGGGATACAGGGCCAGAACGGAAGCCTGCCGAGACGAGAGTGGGAATATGGTGGTAGACACACAGTCAGTGCTGAGGATCATGTAAACAACACTATCCTAGACTGCTAAACGGCGAAGATGGCCAAAATTCCGCTGTTAGACAGAACACTCCATTCAACCTGGACGACGATGGTCAAAATTTCCGTCCACCCGACCTAAATGAAGTGCGGTTAGCGATAGCCAAGCTTAAAACGTACAAGGCTGCTGGTGCGGATGGTCTGCCAGCCGAGCTATTCAAAGCAGCGGGAGATGACTTGGTAGGGAGTATACACCAACTTATTTCTAAAATTTGGTCGGATGAAAGTATGCCCGATGAATGGAACCTCGGTATAGTGTGTCCTATCTACAAGAAAGGAGATGCTCTGAATTGTGCCAACTACAGAGGTATAAGTCTCCTCAACGTCGCATACAAAATCCTGTCATCTGTACTGTGTGATCGCTTAGAACCGTTTGTCAACGATCTGATCGGCCCCTATCAGTGTGGTTTTAGGCCCGGCTAATCAACCTTCGACCAAATGTTCACACTCAGACAGATTTTGAAAAAAAACCCAGGAGTTTCAAATCCATACACACCACCTCTTTATCGATTTCAAAGTCGCATATGATAGCGTAAATAGAGAAGAATTATATAGAGCCATGTCGCATCTCGGCATCCCTGCCAAACTCGTCCGCTTGTGCAGGATGACGATGGAGAAATCTCGCTGCTCCGTTAAAGTCGGTAAGAACACCACCGAACCCTTTGAAGTCGAGAAAGGTTTGAGGCAAGGCGACGCGTTAACATGCAACCTGTTTAACATCGTTCTTGAAGCAATTGTACGTAACTCGCAAGTCAACAACAGAGGTACAATTTTTCAGAAGTCCGTTCAACTACTTCCTTATGCGGATGATATTGACATCATTGGCAGAACGAAGCGAGCTGTTACCGGCGCGTTTGCAAGTATTGAATTGGAGGCGGCAAAAATGGGTTTGGCTGTTAATGAGGACAAGACGAAGTATATGCTATCATCGAGAAAGGAATCTCAACATCGTCGACTCGGGCAAAATGTCACGATGGATAGGTACAACTTCGAAGTCATCAAGGACTTTGTCTACCTGGGCTCCACTATTACATCGCAAAATGACATCAGTGCAGAGATCAAACGAAGAATTACACTTGCCAATCGCTGTTTCTTCGGGCTAAGAAGGCATTTGAGTAGTAAAGCCCTCTCTCAAAGAACCAAGGAGACCCTATATAAGATCTTAATCATCCCGGTCCTGCTATATGGGGCAGAAGCATGGACCCTGTCAAAAATGGATGAGAACCTGCTTGGGTGCTTTGAGAGGAAGATTCTTCGGGTGATCTTCGGTCCAGTCTGTATCGATGGAGTATGGAGGAGAAGATTCAACAACGAGCTGTACGGGCTTTATAGCGACGTCGACCTGGTCAAATAGCTGAAAATACAGCGGCTGAGATGGCTGGGACACGTGGAGCGTATGGACACTAACGCACCAGCCCGACGAGTCTTCGAATCCACCCCTGATGGTCTGCCCAGCAGAGGAAGACCCCACATAAGGAGGCGCACACAAGTGGAGAACGACCTCAGCCAACTTGGAGTGCGAAACTGGAGGCAGCTAGCTAGGGACCGAGCTGGCTGCTCGCTTCCGCTACTTCATGAAGTTAAGTTTGATATCAGCATTCAATCGCAGCAACTCGAGATACTGGTAGAAGTACTAACTGTGATTTTATCTACATTGTACCTTTGGGAAACCAGCAACAACTCCAACCACTTCAGACAATGTTTCTACAGGCCAGCTTAACCCTAATAACATTTAATTTTTAATTGACACATTTTTAATGTGTCAATGGCAGGAGTATGTTTAGCTAACTATATTTATATGCAAATACTTTTATGACTGTAGAGATGTTTTGTAAATATTTTATATAGAATAAGATCAAAGTGGATGGCGACGCTGTGTCGCGTTGAACCTTATCATAAAACAGTAATGGCGAATTCCTTTCAACAAAGAAATCGATTTTTTTTCTAAACAGAATCGATTTTTTTCTAAATAAAATCGATTCTTTTCTGTCAAAACAAATCTTGCGTTTTTAGCAAGATTTCACACCGATTTGCACACATACTGTGAAGACTTGGCATTTCTAATACGTCAAATTGAAAGTCGCGGAATTTTTGGAAGACGAGTTGTTTATTTTTTGGTTGCAACGAATTCTACATAATTTAACAACATATTCAACAATGTATTCAGTCAATACATCTATAAAAATAATTTATTGTGCGTTGTTCATTATCAAACACAAATTTGACAAAAAAAATAGCTTTCGCGAGTTAAAGACGTGTTAAAAACTTTCAGTGCAAGTTAAACTTTTCAATCACAATTTTCTTTAAAAATATATGTGCAAATAGAAGTTCAAACAATAAAATGTACCAACAAATTGATACCGTATAAGCTGGCTAATGTCTTTTATTTATTAATTTAATTCTATTGGTAAAACATTTTTCTCCAAACAAAAACAAACAACCTTAATAGTTTTGTGAATAATTTCTTGACGTTTTGCGTCAATTGCAGCTATAAAGTAACACAAACACAATCACACCGAAAAAAATCGATTTCAATTCTGTTTAGAAAAAAATCGATTTCTTTTTTGAAAGGAATTCGCCATTAATGATCTCGCAGATTGTGGTTTATGACTCACATCTGTTAGCATTATGTTATGAACAAGGGATGCGTCGGACATCATCATCATTATCCACTTTACAACCCTAATTGTTAGTTTAGGATTATATTATACTATACTAGAGATAAGATATATATAAGAATATAGATGTATTTGTAGGCTAGTTGTAAGAAATAGTTCTAAGGTAGTTTTAGGTTTTTGAAAATAAAAAAGAATACTCTGTACCACGAACCAGAACGGTTGTGTTTTTGATCTTTAATTTTCATACGGGTGTTTATATTTATTCATGGTGACCCCAAGTGTTAATTTTGAGCACAAATGTTGTTTTTTATAACAAATATTCATTTTTTCGTAATTGTTGTTTTATATAGTGTTCTTTTACTTCGCGAGACTTTTTGTTTTTTTATCAAAATGCAAAGTGAAGATATGATCAAGGAGCAAAATGCCATTGGGCCAGACATTTCTGATTCCTCAAAATAATGGTTGCTGCATCTTTCGATGAGAAGAAGACACATATAGACGATTGGAAGGAGAAACTGGAGCATCTTGAGCAGCTTTTCCAAATGAATGATTTGGATCTCAAAGATGTTGCAGAACTTCCCAAGGAAAACATTAATTTCACAATGAACTACCCTGAAAAAGTTTGAAACAACACAACGTCTGGTAAGTCCCTTATTAGTAAATTATTAAGTGTTTATTTTTTTTATTTATTATACGAATAGGGCTTCTAATCTAAATTGGACCAAACAAAGCCCAAGTCTGACACTACCTTAGTTAAAAGGTTTCGATTCGCACTTTGTGAATTTGATGAAACCTTAGAGGAGCTCAGAACAGGTGCTGAAACAGCTGATTCGTTAAGAATGGCAAAATCTCATGCCCAACAACTTTGCGAAAAGTATATTCAGCAGTTTAATGAGGATGAACTCACGGGTTCTTACTACTCACTTAAACGTCGCACAGTGGCCCGTACTGACTTTTTTGGTTGCAAAAATCATAATTTTTTTTGGTTTTGAAGGAAATTTCCAAGGCTATAAAGTTTGTGAATTTGAAGAAAAAATATTTACAGTGTGTTTCAGAATCTGCTGCTGAAATAAAAAGTTTCTGTTAACGTGGTTAACATAATTGGTATTGAATTCTAAAAAGGTCGAAAGTCAATTTATGAGGTAATTTGAGGGCAATTTAAGTGAAACAGTGGGGAAAAAAGAAAACAAACCAATTTGAGTGAAACAGTGGGGGAAAAATCAGTTTTTGTTTTTTTTTTCTTATTAATTGATTTTTCATTTTTTTTATTTTTTTTTTATAAGAGAGTAAATTTATAAAGTATTTTATTGATAGATTAGAATTCAAAAAGTAGAAAAACAAAATAAAAGGAACAAAAATTTACATACAAACATTAAATCTCTTGGAAAGTATCATCTAAGTCCGGGGTAATGCGTAATAAACTTATAATTTCCGGTGAGTATTGTGCTTTCAGATCTTTTTGGTTTCTTACATGCCTTAAGGTAGAAGTAAGTGGATCGGATGAGACTGCTAGCATGTTAAATAGGTCTTCATTCTGTCGAATTCTTGAAACTTTGCACGTATTTTGATATCTGTATTTCTTGTAGTCTTTATTTTTGGACTCCTAGGCTTTTTCTGACAATTCTCCAAGTGGTAGTGATTGGTATTCGATGATATTTTTACTATGAACCAAAATTTTATGAAGAGTAGGTGTGAGTTGATTTTCAGGGTACTTTTGTTTCAATAACTCTGCGGTTTTTTTGGTGTAATCTCCACATTTAACTGTATTCACTACTTCTCTTCTATTAAAAACATTTAGTATTATTTTGATCCTGGTTATAACCTCTTTATTGACTCCAGTCAGACCAGAGCGGTTGCCTCAGATTGTTCAAAAATCTACATGAAGTGTTTAAATCATTGCTATTTCCAAATCCTTGCTTTGGTTTATCTACATCAAGTCCAAGCTCATTTGTCCGGTTTTGATATGGAGAGATGAAGAAAGCCATTCCTCATTTTTGTTTATGAAAAATAATCTCGACCTATGGGCTGCGACCCATTTTTTATCAATGTTGTAATAAAAGCTTTTTAATTTTGCTTAATTTTCCGGTAAATTTTCACCGGATAATTGGTATTCACTTATTATGGTAAAAAAGAACTCTTCAAGACTCTCATCTTTGACAAAAAGTTCAAACAAAATATTGTATGGTATATAAATTTTAAATAATTTTTCCTTATACAACTGCTCCTTCAAGTTTTCAATGATAATTTCATCCCAATGTTTCATCTTTTTATACCATAAAACTAAATACCTGCATTAAAAATATTCAATGTATGACATCCTAATAAGGTAATCTGCTTTACCTATAAGCTTCTTTAAAAAAATTCTAATCCAGTTAAAAACTCTCATCCATCAAACTACCTGACAGTAATTAATCATACCCGACATCAATAACATTCATACTTAAAAGTTTTATCAGGGGTCACAAAAAATAAGCTATAAAACCGTTTTAAAAAACTTAGGTAGGTTTTTCCTTCTAAACTTCAAAACCATTTTATTTCAAACCAACACTCATACCTTCAAAACAGAGAAAAAATACTTTCCATGATTTTTTTTCTGCCCCTGACAAAAAAATATTGACTTCATTAAATCAAATCGCTCTAGCTCAGCTCTATGCAACTTTATGCAGCACAGTTTTTGGTTTTATAAGAAGAAATATATAAGGATTTACTATCCGTTGAGCTTAGCTTGATTATGTTTGAACCTTTTTTTTTCTACTCAGTGTAAAGACGAAAAAGCGTGCAAAAATGGGTGTTAAAAAAAACATTAAATTTAGCAGTTTAAAAAAATTTATCATTTTTTTTTTTCATTTCTGGTTATAGCAATTAACACATATATATCAAGTAAAAATAACAAAAAAAGTTTTATTTTCACCTTTTCCTAGTTTTTTTTTCTATTTTATTATAGTTATATAGTTTGTCTATGATTTTTGAAAATTTGAGCAATTTTTGTTCATAAGTATTAAAGATACAGGGCTCCAAAGTTACCCTTTCTTCAATTTTGAAATTCCTATAATTTCTTGCACTAACTTCTTGGCACGAAAAATAGCGTTTATAAAACTTTAAGCCAGAATTTTTATTTTTATTTCAAAAACGTGTACTTTAAGCTTAAAAAAAACATATGCATATATATATATATGTATATATGTATATTTTAGATAAGTCAGAGCAGAGCTCTAAAATTAAAATTTTAATGTTTTTTCCTTAGAGCTACAATTTTAGCTACACTTGCCTACACGCTCTGACTACATTCACTTGAAAGCTACAATTCTCACCTAACTAGTCCAAAAAGAATGAAATCCGTCTGTATCCAACCCTGTGACTTATGTTCAATTTTGCTCACCTGAATCAGGTCTTAAAAAACACGGTTTTGACAACGATAGATCCCGAAAAATTACAATTTTTTCGAAAATACTTGTCACAGATAACTAGATAAGAGCTTAATTTTTAGAAAAAATATGTACCTTTCTTTGAAAAATAAAATTAATCCATTGACTAACCTGTAAGATATTCAATTTTTAGCGCAAAACTTTTTTTTTGCCTGACTTATTTTCCAATTGTTTCCTAACTTTTATTTAAAAAATTACAATAAAAATAAAAAAAATTATGATGTATTAAACTATATGTAAGTACTTAAATAAAATATGAACAGAAATCAGGTATAATCTTTAAATTTTGTATGAGATTACGCAAAAAATAGGGACAGGTAAAATAAAAAAAGGTGCTTTTTGTGGTTTTATCTGTATATGGGTTTTTCCTAATACTTGATTTTAGGTATATGAATTGATACCTGTTATATGAATGAAAAACAAACAATTTCTTTTTTACGACCATTTTCCTGAAAACCCTTTCAGGGTAGGTAAGACCTAATAAGAACAGTTTGGTTGTCACTAATATATATAGATAACAAAAAATGGAATAATAAGTCATTATTAAGCTATTGTTCATTGTGCAAGGTGTTAGGAATAAATAAAAAGAAATTAACATGTCACAGTTTGTTTTAAGTTACACTGTTTTGTGTGAAGTTCTAATTAAAGGTCTTAATTTTGTAGAACCGTTTCTTTTCTCAATTTAAACGGAGATACATGTTGGTTAGTTATAACCAAACCAAATTTTTTGAAAGATATACGGACTGGTTAAATAGTGAATTTGTGGTTAAATTAGAAACTAATAATAATAACACAGACGTTTTATCTGATTCTACTCGTGGTAGACCAAACAAAGATTTTACATCGTGCACTGACCGAGCAAAAAGATATAAAGTAGATAAACTGAGATCTTCTGTATCACAGGATCTTATAAATGCTGCATCCTCATCTTCTTCAAAATTAAAAGGTAAATATTTTTTAAAAGTAAATTAAAGTAGTTAAAAGTAATAATACTGATGACGTCGATTGTGCCCCTCATAATGACCTTACCAACTGACGAAAACAATGCCACATGGATCAATTTCCGTCCGTCTTCAACACGATATTGCAGAGCATTGAAATTTTAATACAAAAAGAAAACACTTGACCTCATACGCGAAGAGAAAAACCGTGTGGAAAATGAAATACAGGGATTGGAGATGACCTCAATAAATATTGGCACACTTGCCATAAAAGTTAGACACCATCTTTATTTCACGATGATAGATGGAAAAGTTGCTCAAGCTGTCACAAATACTAGTTCTGCGAGCAACTGCATCATCTGTGGAGCTAAGCCTTCGGAGATGAATAATTTATCTAAGATCAGTACCAAGATGTTGAATGAAGATGCTCTTAAACTAGGAATATCATCACTACATGCAAGGATTAGATTTATGGAATACGTGTAAAGCAAGGAACTGGAACAACAAATGACGGCAATACATCACGAAGATTTTTTGAAAATCCGCTTCTGACTGCAGAGATCACCAAAATAGATTCAAGGTTGATAACGAGACTTTCAGTCATATTGGAAGTAATTTGCTGCAATTTTTCAATTGATACAGAAAAATTTAAGGTTTATTCTGAAGAGACAGCTAAATTGGCGATGTCGTTATACCCTTGGTATCACATGCCTGCAACAGTTCATAAAATCTTATTACACGAAGCAGAAGTAATACAAAGTGCATCTTTGCCAGTGGGTTCACTTTCAGAGGAGGCCCAGGAAAGCAGAAATAAGGACTACAAATATTACAGAACCCACCACTCCAGGAAATGTTCTCGGCTATCTACAAATGAGGATGTTTTCCACATGATCATGATATCATCTGATCCCTTTATAACCCAATTGAGACCGGAACCAAAAAAAAAACCTTCCATTGAGTGAAGAAGCTCTTGAATTAATAAATTAATATTTTTTTAATGACTATGTAATTTATTTTAATGTATTTATACATTTATTTATTTGTTTATTTATTTAATTATTTATTTATGTAATTAGTATTATAATTATTTTATGTAATGTTTACATATTAAAGCAAAAAGTGTTACAAAACATAAATTGTTATTTTTTTTACATGAACAATAAACCCCAAAATTTAGAAAAATCTCAATAACTCATCTTCTAATTGTTATTTTTAATCCAAATTTTGAGGAAATGTGTGTTTCCCTAACCCACACATGTGTGCCAAATTTCATTTCTCTCCGATTTATATTACAGGTTTTATCGATTTATTTCCGCGCTCCCATACAAACCGAACCACTTCCTTCCTTACAAAGCCTTGCATTCAGTATTCCCAATATTAATCTCCTAGAATTTCAAGTAGATTATACTAATGAAAACCCTTCATTTAAGTTTTCATTCAATACTCCAAGTGTAAAACTCCCGAATGTTCGAAGAGACTTTACAACTTGGAGTTCCTTAAAAGAGCGTCTTGCTCAAGGGTCATTAGTTGATGACCATAACTTGAAAAAGCGTATTGATAAAGAAAACGTTACGTCGGAAAAATTTTCATTCGAAACTCCACTTGCTACATTCCCGGATGTTCCAGGAGAGCATGCAAAGTGGAATTCATTAGAGGAAATACCTCAAAGACCGTTATTTAGTATAGGTCATAATTTGAATAAACCTTTTGCAAAGGCATCTTTAATTTCAATCGCAAGTTGCGACATTGTGCAACATTTATTAGTTTGAACAATGAAGCAAAATGGAGAAAAGTGATAGTGATAGATACAATTTATGTTTTAAATGTTTAAAAGGTGAACATTTAAGCAACATTTGTAATGAACCTTTTTGTGGAATTTGCAATGGCAAACACAATACTTTTCTCCATAGACAAAAAATGGTATCACAAAAAACCGAATTTGACATGATCCTTAGTGGTCCAGCGGTAAAAGAAGAGCCAGTTGTTTTGGAAAACGTAAGTTCTTATGAAGAAGAACTCGATGTGGCCCTTAGTGGTCAAGCGGTAGTAGAAGACCCAATTTGCGACAAACTAAGTTCTCATAAAGAGAAAAATGATGTGATCCTTAGTGGTCCTGTGGTGGAAGAAGATCCTATTTGCGAAAAGGAAACAATTGTGATCCTTAGTGATCCAACGGTGGTTGATAATCCACCAATGTGCAAGAAAGTATCTTCTCATGAAGAACTCAATGGAATCCTGAGTGGTTCAGTAGCGATTAAAATGCCACATTCTTATTATAAAATACTTTCTAAAAGGAGAACAACCCTGAGTCGTTCAAAACATTTAAAATCGATTTTTAACTGCAAAGTAGCTCCTAATTTGGGAGAGAGCTTTCGCAAGCAATCAAAAGAACGTTTTAATATGGTAAAACATTTAAGAACATTTATTTATAAAACATCTTCCTTTTCAGGTCCAAAAGTGCCTTTGGGTCCCAGGTACATGTGTTAAAACAAGTCAACCATTTTCAGATTGACAGTAACAAAGAAGTTTCTGCTACATTTTCGATTATTCGAAATAAATTTTTGTAAAATGCTATGAATTTAAAGCAAACGACATTTTCTTTCCTTATAAAATTTTCCAAAGGAACACAATGTTTTTCTATGTTCTGAGAAAAGGGCAGGGAATCAAATACCATATTTGGAAAAATTGGCCTTTGTCGTATACTAGAAGCAAGGACAAGCAATGGGATTTCGACAAGCTCGATTTACATTGCTCGTCCTTTTTCTAGTTTTATAAGATTTATATAAAGTAGAAATTTAATATAATAACAAATGATAATGATTCTGTATAATTATTTAAAATTTAAAAAATAAATTAACTATTTGTTGAAACCTTTTATGTTTATTATTGGTTTTTGAATATATTTTTATAACTTTCAATTAAAAGTATTTTTTAAATGGTATTTCCTTTTATTAAAGTTTTAATTTGTCAAATAAAATAAAAGCTGAATTTCGAATACTAATTAATGAATAATAATATTGTAGTATGATTTTCTCATATTCAAATATTAAACAAAATGTATAACAATTGAACCTACATATAAAGGGTCCGCCATCTAACGTTTTTTTTTCAACTAGTGCTTATTTCGTGAATGGTAACACTTAGCTCATGTCTGATTTGACAGATAATTAGTTTTATCCTTGCGCTGAACGAATATGGTTGTGTATACGCTTCGCTAAGTGGGCCTGCGATCGACTTACAGAAGATGCCGATTTTGCCAAAAAAATCATCTTTTCAGATGAAGCTCATTTTGATCTTGGCGGGTAGTAAACAAACAAAATTGTCGCATTTGGGGCACAGAAAACCCGCACGCATACATTGAAAAGCCGATACACCCAAAACGAGTCACTGTTTGGTGCGGATTTTGGTCCAGAGGCATAATTGGGCCATTTTTCGAAAATGAGCAAGGAGTGGCCGTTACAGTCAATGGCGATCGTTATCGGGCCATGTTGAACGAATTTTTGTTCACAAAAATTGAAGAGGAGGATATTGGCAACATTTGGTTTCAACAGGACGGCGCTACGTGCCACACAGCCGAAGCTACACTCGATGTTTTGCGCCATTTTCAAAAAAAAAAAGAAGTTATTTGACGGACGCTTTATTTAATAAGCATGTTAAGAGTCTTCAGACAATATTCTGAAATATTATGACGATGATGAAATCAGACCTCTGCTCTAGTGGAAGTATATGTTTAGAAGTGAATGATGTCAATGAAGTTCCCACATGTCCAGCTTAAACAATTAATCGACCTGGATAGCATGATGTCCTGCATAAGTCAACTAGTATTCCAACTGTTCAATAAAAACGACCGATGCACGAAGGAATCAAGATCTCTTCTACGTAACGCATTTTCGGTCAATACAAAATTGGAAAAGAAGAACGAAGAAAAGGAAATAGCATATACTGTATGTGGATGTGATGTTCAAAAAGGTAGACACGGTGCATTCAAGAGGACACAAGCGTCCACAAGCTTTTCTCAAAGCGAACCTCTGTCTATCAACTCCTACTCTCACCTCCCCGTGGTGAACATCGGGTGCCTAGTACCTTTAATTGAAGATGGGGTTCCAACCTCTGTGGACGGTTTTAGGCGGTAGCAAACGAGAGAGGGGGGAGGAGTGTTCCCACTAAGGCACTTCTTCTTCATCCAGGCGGCAGCGGAGGAATTCCCCAGATGGAATCAACGGTGGCGTCTACAATTCCAGTTAGGCTGAACTACTTAGTGAACACCTTATATGGGCTACTACGACACATCCGTAGCTCAGGCCTATAAGGAGCGGTTTATCCGGCTCCCCACCCTTGGAGTTATAATAAGGGTCTGGTCCTCCAGGCTAGGGGGTTGTGCGTGTGGGTAACTTCCCTACCACGGAAAATGTTTTTTCGGTTCCGAAACAACAACAAGCCTCGGACATGGATGATTTTAATGTTGACGACCTAAGCAAACGAAACAAGGACAATGAATTTCGGATTTGCACGTGGAATGTCCGGACCTTAAACAGGCCACGTGCAGCCGAACAACTAGTGGAGAGCCTGGATAGGCTAAGGGCTGACGTTACAGCCATTCAGGAAGTGCGATGGGATGGAGAAGGCATACGAAGGATGAAAGCGTGTGATATTTACTTCGGCGAGTGCTGCAAGCAGCAGGGTCAGCGGCTTTTTGGTTGTGGTTTTGTGGTAAGGGGAAGACTTAGGCAAGAAGTCTTAGGCTTCAGAAATGTAAGCGAGCGCCTAGTCACAATCCGCATCAAAGCCAAGTTCAAAAACATCACGCTGATCTGTGCCCATGCCCCAACGGAAGAAAAAGATGACTCAACCAAGGAAGATTTCTACGATCTCCTCGAGAATACGTATGATAGGTGCACCAAGTACGACGTCAAGATTATTCTTGGCGACTTCAACGCCAAGATCGGAAAAGAGGGCATCTTTGGTTCGATAGTCGGAGGATACAGCCTGCACGACAACACTTCCGGTAACGGACTCAGGCTGATTGACTTTGCGGCGGGGCGAAATGTCATCATAGCAAGTACTCGATTCCCACACCTCAATATACACAAAGGGACTTGGCGGTCTCCAGATCAACGAACCGTCAACCAGATTGATCATGTTGCGATAGACGCCAGGCATGCTTCCAGTATCCTGGATGTCCGAACGTTCCGAGGTGCCAACATAGACTCGGATCACTACTTGGTGGTAGCTCAAGTACGTATGCGGATATCCATGACGCCACAACGACGAGCGGATGCTGTGAAAAGATTTAACGTCGCGAAGTTAAAATCGCAAGAAATCGCCAGGACTTTTGCAGACCACGTCTCTCTTAACCTCTCAGCAAGCCCGCCACCAGCATCATCTGCAGAAGACCAGTGGAAACACTGCCAAAATGCCATCAGGAGAGCCGCCACTGATGTGCTGGGTTTCACTAGGCCACCACAAAGAAACCCCTGGTTCGATGAAGAATGCAGGCTGGCGCATGCAGCGAAGAATGAGGCCTACCAATCAATGCTGCAGACTAGAACCAGAGCTGCTGAGAGAGCAGCCCGAGAGCTCTACGGGCAAAAAAGAAGGGAGGAACGCCGACTTCTCAGGAGGAAAAAGAGAGAGCATGCGAAGCGGACGGTCGAGTCTGTTGAGGATTGTAGCGGCAGAGGGGATGTTCGAAAGTTTTACCGAAGGGTGAGGCAATCTACCCAGGGATACAGGGCCAGAACGGAAGCCTGCCGAGACGAGAGTGGGAATATGGTGGTAGACACACAGTCAGTGCTGAGGATCATGTAAACAACACTATCCTAGACTGCTAAACGGCGAAGATGGCCAAAATTCCGCTGTTAGACAGAACACTCCATTCAACCTGGACGACGATGGTCAAAATTTCCGTCCACCCGACCTAAATGAAGTGCGGTTAGCGATAGCCAAGCTTAAAACGTACAAGGCTGCTGGTGCGGATGGTCTGCCAGCCGAGCTATTCAAAGCAGCGGGAGATGACTTGGTAGGGAGTATACACCAACTTATTTCTAAAATTTGGTCGGATGAAAGTATGCCCGATGAATGGAACCTCGGTATAGTGTGTCCTATCTACAAGAAAGGAGATGCTCTGAATTGTGCCAACTACAGAGGTATAAGTCTCCTCAACGTCGCATACAAAATCCTGTCATCTGTACTGTGTGATCGCTTAGAACCGTTTGTCAACGATCTGATCGGCCCCTATCAGTGTGGTTTTAGGCCCGGCTAATCAACCTTCGACCAAATGTTCACACTCAGACAGATTTTGAAAAAAAACCCAGGAGTTTCAAATCCATACACACCACCTCTTTATCGATTTCAAAGTCGCATATGATAGCGTAAATAGAGAAGAATTATATAGAGCCATGTCGCATCTCGGCATCCCTGCCAAACTCGTCCGCTTGTGCAGGATGACGATGGAGAAATCTCGCTGCTCCGTTAAAGTCGGTAAGAACACCACCGAACCCTTTGAAGTCGAGAAAGGTTTGAGGCAAGGCGACGCGTTATCATGCAACCTGTTTAACATCGTTCTTGAAGCAATTGTACGTAACTCGCAAGTCAACAACAGAGGTACAATTTTTCAGAAGTCCGTTCAACTACTTCCTTATGCGGATGATATTGACATCATTGGCAGAACGAAGCGAGCTGTTACCGGCGCGTTTGCAAGTATTGAATTGGAGGCGGCAAAAATGGGTTTGGCTGTTAATGAGGACAAGACGAAGTATATGCTATCATCGAGAAAGGAATCTCAACATCGTCGACTCGGGCAAAATGTCACGATGGATAGGTACAACTTCGAAGTCATCAAGGACTTTGTCTACCTGGGCTCCACTATTACATCGCAAAATGACATCAGTGCAGAGATCAAACGAAGAATTACACTTGCCAATCGCTGTTTCTTCGGGCTAAGAAGGCATTTGAGTAGTAAAGCCCTCTCTCAAAGAACCAAGGAGACCCTATATAAGATCTTAATCATCCCGGTCCTGCTATATGGGGCAGAAGCATGGACCCTGTCAAAAATGGATGAGAACCTCCTTGGGTGCTTTGAGAGGAAGATTCTTCGGGTGATCTTCGGTCCAGTCTGTATCGATGGAGTATGGAGGAGAAGATTCAACAACGAGCTGTACGGGCTTTACAGCGACGTCGACCTGGTCAAATAGCTGAAAATACAGCGGCTGAGATGGCTGGGACACGTGGAGCGTATGGACACTAACGCACCAGCCCGACGAGTCTTCGAATCCACCCCTGATGGTCTGCCCAGCAGAGGAAGACCCCACATAAGGAGGCGCACACAAGTGGAGAACGACCTCAGCCAACTTGGAGTGCGAAACTGGAGGCAGCTAGCTAGGGACCGAGCTGGCTGCTCGCTTCCGCTACTTCATGAAGTTAAGTTTGATATCAGCATTCAATCGCAGCAACTCGAGATACTGGTAGAAGTACTAACTGTGATTTTATCTACATTGTACCTTTGGGAAACCAGCAACAACTCCAACCACTTCAGACAATGTTTCTACAGGCCAGCTTAACCCTAATAACATTTAATTTTTAATTGACACATTTTTAATGTGTCAATGGCAGGAGTATGTTTAGCTAACTATATTTATATGCAAATACTTTTATGACTGTAGAGATGTTTTGTAAATATTTTATATAGAATAAGATCAAAGTGGATGGCGACGCTGTGTCGCGTTGAACCTTATCATAAAACAGTAATGGCGAATTCCTTTCAACAAAGAAATCGATTTTTTTTCTAAACAGAATCGATTTTTTTCTAAATAAAATCGATTCTTTTCTGTCAAAACAAATCTTGCGTTTTTAGCAAGATTTCACACCGATTTGCACACATACTGTGAAGACTTGGCATTTCTAATACGTCAAATTGAAAGTCGCGGAATTTTTGGAAGACGAGTTGTTTATTTTTTGGTTGCAACGAATTCTACATAATTTAACAACATATTCAACAATGTATTCAGTCAATACATCTATAAAAATAATTTATTGTGCGTTGTTCATTATCAAACACAAATTTGACAAAAAAAATAGCTTTCGCGAGTTAAAGACGTGTTAAAAACTTTCAGTGCAAGTTAAACTTTTCAATCACAATTTTCTTTAAAAATATATGTGCAAATAGAAGTTCAAACAATAAAATGTACCAACAAATTGATACCGTATAAGCTGGCTAATGTCTTTTATTTATTAATTTAATTCTATTGGTAAAACATTTTTCTCCAAACAAAAACAAACAACCTTAATAGTTTTGTGAATAATTTCTTGACGTTTTGCGTCAATTGCAGCTATAAAGTAACACAAACACAATCACACCGAAAAAAATCGATTTCAATTCTGTTTAGAAAAAAATCGATTTCTTTTTTGAAAGGAATTCGCCATTAATGATCTCGCAGATTGTGGTTTATGACTCACATCTGTTAGCATTATGTTATGAACAAGGGATGCGTCGGACATCATCATCATTATCCACTTTACAACCCTAATTGTTAGTTTAGGATTATATTATACTATACTAGAGATAAGATATATATAAGAATATATATGTATTTGTAGGCTAGTTGTAAGAAATAGTTCTAAGGTAGTTTTAGGTTTTTGAAAATAAAAAAGAATACTCTGTACCACGAACCAGAACGGTTGTG
Source organism: Leucozona laternaria (assembly GCA_932273885.2). NCBI lineage: Eukaryota > Metazoa > Arthropoda > Insecta > Diptera > Syrphidae > Leucozona > Leucozona laternaria. The sequence goes on from OW026366.1 coordinate 140,560,019, forward strand.
TTTTTGATCTTTAATTTTCATACGGGTGTTTATATTTCTTCATGGTGACCCCAAGTGTTAATTTTGAGCACAAATGTTGTTTTTTATAACAAATATTCATTTTTTCGTAATTGTTGTTTTATATAGTGTTCTTTTACTTCGCGAGACTTTTTGTTTTTTTATCAAAATGCAAAGTGAAGATATGATCAAGGAGCAAAATGCCATTGGGCGAGACATTTCTGATTCCTCAAAATAATGGTTGCTGCATCTTTCGATGAGAAGAAGACACATATAGACGATTGGAAGGAGAAACTGGAGCATCTTGAGGAGCTTTTCCAAATGAATGATTTGGATCTCAAAGATGTTGCAGAACTTCCCAAGGAAAACATTAATTTCACAATGAACTACCCTGAAAAAGTTTGAAACAACACAACGTCTGGTAAGTCCCTTATTAGTAAATTATTAAGTGTTTATTTTTTTTATTTATTATACGAATAGGGCTTCTAATCTAAATTGGACCAAACAAAGCCCAAGTCTGACACTACCTTAGTTAAAAGGTTTCGATTCGCACTTTGTGAATTTGATGAAACCTTAGAGGAGTTCAGAACAGGTGCTGAAACAGCTGATTCGTTAAGAATGGCAAAATCTCATGCCCAACAACTTTGCGAAAAGTATATTCAGCAGTTTAATGAGGATGAACTCACGGGTTCTTACTACTCACTTAAACGTCGCACAGTGGCCCGTACTGACTTTTTTGGTTGCAAAAATCATAATTTTTTTTGGTTTTGAAGGAAATTTCCAAGGCTATAAAGTTTGTGAATTTGAAGAAAAAATATTTACAGTGTGTTTCAGAATCTGCTGCTGAAATAAAAAGTTTCTGTTAACGTGGTTAACATAATTGGTATTGAATTCTAAAAAGGTCGAAAGTCAATTTATGAGGTAATTTGAGGGCAATTTAAGTGAAACAGTGGGGAAAAAAGAAAACAAACCAATTTGAGTGAAACAGTGGGGGAAAAATCAGTTTTTGTTTTTTTTTTCTTATTAATTGATTTTTCATTTTTTTTATTTTTTTTTTATAAGAGAGTAAATTTATAAAGTATTTTATTGATAGATTAGAATTCAAAAAGTAGAAAAACAAAATAAAAGGAACAAAAATTTACATACAAACATTAAATCTCTTGGAAAGTATCATCTAAGTCCGGGGTAATGCGTAATAAACTTATAATTTCCGGTGAGTATTGTGCTTTCAGATCTTTTTGGTTTCTTACATGCCTTAAGGTAGAAGTAAGTGGATCGGATGAGACTGCTAGCATGTTAAATAGGTCTTCATTCTGTCGAATTCTTGAAACTTTGCACGTATTTTGATATCTGTATTTCTTGTAGTCTTTATTTTTGGACTCCTAGGCTTTTTCTGACAATTCTCCAAGTGGTAGTGATTGGTATTCGATGATATTTTTACTATGAACCAAAATTTTATGAAGAGTAGGTGTGAGTTGATTTTCAGGGTACTTTTGTTTCAATAACTCTGCGGTTTTTTTGGTGTAATCTCCACATTTAACTGTATTCACTACTTCTCTTCTATTAAAAACATTTAGTATTATTTTGATCCTGGTTATAACCTCTTTATTGACTCCAGTCAGACCAGAGCGGTTGCCTCAGATTGTTCAAAAATCTACATGAAGTGTTTAAATCATTGCTATTTCCAAATCCTTGCTTTGGTTTATCTACATCAAGTCCAAGCTCATTTGTCCGGTTTTGATATGGAGAGATGAAGAAAGCCATTCCTCATTTTTGTTTATGAAAAATAATCTCGACCTATGGGCTGCGACCCATTTTTTATCAATGTTGTAATAAAAGCTTTTTAATTTTGCTTAATTTTCCGGTAAATTTTCGCCGGATAATTGGTATTCACTTATTATGGTAAAAAAGAACTCTTCAAGACTCTCATCTTTGACAAAAAGTTCAAACAAAATATTGTATGGTATATAAATTTTAAATAATTTTTCCTTATACAACTGCTCCTTCAAGTTTTCAATGATAATTTCATCCCAATGTTTCATCTTTTTATACCATAAAACTAAATACCTGCATTAAAAATATTCAATGTATGACATCCTAATAAGGTAATCTGCTTTACCTATAAGCTTCTTTAAAAAAATTCTAATCCAGTTAAAAACTCTCATCCATCAAACTACCTGACAGTAATTAATCATACCCGACATCAATAACATTCATACTTAAAAGTTTTATCAGGGGTCACAAAAAATAAGCTATAAAACCGTTTTAAAAAACTTAGGTAGGTTTTTCCTTCTAAACTTCAAAACCATTTTATTTCAAACCAACACTCATACCTTCAAAACAGAGAAAAAATACTTTCCATGATTTTTTTTCTGCCCCTGACAAAAAAATATTGACTTCATTAAATCAAATCGCTCTAGCTCAGCTCTATGCAACTTTATGCAGCACAGTTTTTGGTTTTATAAGAAGAAATATATAAGGATTTACTATCCGTTGAGCTTAGCTTGATTATGTTTGAACCTTTTTTTTTCTACTCAGTGTAAAGACGAAAAAGCGTGCAAAAATGGGTGTTAAAAAAAACATTAAATTTAGCAGTTTAAAAAAATTTATCATTTTTTTTTTCATTTCTGGTTATAGCAATTAACACATATATATCAAGTAAAAATAACAAAAAAAGTTTTATTTTCACCTTTTCCTAGTTTTTTTTTCTATTTTATTATAGTTATATAGTTTGTCTATGATTTTTGAAAATTTGAGCAATTTTTGTTCATAAGTATTAAAGATACAGGGCTCCAAAGTTACCCTTTCTTCAATTTTGAAATTCCTATAATTTCTTGCACTAACTTCTTGGCACGAAAAATAGCGTTTATAAAACTTTAAGCCAGAATTTTTATTTTTATTTCAAAAACGTGTACTTTAAGCTTAAAAAAAACATATGCATATATATATATATGTATATATGTATATTTTAGATAAGTCAGAGCAGAGCTCTAAAATTAAAATTTTAATGTTTTTTCCTTAGAGCTACAATTTTAGCTACACTTGCCTACACGCTCTGACTACATTCACTTGAAAGCTACAATTCTCACCTAACTAGTCCAAAAAGAATGAAATCCGTCTGTATCCAACCCTGTGACTTATGTTCAATTTTGCTCACCTGAATCAGGTCTTAAAAAACACGGTTTTGACAACGATAGATCCCGAAAAATTACAATTTTTTCGAAAATACTTGTCACAGATAACTAGATAAGAGCTTAATTTTTAGAAAAAATATGTACCTTTCTTTGAAAAATAAAATTAATCCATTGACTAACCTGTAAGATATTCAATTTTTAGCGCAAAACTTTTTTTTTGCCTGACTTATTTTCCAATTGTTTCCTAACTTTTATTTAAAAAATTACAATAAAAATAAAAAAAATTATGATGTATTAAACTATATGTAAGTACTTAAATAAAATATGAACAGAAATCAGGTATAATCTTTAAATTTTGTATGAGATTACGCAAAAAATAGGGACAGGTAAAATAAAAAAAGGTGCTTTTTGTGGTTTTATCTGTATATGGGTTTTTCCTAATACTTGATTTTAGGTATATGAATTGATACCTGTTATATGAATGAAAAACAAACAATTTCTTTTTTACGACCATTTTCCTGAAAACCCTTTCAGGGTAGGTAAGACCTAATAAGAACAGTTTGGTTGTCACTAATATATATAGATAACAAAAAATGGAATAATAAGTCATTATTAAGCTATTGTTCATTGTGCAAGGTGTTAGGAATAAATAAAAAGAAATTAACATGTCACAGTTTGTTTTAAGTTACACTGTTTTGTGTGAAGTTCTAATTAAAGGTCTTAATTTTGTAGAACCGTTTCTTTTCTCAATTTAAACGGAGATACATGTTGGTTTGTTATAACCAAACCAAATTTTTTGAAAGATATACGGACTGGTTAAATGGTGAATTTGTGGTTAAATTAGAAACTAATAATAATAACACAGACGTTTTATCTGATTCTACTCGTGGTAGACCAAACAAAGATTTTACATCGTGCACTGACCGAGCAAAAAGATATAAAGTAGATAAACTGAGATCTTCTGTATCACAGGATCTTATAAATGCTGCATCCTCATCTTCTTCAAAATTAAAAGGTAAATATTTTTTAAAAGTAAATTAAAGTAGTTAAAAGTAATAATACTGATGACGTCGATTGTGCCCCTCATAATGACCTTACCAACTGACGAAAACAATGCCACATGGATCAATTTCCGTCCGTCTTCAACACGATATTGCAGAGCATTGAAATTTTAATACAAAAAGAAAACACTTGACCTCATACGCGAAGAGAAAAACCGTGTGGAAAATGAAATACAGGGATTGGAGATGACCTCAATAAATATTGGCACACTTGCCATAAAAGTTAGACACCATCTTTATTTCACGATGATAGATGGAAAAGTTGCTCAAGCTGTCACAAATACTAGTTCTGTGAGCAACTGCATCATTTGTGGAGCTAAGCCTGCGGAGATGAATAATTTATCTAAGATCAGTACCAAGATGTTGAATGAAGATGCTCTTAAACTAGGAATATCATCACTACATGCAAGGATTAGATTTATGGAATACGTGTTGCACCTCGGCTACAACTTGAGCTTTAAATCATGGAGAACATGTGAGGACACTCGTGCTATTAAGGAAGTAGAAAAAAACGAATCCAAGCTGAATTCATCGAAAAGGTTGGTATCAAGGTTGACGTTGTAAAGCAAGGAACTGGAACAACAAATGACGGCAATACATCACGAAGATTTTTTGAAAATCCGCTTCTGACTGGAGAGATCACCAAAATAGATTCAAGGTTGATAACGAGACTTTCAGTCATATTGGAAGTAATTTGCTGCAATTTTTCAATTGATACAGAAAAATTTAAGGTTTATTCTGAAGAGACAGCTAAATTGGCGATTTCGTTATACCCTTGGTATCACATGCCTGCAACAGTTCATAAAATCTTATTACACGAAGCAGAAGTAATACAAAGTGCATCTTTGCCAGTGGGTTCACTTTCAGAGGAGGCCCAGGAAAGCAGAAATAAGGACTACAAATATTACAGAACCCACCACTCCAGGAAATGTTCTCGGCTATCTACAAATGAGGATGTTTTCCACATGATCATGATATCATCTGATCCCTTTATAACCCAATTGAGACCGGAACCAAAAAAAAAAAACCTTCCATTGAGTGAAGAAGCTCTTGAATTAATAAATTAATATTTTTTTAATGACTATGTAATTTATTTTTATGTATTTATACATTTATTTATTTGTTTATTTATTTAATTATTTATTTATGTAATTAGTATTATAATTATTTTATGTAATGTTTACATATTAAAGCAAAAAGTGTTACAAAACATAAATTGTTATTTTTTTTACATGAACAATAAACCCCAAAATTTAGAAAAATCTCAATAACTCATCTTCTAATTGTTATTTTTAATCCAAATTTTGAGGAAATGTGTGTTTCCCTAACCCACACATGTGTGCCAAATTTCATTTCTCTCCGATTTATATTACAGGTTTTATCGATTTATTCCCGCGCTCCCATACAAACCGAACCACTGTGCGTCGGTTCAAGCAATTGTTTCGTAGTGCAACAGAAGAAAGGGCTTCCTTACAAAGCCTTGCATTCAGTATTCCCAATATTAATCTCCTAGAATTTCAAGTAGATTATACTAATGAAAACCCTTCATTTAAGTTTTCATTCAATACTCCAAGTGTAAAACTCCCGAATGTTCGAAGAGACTTTACAACTTGGAGTTCCTTAAAAGAGCGTCTTGCTCAAGGGTCATTAGTTGATGACCATAACTTGAAAAAGCGTATTGATAAAGAAAACGTTACGTCGGAAAAATTTTCATTCGAAACTCCACTTGCTACATTCCCGGATGTTCCAGGAGAGCATGCAAAGTGGAATTCATTAGAGGAAATACCTCAAAGACCGTTATTTAGTATAGGTCATAATTTGAATAAACCTTTTGCAAAGGCATCTTTAATTTCAATCGCAAGTTGCGACATTGTGCAACATTTATTAGTTTGAACAATGAAGCAAAATGGAGAAAAGTGATAGTGATAGATACAATTTATGTTTTAAATGTTTAAAAGGTGAACATTTAAGCAACATTTGTAATGAACGTTTTTGTGGAATTTGCAATGGCAAACACAATACTTTTCTCCATAGACAAAAAATGGTATCACAAAAAACCGAATTTGACATGATCCTTAGTGGTCCAGCGGTAAAAGAAGAGCCAGTTGTTTTGGAAAACGTAAGTTCTTATGAAGAAGAACTCGATGTGGCCCTTAGTGGTCAAGCGGTAGTAGAAGACCCAATTTGCGACAAACTAAGTTCTCATAAAGAGAAAAATGATGTGATCCTTAGTGGTCCTGTGGTGGAAGAAGATCCTATTTGCGAAAAGGAAACAATTGTGATCCTTAGTGATCCAACGGTGGTTGATAATCCACCAATGTGCAAGAAAGTATCTTCTCATGAAGAACTCAATGGAATCCTGAGTGGTTCAGTGGCGATTAAAATGCCACATTCTTATTATAAAATACTTTCTAAAAGGAGAACAACCCTGAGTCGTTCAAAACATTTAAAATCGATTTTTAACTGCAAAGTAGCTCCTAATTTGGGAGAGAGCTTTCGCAAGCAATCAAAAGAACGTTTTAATATGGTAAAACGAATACATTTAAGAACATTTATTTATAAAACATCTTCCTTTTCAGGTCCAAAAGTGCCTTTGGGTCCCAGGTACATGTGTTAAAACAAGTCAACCATTTTCAGATTGACAGTAACAAAGAAGTTTCTGCTACATTGTCGATTATTCGAAATAAATTTTTGTAAAATGCTATGAATTTAAAGCAAACGACATTTTCTTTCCTTATAAAATTTTCCAAAGGAACAAAATGTTTTCCTATGTTCTGAGAAAAGGGCAGGGAATCAAATACCATATTTGGAAAAATTGGCCTTTGTCGTATACTAGACGCAAGGACAAGCAATGGGATTTCGACAAGCTCGATTTACATTGCTCGTCCTTTTTCTAGTTTTATAAGATTTATATAAAGTAGAAATTTAATATAATAACAAATGATAATGATTTTGTATAATTATTTAAAATTTAAAAAATAAATTAACTATTTGTTGAAACCTTTTATGTTTATTATTGGTTTTTGAATATATTTTTATAACTTTCAATTAAAAGTATTTTTTAAATGGTATTTCCTTTTATTAAAGTTTTAATTTGTCAAATAAAATAAAAGCTGAATTTCGAATACTAATTAATGAATAATAATATTGTAGTATGATTTTCTCATATTCAAATATTAAACAAAATGTATAACAATTGAACCTACATATAAAGGGTCCGCCATCTAACGTTTTTTTTTCAACTAGTGCTTATTTCGTGAATGGTAACACTTAGCTCATGTCTGATTTGACAGATAATTAGTTTTATCCTTGCGCTGAACGAATATGGTTGTGTATACGCTTCGCTAAGTGGGCCTGCGATCGACTTACAGAAGATGCCGATTTTGCCAAAAAAATCATCTTTTCAGATGAAGCTCATTTTGATCTTGGCGGGTAGTAAACAAACAAAATTGTCGCATTTGGGGCACAGAGAACCCGCACGCATACATTGAAAAGCCGATACACCCAAAACGAGTCACTGTTTGGTGCGGATTTTGGTCCAGAGGCATAATTGGGCCATTTTTCGAAAATGAGCAAGGAGTGGCCGTTACAGTCAATGGCGATCGTTTTCGGGCCATGTTGAACGAATTTTTGTTCACAAAAATTGAAGAGGAGGATATTGGCAACATTTGGTTTCAACAGGACGGCGCTACGTGCCACACAGCCGAAGCTACACTCGATGTTTTGGGCCATTTTCAAAAAAAAAAAGAAGTTATTTGACGGACGCTTTATTTAATAAGCATGTTAAGAGTCTTCAGACAATATTCTGAAATATTATGACGATGATGAAATCAGACCTCTGCTCTAGTGGAAGTATATGTTTAGAAGTGAATGATGTCAATGAAGTTCCCACATGTCCAGCTTAAACAATTAATCGACCTGGATAGCATGATGTCCTGCATAAGTCAACTAGTATTCCAACTGTTCAATAAAAACGACCGATGCACGAAGGAATCAAGATCTCTTCTACGTAACGCATTTTCGGTCAATACAAAATTGGAAAAGAAGAACGAAGAAAAGGAAATAGCATATACTGTATGTGGATGTGATGTTCAAAAAGGTAGACACGGTGCATTCAAGAGGACACAAGCGTCCACAAGCTTTTCTCAAAGCGAACCTCTGTCTATCAACTCCTACTCTCACCTCCCCGTGGTGAACATCGGGTGCCTAGTACCTTTAATTGAAGATGGGGTTCCAACCTCTGTGGACGGTTTTAGGCGGTAGCAAACGAGAGAGGGGGGAGGAGTGTTCCCACTAAGGCACTTCTTCTTCATCCAGGCGGCAGCGGAGGAATTCCCCAGATGGAATCAACGGTGGCGTCTACAATTCCAGTTAGGCTGAACTACTTAGTGAACACCTTATATGGGCTACTACGACATATCCGTAGCTCAGGCCTATAAGGAGCGGTTTATCCGGCTCCCCACCCTTGGAGTTATAATAAGGGTCTGGTCCTCCAGGCTAGGGGGTTGTGCGTGTGGGTAACTTCCCTACCACGGAAAAAGTTTTTTCGGTTCCGAAACAACAACAAGCCTCGGACATGGATGATTTTAATGTTGACGACCTAAGCAAACGAAACAAGGACAATGAATTTCGGATTTGCACGTGGAATGTCCGGACCTTAAACAGGCCACGTGCAGCCGAACAACTAGTGGAGAGCCTGGATAGGCTAAGGGCTGACGTTACAGCCATTCAGGAAGTGCGATGGGATGGAGAAGGCATACGAAGGATGAAAGCGTGTGATATTTACTTCGGCGAGTGCTGCAAGCAGCAGGGTCAGCGGCTTTTTGGTTGTGGTTTTGTGGTAAGGGGAAGACTTAGGCAAGAAGTCTTAGGCTTCAGAAATGTAAGCGAGCGCCTAGTCACAATCCGCATCAAAGCCAAGTTCAAAAACATCACGCTGATCTGTGCCCATGCCCCAACGGAAGAAAAAGATGACTCAACCAATGAAGATTTCTACGATCTCCTCGAGAATACGTATGATAGGTGCACCAAGTACGACGTCAAGATTATTCTTGGCGACTTCAACGCCAAGATCGGAAAAGAGGGCATCTTTGGTTCGATAGTCGGAGGATACAGCCTGCACGACAACACTTCCGGTAACGGACTCAGGCTGATTGACTTTGCGGCGGGGCGAAATGTCATCATAGCAAGTACTCGATTCCCACACCTCAATATACACAAAGGGACTTGGCGGTCTCCAGATCAACGAACCGTCAACCAGATTGATCATGTTGCGATAGACGCCAGGCATGCTTCCAGTATCCTGGATGTCCGAACGTTCCGAGGTGCCAACATAGACTCGGATCACTACTTGGTGGTAGCTCAAGTACGTATGCGGATATCCATGACGCCACAACGACGAGCGGATGCTGTGAAAAGATTTAACGTCGCGAAGTTAAAATCGCAAGAGATCGCCAGGACTTTTGCAGACCACGTCTCTCTTAACCTCTCAGCAAGCCCGCCACCAGCATCATCTGCAGAAGACCAGTGGAAACACTGCCAAAATGCCATCAGGAGAGCCGCCACTGATGTGCTGGGTTTCACTAGGCCACCACAAAGAAACCCCTGGTTCGATGAAGAATGCAGGCTGGCGCATGCAGCGAAGAATGAGGCCTACCAATCAATGCTGCAGACTAGAACCAGAGCTGCTGAGAGAGCAGCCCGAGAGCTCTACGGGCAAAAAAGAAGGGAGGAACGCCGACTTCTCAGGAGGAAAAAGAGAGAGCATGCGAAGCGGACGGTCGAGTCTGTTGAGGATTGTAGCGGCAGAGGGGATGTTCGAAAGTTTTACCGAAGGGTGAGGCAATCTACCCAGGGATACAGGGCCAGAACGGAAGCCTGCCGAGACGAGAGTGGGAATATGGTGGTAGACACACAGTCAGTGCTGAGGATCATGTAAACAACACTATCCTAGACTGCTAAACGGCGAAGATGGCCAAAATTCCGCTGTTAGACAGAACACTCCATTCAACCTGGACGACGATGGTCAAAATTTCCGTCCACCCGACCTAAATGAAGTGCGGTTAGCGATAGCCAAGCTTAAAACGTACAAGGCTGCTGGTGCGGATGGTCTGCCAGCCGAGCTATTCAAAGCAGCGGGAGATGACTTGGTAGGGAGTATACACCAACTTATTTCCAAAATTTGGTCGGATGAAAGTATGCCCGATGAATGGAACCTCGGTATAGTGTGTCCTATCTACAAGAAAGGAGATGCTCTGAATTGTGCCAACTACAGAGGTATAAGTCTCCTCAACGTCGCATACAAAATCCTGTCATCTGTACTGTGTGATCGCTTAGAACCGTTTGTCAACGATCTGATCGGCCCCTATCAGTGTGGTTTTAGGCCCGGCTAATCAACCTTCGACCAAATGTTCACACTCAGACAGATTTTGAAAAAAAACCCAGGAGTTTCAAATCCATACACACCACCTCTTTATCGATTTCAAAGTCGCATATGATAGCGTAAATAGAGAAGAATTATATAGAGCCATGTCGCATCTCGGCATCCCTGCCAAACTCGTCCGCTTGTGCAGGATGACGATGGAGAAATCTCGCTGCTCCGTTAAAGTCGGTAAGAACACCACCGAACCCTTTGAAGTCGAGAAAGGTTTGAGGCAAGGCGACGCGTTATCATGCAACCTGTTTAACATCGTTCTTGAAGCAATTGTACGTAACTCGCAAGTCAACAACAGAGGTACAATTTTTCAGAAGTCCGTTCAACTACTTCCTTATGCGGATGATATTGACATCATTGGGAGAACGAAGCGAGCTGTTACCGGCGCGTTTGCAAGTATTGAATTGGAGGCGGCAAAAATGGGTTTGGCTGTTAATGAGGACAAGACGAAGTATATGCTATCATCGAGAAAGGAATCTCAACATCGTCGACTCGGGCAAAATGTCACGATGGATAGGTACAACTTCGAAGTCATCAAGGACTTTGTCTACCTGGGCTCCACTATTACATCGCAAAATGACATCAGTGCAGAGATCAAACGACGAATTACACTTGCCAATCGCTGTTTCTTCGGGCTAAGAAGGCATTTGAGTAGTAAAGCCCTCTCTCAAAGAACCAAGGAGACCCTATATAAGATCTTAATCATCCCGGCCCTGCTATATGGGGCAGAAGCATGGACCCTGTCAAAAATGGATGAGAACCTGCTTGGGTGCTTTGAGAGGAAGATTCTTCGGGTGATCTTCGGTCCAGTCTGTATCGATGGAGTATGGAGGAGAAGATTCAACAACGAGCTGTACGGGCTTTACAGCGACGTCGACCTGGTCAAATAGCTGAAAATACAGCGGCTGAGATGGCTGGGACACGTGGAGCGTATGGACACTAACGCACCAGCCCGACGAGTCTTCGAATCCACCCCTGATGGTCTGCGCAGCAGAGGAAGACCCCACATAAGGAGGCGCACACAAGTGGAGAACGACCTCAGCCAACTTGGAGTGCGAAACTGGAGGCAGCTAGCTAGGGACCGAGCTGGCTGCTCGCTTCCGCTACTTCATGAAGTTAAGTTTGATATCAGCATCAATCGCAGCAACTCGAGATACTGGTAGAAGTACTAACTGTGATTTTATCTACATTGTACCTTTGGGAAACCAGCAACAACTCCAACCACTTCAGACAATGTTTCTACAGGCCAGCTTAACCCTAATAACATTTAATTTTTAATTGACACATTTTTAATATGTCAATGGCAGGAGTATGTTTAGCTAACTATATTTATATGCAAATACTTTTATGACTGTAGAGATGTTTTGTAAATATTTTATATAGAATAAGATCAAAGTGGATGGCGACGCTGTGTCGCGTTGAACCTTATCATAAAACAGTAATGGCGAATTCCTTTCAACAAAGAAATCGATTTTTTTCTAAACAGAATCGATTTTTTTCTAAATAAAATCGATTCTTTTCTGTCAAAACAAATCTTGCGTTTTTAGCAAGATTTCACACCGATTTGCACACATACTGTGAAGACTTGGCATTTCTAATACGTCAAATTGAAAGTCGCGGAATTTTTGGAAGACGAGTTGTTTATTTTTTGGTTGCAACGAATTCTACATAATTTAACAACATATTCAACAATGTATTCAGTCAATACATCTATAAAAATAATTTATTGTGCGTTGTTCATTATCAAACACAAATTTGACAAAAAAAATAGCTTTCGCGAGTTAAAGACGTGTTAAAAACTTTCAGTGCAAGTGAAACTTTTCAATCACAATACAATATGTGCAAATAGAAGTTCAAACAATAAAATGTACCAACAAATTGATACCGTATAAGCTGGCTAATGTCTTTTATTTATTAATTTAATTCTATTGGTAAAACATTTTTCTCCAAACAAAAACAAACAACCTTAATAGTTTTGTGAATAATTTCTTGACGTTTTGCGTCAATTGCAGCTATAAAGTAACACAAACACAATCACACCGAAAAAAATCGATTTCAATTCTGTTTAGAAAAAAATCGATTTCTTTTTTGAAAGGAATTCGCCATTAATGATCTCGCAGATTGTGGTTTATGACTCACATCTGTTAGCATTATGTTATGAACAAGGGATGCGTCGGACATCATCATCATTATCCACTTTACAACCCTAATTGTTAGTTTAGGATTATATTATACTATACTAGAGATAAGATATATATAAGAATATATATGTATTTGTAGGCTAGTTGTAAGAAATAGTTCTAAGGTAGTTTTAGGTTTTTGAAAATAAAAAAGAATACTCTGTACCACGAACCAGAACGGTTGTGTTTTTGATCTTTAATTTTCATACGGGTGTTTATATTTCTTCATGGTGACCCCAAGTGTTAATTTTGAGCACAAATGTTGTTTTTTATAACAAATATTCATTTTTTCGTAATTGTTGTTTTATATAGTGTTCTTTTACTTCGCGAGACTTTTTGTTTTTTTATCAAAATGCAAAGTGAAGATATGATCAAGGAGCAAAATGCCATTGGGCGAGACATTTCTGATTCCTCAAAATAATGGTTGCTGCATCTTTCGATGAGAAGAAGACACATATAGACGATTGGAAGGAGAAACTGGAGCATCTTGAGGAGCTTTTCCAAATGAATGATTTGGATCTCAAAGATGTTGCAGAACTTCCCAAGGAAAACATTAATTTCACAATGAACTACCCTGAAAAAGTTTGAAACAACACAACGTCTGGTAAGTCCCTTATTAGTAAATTATTAAGTGTTTATTTTTTTTATTTATTATACGAATAGGGCTTCTAATCTAAATTGGACCAAACAAAGCCCAAGTCTGACACTACCTTAGTTAAAAGGTTTCGATTCGCACTTTGTGAATTTGATGAAACCTTAGAGGAGTTCAGAACAGGTGCTGAAACAGCTGATTCGTTAAGAATGGCAAAATCTCATGCCCAACAACTTTGCGAAAAGTATATTCAGCAGTTTAATGAGGATGAACTCACGGGTTCTTACTACTCACTTAAACGTCGCACAGTGGCCCGTACTGACTTTTTTGGTTGCAAAAATCATATTTTTTTTTGGTTTTGAAGGAAATTTCCAAGGCTATAAAGTTTGTGAATTTGAAGAAAAAATATTTACAGTGTGTTTCAGAATCTGCTGCTGAAATAAAAAGTTTTTGTTAACGTGGTTAACATAATTGGTATTGAATTCTAAAAAGGTCGAAAGTCAATTTATGAGGTAATTTGAGGGCAATTTAAGTGAAACAGTGGGGAAAAAAGAAAACAAACCAATTTGAGTGAAACAGTGGGGGAAAAATCAGTTTTTGTTTTTTTTTTCTTATTAATTGATTTTTCATTTTTTTTATTTTTTTTTTATAAGAGAGTAAATTTATAAAGTATTTTATTGATAGATTAGAATTCAAAAAGTAGAAAAACAAAATAAAAGGAACAAAAATTTACATACAAACATTAAATCTCTTGGAAAGTATCATCTAAGTCCGGGGTAATGCGTAATAAACTTATAATTTCCGGTGAGTATTGTGCTTTCAGATCTTTTTGGTTTCTTACATGCCTTAAGGTAGAAGTAAGTGGATCGGATGAGACTGCTAGCATGTTAAATAGGTCTTCATTCTGTCGAATTCTTGAAACTTTGCACGTATTTTGATATCTGTATTTCTTGTAGTCTTTATTTTTGGACTCCTAGGCTTTTTCTGACAATTCTCCAAGTGGTAGTGATTGGTATTCGATGATATTTTTACTATGAACCAAAATTTTATGAAGAGTAGGTGTGAGTTGATTTTCAGGGTACTTTTGTTTCAATAACTCTGCGGTTTTTTTGGTGTAATCTCCACATTTAACTGTATTCACTACTTCTCTTCTATTAAAAACATTTAGTATTATTTTGATCCTGGTTATAACCTCTTTATTGACTCCAGTCAGACCAGAGCGGTTGCCTCAGATTGTTCAAAAATCTACATGAAGTGTTTAAATCATTGCTATTTCCAAATCCTTGCTTTGGTTTATCTACATCAAGTCCAAGCTCATTTGTCCGGTTTTGATATGGAGAGATGAAGAAAGCCATTCCTCATTTTTGTTTATGAAAAATAATCTCGACCTATGGGCTGCGACCCATTTTTTATCAATGTTGTAATAAAAGCTTTTTAATTTTGCTTAATTTTCCGGTAAATTTTCACCGGATAATTGGTATTCACTTATTATGGTAAAAAAGAACTCTTCAAGACTCTCATCTTTGACAAAAAGTTCAAACAAAATATTGTATGGTATATAAATTTTAAATAATTTTTCCTTATACAACTGCTCCTTCAAGTTTTCAATGATAATTTCATCCCAATGTTTCATCTTTTTATACCATAAAACTAAATACCTGCATTAAAAATATTCAATGTATGACATCCTAATAAGGTAATCTGCTTTACCTATAAGCTTCTTTAAAAAAATTCTAATCCAGTTAAAAACTCTCATCCATCAAACTACCTGACAGTAATTAATCATACCCGACATCAATAACATTCATACTTAAAAGTTTTATCAGGGGTCACAAAAAATAAGCTATAAAACCGTTTTAAAAAACTTAGGTAGGTTTTTCCTTCTAAACTTCAAAACCATTTTATTTCAAACCAACACTCATACCTTCAAAACAGAGAAAAAATACTTTCCATGATTTTTTTTCTGCCCCTGACAAAAAAATATTGACTTCATTAAATCAAATCGCTCTAGCTCAGCTCTATGCAACTTTATGCAGCACAGTTTTTGGTTTTATAAGAAGAAATATATAAGGATTTACTATCCGTTGAGCTTAGCTTGATTATGTTTGAATCTTTTTTTTTCTACTCAGTGTAAAGACGAAAAAGCGTGCAAAAATGGGTGTTAAAAAAAACATTAAATTTAGCAGTTTAAAAAAATTTATCATTTTTTTTTTTCATTTCTGGTTATAGCAATTAACACATATATATCAAGTAAAAATAACAAAAAAAGTTTTATTTTCACCTTTTCCTAGTTTTTACACTCAAAATTAAAAAAAAAAATTTAAAACGATTGTTTTTTTCTAACCATAAAAATTTGTCAACTTCGACTCGCTCTACAAGTCAAACCATTCATACAAATGAAATAATTTTTTCGATTACTAGAGCTCGAAACATTTGTCAATTCAAAAAAAGTAAACGTTTTGCATTATAAACCCACCCGAAAAATGAATTTCGCAAGCACTTTTGCCTAAACGGGTCACTGTGCGTCGAACAGTGGTTAAAATGGGGAAATAAATCAAAAAAATGAAAGTGTTAGTATGAAATTTTTTTTTCTATTTTATTATAGTTATATAGTTTGTCTATGATTTTTGAAAATTTGAGCAATTTTTGTTCATAAGTATTAAAGATACAGGGCTCCAAAGTTACCCTTTCTTCAATTTTGAAATTCCTATATTTTCTTGCACTAACTTCTTGGCACGAAAAATAGCGTTTATAAAACTTTAAGCCAGAATTTTTATTTTTATTTCAAAAACGTGTACTTTAAGCTTAAAAAAAACATATGCATATATATATATATGTATATATGTATATTTTAGATAAGTCAGAGCAGAGCTCTAAAATTAAAATTTTAATGTTTTTTCCTTAGAGCTACAATTTTAGCTACACTTGCCTACACGCTCTGACTACATTCACTTGAAAGCTACAATTCTCACCTAACTAGTCCAAAAAGAATGAAATCCGTCTGTATCCAACCCTGTGACTTATGTTCAATTTTGTTCACCTGAATCAGGTCTTAAAAAACACGGTTTTGACAACGATAGATCCCGAAAAATTACAATTTTTTCGAAAATACTTGTCACAGATAACTAGATAAGAGCTTAATTTTTAGAAAAAATATGTACCTTTCTTTGAAAAATAAAATTAATCCATTGACTAACCTGTAAGATATTCAATTTTTAGCGCAAAACTTTTTTTTTGCCTGACTTATTTTCCAATTGTTTCCTAACTTTTATTTAAAAAATTACAATAAAAATAAAAAAAATTATGATGTATTAAACTATATGTAAGTACCTAAATAAAATATGAACAGAAATCAGGTATAATCTTTAAATTTTGTATGAGATTACGCAAAAAATAGGGACAGGTAAAATAAAAAAAGGTGCTTTTTGTGGTTTTATCTGTATATGGGTTTTTCCTAATACTTGATTTTAGGTATATGAATTGATACCTGTTATATGAATGAAAAACAAACAATTTCTTTTTTACGACCATTTTCCTGAAAACCCTTTCAGGATAGGTAAGACCTAATAAGAACAGTTTGGTTGTCACTAATATATATAGATAACAAAAAATGGAATAATAAGTCATTATTAAGCTATTGTTCATTGTGCAAGGTGTTAGGAATAAATAAAAAGAAATTAACATGTCACAGTTTGTTTTAAGTTACACTGTTTTGTGTGAAGTTCTAATTAAAGGTCTTAATTTTGTAGAACCGTTTCTTTTCTCAATTTAAACGGAGATACATGTTGGTTAGTTATAACCAAACCAAATTTTTTGAAAGATATACGGACTGGTTAAATGGTGAATTTGTGGTTAAATTAGAAACTAATAATAATAACACAGACGTTTTATCTGATTCTACTCGTGGTAGACCAAACAAAGATTTTACATCGTGCACTGACCGAGCAAAAAGATATAAAGTAGATAAACTGAGATCTTCTGTATCACAGGATCTTATAAATGCTGCATCCTCATCTTCTTCAAAATTAAAAGGTAAATATTTTTTTAAAGTAAATTAAAGTAGTTAAAAGTAATAATACTGATGACGTCGATTGTGCCCCTCATAATGACCTTACCAACTGACGAAAACAATGCCACATGGATCAATTTCCGTCCGTCTTCAACACGATATTGCAGAGCATTGAAATTTTAATACAAAAAGAAAACACTTGACCTCATACGCGAAGAGAAAAACCGTGTGGAAAATGAAATACAGGGATTGGAGATGACCTCAATAAATATTGGCACACTTGCCATAAAAGTTAGACACCATCTTTATTTCACGATGATAGATGGAAAAGTTGCTCAAGCTGTCACAAATACTAGTTCTGTGAGCAACTGCATCATTTGTGGAGCTAAGCCTGCGGAGATGAATAATTTATCTAAGATCAGTACCAAGATGTTGAATGAAGATGCTCTTAAACTAGGAATATCATCACTACATGCAAGGATTAGATTTATGGAATACGTGTTGCACCTCGGCTACAACTTGAGCTTTAAATCATGGAGAACATGTGAGGACACTCGTGCTATTAAGGAAGTAGAAAAAAACGAATCCAAGCTGAATTCATCGAAAAGGTTGGTATCAAGGTTGACGTTGTAAAGCAAGGAACTGGAACAACAAATGACGGCAATACATCACGAAGATTTTTTGAAAATCCGCTTCTGACTGCAGAGATCACCAAAATAGATTCAAGGTTGATAACGAGACTTTCAGTCATATTGGAAGTAATTTGCTGCAATTTTTCAATTGATACAGAAAAATTTAAGGTTTATTCTGAAGAGACAGCTAAATTGGCGATTTCGTTATACCCTTGGTATCACATGCCTGCAACAGTTCATAAAATCTTATTACACGAAGCAGAAGTAATACAAAGTGCATCTTTGCCAGTGGGTTCACTTTCAGAGGAGGCCCAGGAAAGCAGAAATAAGGACTACAAATATTACAGAACCCACCACTCCAGGAAATGTTCTCGGCTATCTACAAATGAGGATGTTTTCCACATGATCATGATATCATCTGATCCCTTTATAACCCAATTGAGACCGGAACCAAAAAAAAAAAACCTCCCATTGAGTGAAGAAGCTCTTGAATTAATAAATTAATATTTTTTTAATGACTATGTAATTTATTTTTATGTACTTATACATTTATTTATTTGTTTATTTATTTAATTATTTATTTATGTAATTAGTATTATAATTATTTTATGTAATGTTTACATATTAAAGCAAAAAGTGTTACAAAACATAAATTGTTATTTTTTTTACATGAACAATAAACCCCAAAATTTAGAAAAATCTCAATAACTCATCTTCTAATTGTTATTTTTAATCCAAATTTTGAGGAAATGTGTGTTTCCCTAACCCACACATGTGTGCCAAATTTCATTTCTCTCCGATTTATATTACAGGTTTTATCGATTTATTCCCGCGCTCCCATACAAACCGAACCACTGTGCGTCGGTTCAAGCAATTGTTTCGTAGTGCAACAGAAGAAAGGGCTTCCTTACAAAGCCTTGCATTCAGTATTCCCAATATTAATCTCCTAGAATTTCAAGTAGATTATACTAATGAAAACCCTTCATTTAAGTTTTCATTCAATACTCCAAGTGTAAAACTCCCGAATGTTCGAAGAGACTTTACAACTTGGAGTTCCTTAAAAGAGCGTCTTGCTCAAGGGTCATTAGTTGATGACCATAACTTGAAAAAGCGTATTGATAAAGAAAACGTTACGTCGGAAAAATTTTCATTCGAAACTCCACTTGCTACATTCCCGGATGTTCCAGGAGAGCATGCAAAGTGGAATTCATTAGAGGAAATACCTCAAAGACCGTTATTTAGTATAGGTCATAATTTGAATAAACCTTTTGCAAAGGCATCTTTAATTTCAATCGCAAGTTGCGACATTGTGCAACATTTATTAGTTTGAACAATGAAGCAAAATGGAGAAAAGTGATAGTGATAGATACAATTTATGTTTTAAATGTTTAAAAGGTGAACATTTAAGCAACATTTGTAATGAACGTTTTTGTGGAATTTGCAATGGCAAACACAATACTTTTCTCCATAGACAAAAAATGGTATCACAAAAAACCGAATTTGACATGATCCTTAGTGGTCCAGCGGTAAAAGAAGAGCCAGTTGTTTTGGAAAACGTAAGTTCTTATGAAGAAGAACTCGATGTGGCCCTTAGTGGTCAAGCGGTAGTAGAAGACCCAATTTGCGACAAACTAAGTTCTCATAAAGAGAAAAATGATGTGATCCTTAGTGGTCCTGTGGTGGAAGAAGATCCTATTTGCGAAAAGGAAACAATTGTGATCCTTAGTGATCCAACGGTGGTTGATAATCCACCAATGTGCAAGAAAGTATCTTCTCATGAAGAACTCAATGGAATCCTGAGTGGTTCAGTGGCGATTAAAATGCCACATTCTTATTATAAAATACTTTCTAAAAGGAGAACAACCCTGAGTCGTTCAAAACATTTAAAATCGATTTTTAACTGCAAAGTAGCTCCTAATTTGGGAGAGAGCTTTCGCAAGCAATCAAAAGAACGTTTTAATATGGTAAAACGAATACATTTAAGAACATTTATTTATAAAACATCTTCCTTTTCAGGTCCAAAAGTGCCTTTGGGTCCCAGGTACATGTGTTAAAACAAGTCAACCATTTTCAGATTGACAGTAACAAAGAAGTTTCTGCTACATTGTCGATTATTCGAAATAAATTTTTGTAAAATGCTATGAATTTAAAGCAAACGACATTTTCTTTCCTTATAAAATTTTCCAAAGGAACAAAATGTTTTCCTATGTTCTGAGAAAAGGGCAGGGAATCAAATACCATATTTGGAAAAATTGGCCTTTGTCGTATACTAGACGCAAGGACAAGCAATGGGATTTCGACAAGCTCGATTTACATTGCTCGTCCTTTTTCTAGGTTTATAAGATTTATATAAAGTAGAAATTTAATATAATAACAAATGATAATGATTTTGTATAATTATTTAAAATTTAAAAAATAAATTACCTATTTGTTGAAACCTTTTATGTTTATTATTGGTTTTTGAATATATTTTTATAACTTTCAATTAAAAGTATTTTTTAAATGGTATTTCCTTTTATTAAAGTTTTAATTTGTCAAATAAAATAAAAGCTGAATTTCGAATACTAATTAATGAATAATAATATTGTAGTATGATTTTCTCATATTCAAATATTAAACAAAATGTATAACAATTGAACCTACATATAAAGGGTCCGCCATCTAACGTTTTTTTTTCAACTAGTGCTTATTTCGTGAATGGTAACACTTAGCTCATGTCTGATTTGACAGATAATTAGTTTTATCCTTGCGCTGAACGAATATGGTTGTGTATACGCTTCGCTAAGTGGGCCTGCGATCGACTTACAGAAGATGCCGATTTTGCCAAAAAAATCATCTTTTCAGATGAAGCTCATTTTGATCTTGGCGGGTAGTAAACAAACAAAATTGTCGCATTTGGGGCACAGAGAACCCGCACGCATACATTGAAAAGCCGATACACCCAAAACGAGTCACTGTTTGGTGCGGATTTTGGTCCAGAGGCATAATTGGGCCATTTTTCGAAAATGAGCAAGGAGTGGCCGTTACAGTCAATGGCGATCGTTTTCGGGCCATGTTGAACGAATTTTTGTTCACAAAAATTGAAGAGGAGGATATTGGCAACATTTGGTTTCAACAGGACGGCGCTACGTGCCACACAGCCGAAGCTACACTCGATGTTTTGGGCCATTTTCAAAAAAAAAAAAGAAGTTATTTGACGGACGCTTTATTTAATAAGCATGTTAAGAGTCTTCAGACAATATTCTGAAATATTATGACGATGATGAAATCAGACCTCTGCTCTAGTGGAAGTATATGTTTAGAAGTGAATGATGTCAATGAAGTTCCCACATGTCCAGCTTAAACAATTAATCGACCTGGATAGCATGATGTCCTGCATAAGTCAACTAGTATTCCAACTGTTCAATAAAAACGACCGATGCACGAAGGAATCAAGATCTCTTCTACGTAACGCATTTTCGGTCAATACAAAATTGGAAAAGAAGAACGAAGAAAAGGAAATAGCATATACTGTATGTGGATGTGATGTTCAAAAAGGTAGACACGGTGCATTCAAGAGGACACAAGCGTCCACAAGCTTTTCTCAAAGCGAACCTCTGTCTATCAACTCCTACTCTCACCTCCCCGTGGTGAACATCGGGTGCCTAGTACCTTTAATTGAAGATGAAGAGAGAGGGGGGAGGAGTGTTCCCACTAAGGCACTTCTTCTTCATCCAGGCGGCAGCGGAGGAATTCCCCAGATGGAATCAACGGTGGCGTCTACAATTCCAGTTAGGCTGAACTACTTAGTGAACACCTTATATGGGCTACTACGACATATCCGTAGCTCAGGCATATAAGGAGCGGTTTATCCGGCTCCCCACCCTTGGAGTTATAATAAGGGTCTGGTCCTCCAGGCTAGGGGGTTGTGCGTCGGGGTAACTTCCCTGCCACGGAAAAAGTTTTTTCGGTTCCGAAACAACAACAAGCCTCGGACATGGATGATTTTAATGTTGACGACCTAAGCAAACGAAACAAGGACAATGAATTTCGGATTTGCACGTGGAATGTCCGGACCTTAAACAGGCCACGTGCAGCCGAACAACTAGTGGAGAGCCTGGATAGGCTAAGGGCTGACGTTACAGCCATTCAGGAAGTGCGATGAGATGGAGAAGGCATACGAAGGATGAAAGCGTGTGATATTTACTTCGGCGAGTGCTGCAAGCAGCAGGGTCAGCGGCTTTTTGGTTGTGGTTTTGTGGTAAGGGGAAGACTTAGGCAAGAAGTCTTAGGCTTCAGAAATGTAAGCGAGCGCCTAGTCACAATCCGCATCAAAGCCAAGTTCAAAAACATCACGCTGATCTGTGCCCATGCCCCAACGGAAGAAAAAGATGACTCAACCAAGGAAGATTTCTACGATCTCCTCGAGAATACGTATGATAGGTGCACCAAGTACGACGTCAAGATTATTCTTGGCGACTTCAACGCCAAGATCGGAAAAGAGGGCATCTTTGGTTCGATAGTCGGAGGATACAGCCTGCACGACAACACTTCCGGTAACGGACTCAGGCTGATTGACTTTGCGGCGGGGCGAAATGTCATCATAGCAAGTACTCGATTCCCACACCTCAATATACACAAAGGGACTTGGCGGTCTCCAGATCAACGAACCGTCAACCAGATTGATCATGTTGCGATAGACGCCAGGCATGCTTCCAGTATCCTGGATGTCCGAACGTTCCGAGGTGCCAACATAGACTCGGATCACTACTTGGTGGTAGCTCAAGTACGTATGCGGATATCCATGACGCCACAACGACGAGCGGATGCTGTGAAAAGATTTAACGTCGCGAAGTTAAAATCGCAAGAGATCGCCAGGACTTTTGCAGACCACGTCTCTCTTAACCTCTCAGCAAGCCCGCCACCAGCATCATCTGCAGAAGACCAGTGGAAACACTGCCAAAATGCCATCAGGAGAGCCGCCACTGATGTGCTGGGTTTCACTAGGCCACCACAAAGAAACCCCTGGTTCGATGAAGAATGCAGGCTGGCGCATGCAGCGAAGAATGAGGCCTACCAATCAATGCTGCAGACTAGAACCAGAGCTGCTGAGAGAGCAGCCCGAGAGCTCTACGGGCAAAAAAGAAGGGAGGAACGCCGACTTCTCAGGAGGAAAAAGAGAGAGCATGCGAAGCGGACGGTCGAGTCTGTTGAGGATTGTAGCGGCAGAGGGGATGTTCGAAAGTTTTACCGAAGGGTGAGGCAATCTACCCAGGGATACAGGGCCAGAACGGAAGCCTGCCGAGACGAGAGTGGGAATATGGTGGTAGACACACAGTCAGTGCTGAGGATCATGTAAACAACACTATCCTAGACTGCTAAACGGCGAAGATGGCCAAAATTCCGCTGTTAGACAGAACACTCCATTCAACCTGGACGACGATGGTCAAAATTTCCGTCCACCCGACCTAAATGAAGTGCGGTTAGCGATAGCCAAGCTTAAAACGTACAAGGCTGCTGGTGCGGATGGTCTGCCAGCCGAGCTATTCAAAGCAGCGGGAGATGACTTGGTAGGGAGTATACACCAACTTATTTCCAAAATTTGGTCGGATGAAAGTATGCCCGATGAATGGAACCTCGGTATAGTGTGTCCTATCTACAAGAAAGGAGATGCTCTGAATTGTGCCAACTACAGAGGTATAAGTCTCCTCAACGTCGCATACAAAATCCTGTCATCTGTACTGTGTGATCGCTTAGAACCGTTTGTCAACGATCTGATCGGCCCCTATCAGTGTGGTTTTAGGCCCGGCTAATCAACCTTCGACCAAATGTTCACACTCAGACAGATTTTGAAAAAAAACCCAGGAGTTTCAAATCCATACACACCACCTCTTTATCGATTTCAAAGTCGCATATGATAGCGTAAATAGAGAAGAATTATATAGAGCCATGTCGCATCTCGGCATCCCTGCCAAACTCGTCCGCTTGTGCAGGATGACGATGGAGAAATCTCGCTGCTCCGTTAAAGTCGGTAAGAACACCACCGAACCCTTTGAAGTCGAGAAAGGTTTGAGGCAAGGCGACGCGTTATCATGCAACCTGTTTAACATCGTTCTTGAAGCAATTGTACGTAACTCGCAAGTCAACAACAGAGGTACAATTTTTCAGAAGTCCGTTCAACTACTTCCTTATGCGGATGATATTGACATCATTGGGAGAACGAAGCGAGCTGTTACCGGCGCGTTTGCAAGTATTGAATTGGAGGCGGCAAAAATGGGTTTGGCTGTTAATGAGGACAAGACGAAGTATATGCTATCATCGAGAAAGGAATCTCAACATCGTCGACTCGGGCAAAATGTCACGATGGATAGGTACAACTTCGAAGTCATCAAGGACTTTGTCTACCTGGGCTCCACTATTACATCGCAAAATGACATCAGTGCAGAGATCAAACGAAGAATTACACTTGCCAATCGCTGTTTCTTCGGGCTAAGAAGGCATTTGAGTAGTAAAGCCCTCTCTCAAAGAACCAAGGAGACCCTATATAAGATCTTAATCATCCCGGCCCTGCTATATGGGGCAGAAGCATGGACCCTGTCAAAAATGGATGAGAACCTGCTTGGGTGCTTTGAGAGGAAGATTCTTCGGGTGATCTTCGGTCCAGTCTGTATCGATGGAGTATGGAGGAGAAGATTCAACAACGAGCTGTACGGGCTTTACAGCGACGTCGACCTGGTCAAATAGCTGAAAATACAGCGGCTGAGATGGCTGGGACACGTGGAGCGTATGGACACTAACGCACCAGCCCGACGAGTCTTCGAATCCACCCCTGATGGTCTGCGCAGCAGAGGAAGACCCCACATAAGGAGGCGCACACAAGTGGAGAACGACCTCAGCCAACTTGGAGTGCGAAACTGGAGGCAGCTAGCTAGGGACCGAGCTGGCTGCTCGCTTCCGCTACTTCATGAAGTTAAGTTTGATATCAGCATCAATCGCAGCAACTCGAGATACTGGTAGAAGTACTAACTGTGATTTTATCTACATTGTACCTTTGGGAAACCAGCAACAACTCCAACCACTTCAGACAATGTTTCTACAGGCCAGCTTAACCCTAATAACATTTAATTTTTAATTGACACATTTTTAATATGTCAATGGCAGGAGTATGTTTAGCTAACTATATTTATATGCAAATACTTTTATGACTGTAGAGATGTTTTGTAAATATTTTATATAGAATAAGATCAAAGTGGATGGCGACGCTGTGTCGCGTTGAACCTTATCATAAAACAGTAATGGCGAATTCCTTTCAACAAAGAAATCGATTTTTTTCTAAACAGAATCGATTTTTTTCTAAATAAAATCGATTCTTTTCTGTCAAAACAAATCTTGCGTTTTTAGCAAGATTTCACACCGATTTGCACACATACTGTGAAGACTTGGCATTTCTAATACGTCAAATTGAAAGTCGCGGAATTTTTGGAAGACGAGTTGTTTATTTTTTGGTTGCAACGAATTCTACATAATTTAACAACATATTCAACAATGTATTCAGTCAATACATCTATAAAAATAATTTATTGTGCGTTGTTCATTATCAAACACAAATTTGACAAAAAAAATAGCTTTCGCGAGTTAAAGACGTGTTAAAAACTTTCAGTGCAAGTGAAACTTTTCAATCACAATACAATATGTGCAAATAGAAGTTCAAACAATAAAATGTACCAACAAATTGATACCGTATAAGCTGGCTAATGTCTTTTATTTATTAATTTAATTCTATTGGTAAAACATTTTTCTCCAAACAAAAACAAACAACCTTAATAGTTTTGTGAATAATTTCTTGACGTTTTGCGTCAATTGCAGCTATAAAGTAACACAAACACAATCACACCGAAAAAAATCGGTTTCAATTCTGTTTAGAAAAAAATCGATTTCTTTTTTGAAAGGAATTCGCCATTAATGATCTCGCAGATTGTGGTTTATGACTCACATCTGTTAGCATTATGTTATGAACAAGGGATGCGTCGGACATCATCATCATTATCCACTTTACAACCCTAATTGTTAGTTTAGGATTATATTATACTATACTAGAGATAAGATATATATAAGAATATATATGTATTTGTAGGCTAGTTGTAAGAAATAGTTCTAAGGTAGTTTTAGGTTTTTGAAAATAAAAAAGAATACTCTGTACCACGAACCAGAACGGTTGTGTTTTTGATCTTTAATTTTCATACGGGTGTTTATATTTCTTCATGGTGACCCCGAGTGTTAATTTTGAGCACAAATGTTGTTTTTTATAACAAATATTCATTTTTTCGTAATTGTTGTTTTATATAGTGTTCTTTTACTTCGCGAGACTTTTTGTTTTTTTATCAAAATGCAAAGTGAAGATATGATCAAGGAGCAAAATGCCATTGGGCGAGACATTTCTGATTCCTCAAAATAATGGTTGCTGCATCTTTCGATGAGAAGAAGACACATATAGACGATTGGAAGGAGAAACTGGAGCATCTTGAGGAGCTTTTCCAAATGAATGATTTGGATCTCAAAGATGTTGCAGAACTTCCCAAGGAAAACATTAATTTCACAATGAACTACCCTGAAAAAGTTTGAAACAACACAACGTCTGGTAAGTCCCTTATTAGTAAATTATTAAGTGTTTATTTTTTTTATTTATTATACGAATAGGGCTTCTAATCTAAATTGGACCAAACAAAGCCCAAGTCTGACACTACCTTAGTTAAAAGGTTTCGATTCGCACTTTGTGAATTTGATGAAACCTTAGAGGAGTTCAGAACAGGTGCTGAAACAGCTGATTCGTTAAGAATGGCAAAATCTCATGCCCAACAACTTTGCGAAAAGTATATTCAGCAGTTTAATGAGGATGAACTCACGGGTTCTTACTACTCACTTAAACGTCGCACAGTGGCCCGTACTGACTTTTTTGGTTGCAAAAATCATATTTTTTTTTGGTTTTGAAGGAAATTTCCAAGGCTATAAAGTTTGTGAATTTGAAGAAAAAATATTTACAGTGTGTTTCAGAATCTGCTGCTGAAATAAAAAGTTTTTGTTAACGTGGTTAACATAATTGGTATTGAATTCTAAAAAGGTCGAAAGTCAATTTATGAGGTAATTTGAGGGCAATTTAAGTGAAACAGTGGGGAAAAAAGAAAACAAACCAATTTGAGTGAAACAGTGGGGGAAAAATCAGTTTTTGTTTTTTTTTTCTTATTAATTGATTTTTCATTTTTTTTATTTTTTTTTATAAGAGAGTAAATTTATAAAGTATTTTATTGATAGATTAGAATTCAAAAAGTAGAAAAACAAAATAAAAGGAACAAAAATTTACATACAAACATTAAATCTCTTGGAAAGTATCATCTAAGTCCGGGGTAATGCGTAATAAACTTATAATTTCCGGTGAGTATTGTGCTTTCAGATCTTTTTGGTTTCTTACATGCCTTAAGGTAGAAGTAAGTGGATCGGATGAGACTGCTAGCATGTTAAATAGGTCTTCATTCTGTCGAATTCTTGAAACTTTGCACGTATTTTGATATCTGTATTTCTTGTACTTTATTTTTGGACTCCTAGGCTTTTTCTGACAATTCTCCAAGTGGTAGTGATTGGTATTCGATGATATTTTTACTATGAACCAAAATTTTATGAAGAGTAGGTGTGAGTTGATTTTCAGGGTACTTTTGTTTCAATAACTCTGCGGTTTTTTTGGTGTAATCTCCACATTTAACTGTATTCACTACTTCTCTGCTATTAAAAACATTTAGTATTATTTTGATCCTGGTTATAACCTCTTTATTCACTCCAGTCAGACCAGAGCGGTTGCCTCAGATTGTTCAAAAATCTACATGAAGTGTTTAAATCATTGCTATTTCCAAATCCTTGCTTTGGTTTATCTACATCAAGTCCAAGCTCATTTGTCCGGTTTTGATATGGAGAGATGAAGAAAGCCATTCCTCATTTTTGTTTATGAAAAATAATCTCGACCTATGGGCTGCGACCCATTTTTTATCAATGTTGTAATAAAAGCTTTTTAATTTTGCTTAATTTTCCGGTAAATTTTCACCGGATAATTGGTATTCACTTATTATGGTAAAAAAGAACTCTTCAAGACTCTCATCTTTGACAAAAAGTTCAAACAAAATATTGTATGGTATATAAATTTTAAATAATTTTTCCTTATACAACTGCTCCTTCAAGTTTTCAATGATAATTTCATCCCAATGTTTCATCTTTTTATACCATAAAACTAAATACCTGCTTTACCTATAAGCTTCTTTAAAAAAATTCTAATCCAGTTAAAAACTCTCATCCATCAAACTACCTGACAGTAATTAATCATACCCGACATCAATAACATTCATACTTAAAAGTTTTATCAGGGGTCACAAAAAATAAGCTATAAAACCGTTTTAAAAAACTTAGGTAGGTTTTTCCTTCTAAACTTCAAAACCATTTTATTTCAAACCAACACTCATACCTTCAAAACAGAGAAAAAATACTTTCCATGATTTTTTTTCTGCCCCTGACAAAAAAATATTGACTTCATTAAATCAAATCGCTCTAGCTCAGCTCTATGCAACTTTATGCAGCACAGTTTTTGGTTTTATAAGAAGAAATATATAAGGATTTACTATCCGTTGAGCTTAGCTTGATTATGTTTGAACCTTTTTTTTTCTACTCAGTGTAAAGACGAAAAAGCGTGCAAAAATGGGTGTTAAAAAAAACATTAAATTTAGCAGTTTGAAAAAATTTATCATTTTTTTTTTTCATTTCTGGTTATAGCAATTAACACATATATATCAAGTAAAAATAACAAAAAAAGTTTTATTTTCACCTTTTCCTAGTTTTTACACTCAAAATTAAAAAAAAAAATTTAAAACGATTGTTTTTTTCTAACCATAAAAATTTGTCAACTTCGACTCGCTCCACAAGTCAAACCATTCATACAAATGAAATAATTTTTTCGATTACTAGAGCTCGAAACATTTGTCAATTCAAAAAAAGTAAACGTTTTGCATTATAAACCCACCCGAAAAATGAATTTCGCAAGCACTTTTGCCTAAACGGGTCACTGTGCGTCGAACAGTGGTTAAAATGGGGAAATAAATCAAAAAAATGAAAGTGTTAGTATGAAATTATTTTTTTTATTTTTTTATAGTTATATAGTTTGTCTATGATTTTTGAAAATTTGAGCAATTTTTGTTCATAAGTATTAAAGATACAGGGCTCCAAAGTTACCCTTTCTTCAATTTTGAAATTCCTATATTTTCTTGCACTAACTTCTTGGCACGAAAAATAGCGTTTATAAAACTTTAAGCCAGAATTTTTATTTTTATTTCAAAAACGTGTACTTTAAGCTTAAAAAAAACATATGCATATCTATATATATGTATATATGTATATTTTAGATAAGTCAGAGCAGAGCTCTAAAATTAAAATTTTAATGTTTTTTCCTTAGAGCTACAATTTTAGCTACACTTGCCTACACGCTCTGACTACATTCACTTGAAAGCTACAATACTCACCTAACTAGTCCAAAAAGAATGAAATCCGTCTGTATCCAACCCTGTGACTTATGTTCAATTTTGTTCACCTGAATCAGGTCTTAAAAAACACGGTTTTGACAACGATAGATCCCGAAAAATTACAATTTCTTCGAAAATACTTGTCACAGATAACTAGATAAGAGCTTAATTTTTAGAAAAAATATGTACCTTTCTTTGAAAAATAAAATTAATCCATTGACTAACCTGTAAGATATTCAATTTTTAGCGCAAAACTTTTTTTTTGCCTGACTTATTTTCCAATTGTTTCCTAACTTTTATTTAAAAAATTACAATAAAAATAAAAAAAATTATGATGTATTAAACTATATGTAAGTACCTAAATAAAATATGAACAGAAATCAGGTATAATCTTTAAATTTTGTATGAGATTACGCAAAAAATAGGGACAGGTAAAATCAAAAAAGGTGCTTTTTGTGGTTTTATCTGTATATGGGTTTTTCCTAATACTTGATTTTAGGTATATGAATTGATACCTGTTATATGAATGAAAAACAAACAATTTATTTTTTACGACCATTTTCCTGAAAACCCTTTCAGGATAGGTAAGACCTAATAAGAACAGTTTGGTTGTCACTAATAAATATAGATAAAAAAAAATGGAATAATAAGTCATTATTAAGCTATTGTTCATTGTGCAAGGTGTTAGGAATAAATAAAAAGAAATTAACATGTCACAGTTTGTTTTAAGTTACACTGTTTTGTGTGAAGTTCTAATTAAAGGTCTTAATTTTGTAGAACCGTTTCTTTTCTCAATTTAAACGGAGACACATGTTGGTTAGTTATAACCAAACCAAATTTTTTGAAAGATATACGGACTGGTTAAATAGTGAATTTGTGGTTAAATTAGAAACTAATAATAATAACACAGACGTTTTATCTGATTCTACTCGTGGTAGACCAAACAAAGATTTTACCTCGTGCACTGACCGAGCAAAAAGATATAAAGTAGATAAACTGAGATCTTCTGTATCACAGGATCTTATAAATTGTTACGGTAAAATTTTGCCGTAACAAGAATTGCTCTTTTGTTTCCCCACCCTAGGTTCCTTTCTTCCCAACGTTCTTTCACAGGTGTTTCTTTCAACTTACTGAGAGAGAGAAGGGCAGCAATGGTCCATCAGCCATTGGGTCACTCTCTCAGTATCTTGAAGAGACAAATTATCTTAGTTGTCAATTTTGACACTTGAGTGGGTTATTGGCCCACTGATCATAAAATTGACAGACGGACGGTCTGGCCATAATAAATCTTAAATAAAGCACGGGCGACATTTGGTTCCCGAGTGCTGAAGTCACTCTTTGTGAGAATGGCTGCATGCCCAACGTAAAACTCTTGCTTAAATTTATACTTACAATTGTAAAAGGTGGAACGTTAACGGCTGGACCCCATTCCCCCAAATCTGCGCAAAACCCCAACGAAGTAGGTTTAATTCGCGTAATAGAAATTTTCTGCCAAACTCCTTTCTAACTTTTGAAAAATTGATTTAACTCTTTCCAACTTTTCACAATTTTATTTTGTGTTCGTATTGCGGGGGAACATTGCACGTGTGAACAATTAGGTTTCTTTCGGTTTTAAAAGTTTTCTTTTTCATGTTGAAGTGGGGAAATTAGGAGGCTGAATGCGCTCATTGGATTGCTTACCACTGGAAGTCATGTCAGAGGTCGGCGAATTCAATGCTGATGACGATGCATGAAGCTGGGGTGTGAAGGTGCGAGTAGGAAAGGCTGCTGGGTTTCAACTGCGTTAGCGCGCTCATGCAAATATGCGTAGTGTTGCTGAATGATGACGCGATCGAAATCCCGGGCCACTGATTGGCCGAAAGCACGGGGGTTTGAAAACGAGAAGGTACCATCCAGGCATGGTGAAAGCCTGGAAGGTCACTTCTTGGCAAGATAGAAAGCGAAAAAGATCATTAAGTTAATTTTGTTGAAAAAGAAAATTTTGGAAAATTCGAAAGAGATCTAATTTATCGATTTGTGTTTTAAGTTTTGGAAATTGAAAACAGGAGCTTAAAGGAAAATTGTGGAGAATTGGAGGAAAATTGTGGAAGGGAATTCGTGAAAATATCACGAGGAAAATAAAATCTAGAAAGGAGGAGAATTGGCAGAAAAATTTCCAGATAAGTATAGTGTTTATTGAATTTGTCGAATAGTGTTCTTTTATTGTTCTAATCGTTTGTGGTGAGAGATAAAATCCTCACATAAATTCCGTTTGGGGTTTTGCTTTGCGTTTTATTCCGGAAAATTACGGAACTCGTGACCCGTTTCAAAATCGTTATATTCTTTCGGGACCGAGTGTTAACGGTCCACCTTATAATCTTAACTTTTCTTTGTTCTCGTTGTTTCAAAAGATCTTGGGTTTTACTCCTACTTGTAAGGTTTCCCAAGCACCTTAAATTTTCATTAAAAACAATTTCATTTTTTTTCCAAATACAATTTCTTCGTCTTTTCTTATTCTAACATACTTTCACCGTCGGTTCCGCTCCGAAGGTTTGTGATTTCCTTTTTTTTCAAAAAATCACTGGCGCCCTTTTATTAATTTCAGCTACGTCCCTGTGTCCACACAGTAAGTAGTTTTAATTAATTACAATCAATTCCTTTTTATAACCATAATTATTAAAAGTGTTAAAAAAAAACTGAACCCACCCCTCACTGAGCATAGTCGTGGTGGCAGCACCTTTTATCGCTGCCTGTTGCATACTTTTAATTCGCTTCATTTCTTCGCCTTGCTGTTTTGACAGTTTGACCTTTCGCTCTTCGTTAGACGCTTATATTTGTAATTCGGTGCGCGTCGTGATCGTGTTTTTTTTTTTTATAATAATAATAATCGTAATATTATCGGTTTGTTTTCGCGAATTAAAAGTGTAACAATTGGCGCCCAACGTGGGGCTTTGATTTTAAAATAAAAAAAAAAAAAAAAAAAAAAAACGTATTTCCAAAAAAAAACCACGGTGAAAGTTCCCCAGAAGCAGTACATTGCTGAAAAGTTTTCTTGTGTGCTTGTAGTTTTTAGGGAAGTTTTCGGTATATTGTTGTGTGCTTTTACTTTCCCTATTTTTCTTTTTCTTCCCCCAGGAAATAATCTGTGGTAATATTTGTGGAATCCGTGGAAATCTTGCAAAAAATTCGCAATACCTACCTAACAATTGAAGGTGACTTTATACTTGTAGATGTGAATTGCATAGTGAATAGTGAATACTTACGTATACCTACAGTGGTTTGTTTACTTTGGTTCAAAGAGTGAGTACCTACAATATTATTTTTGTTGATTAAATTTTGGATTAAATTGGACATAAATTCTTCCATTTGTTGGAATACATATATATATTTTTCATACCCCTAAGTGTCGCATAGGTTTTTTTTCTAAATTTTACTTAGGGTGCTCATATACTTGATAAATACTTCATTATTCCGTTTGATTTGTTTTTATACATAAGTGATCGTGATTGATATATTTATCTCAGTCTAACAATTGTCTTTGGCTTGAGTTTATTTTGTTTGAGTCTTTTTGTGACATTTCGCTATTTGTTTTTCAGTGATTTTATTTATCTTGCTCGATCGATAATCTGAGTTTTTTTTTGTGGTGGAATTTATATTATTTAACATAAAGGTACCTGCAGTGTCGTGTGAAAGTGGAAAAATTAATTCAAAAAAATATTTTTTTCTTGTTTTTTTTTTTTGTTATTCGAGTGGTAATAGTAATTTCTTTTTGAAATAGTTTTTCTTCTGGAATAAAATCAACCGGGTGTTGATTTTATTTGCTTTCTGCAATCTATTGATTTTGATTTATTTATCGCGTGTTTTTCTTTGGAATTGGTACAATCAACTGGGTGTTGATTTGGTCCAATTTTTTTTTGTTTAGCATTTCAGTGGACAAAATTAAAAAAAAAGCAAATAGTTTTTACTGGCGAGTTTTTTTTAGTGTTTGATTTCATATAGTTTTTTTTTCCTTTTGTAACAAATCAGCTGGGTGTTGATTTTTGCAATATTTTTGATTTTTTTTTTTTTGCGTGGTTGTGTTTTTTTGAATTGGAATAACAATCAACCGGGTGTTGATTTAGTGGAGAAATTAATTAAGAGAATTGTTTTTACTGGCGAATTGTTTTTTTGTGTGTTTTATTCCATACAGTTTTTTCTTTACTTTTAGAACAAAATCAACTGGGTGTTGATTTTGTTAGCTTTTTGCAATTTTTTTTTACTTTTTTTTATTCATTTATAAATTGGTAAAACAATCAACCGGGTGTTGATTCAACCCAATCTTCGGTTCTACAATTAATACAGTTTTGTAATTTAATCTTGCTTTTGGTTTTGAAGTTTTTTTTACTAACATGGATGTGTATAGGCTAAACAAGGAGGAACTCACCTATGAGTTACAGGCTAGAGGTCTTAAAGAAGGAACTGTAGAAAACATGAGGATGCAACTACGGGGCTCGCGCACTTTGGAACGCTCGGGTTCAATACCAAGTGAAAGCCCTCATTATCCATTCTCTTTTGATGATGATGTGAAGGCTGTGCAAGCAAAGATTGTAGAGATTAGGGATCTTTTGAAAACCCCTCCGAAAAATTCAAAGTCGGGAGATTATTTAAAGGTTTTGACGAAAATTGAATGGTCTTTAGGTAGGATAAATAGGGCAAAGGCAGAATCTTCTGATGAGGTTAATAGTGTAGCTGATATAAGGGGGGAATTATTATTGCTGATGGCAAAATTAATGGAAGGGGGTGAGGAGACACCCCAACCTAAAGATAAAGCGGATGACAACACGTCGACAGCAGGCATGGGTGCGTTACCAACTGCAAAGGTCGACCAACGTGCGAGTTCAGGATTCCAACTACAGAATGAACCGTGTGACCGGAATCCTGAGCGTATTGAAAAATGGAGTGTTAAATTCTCAGGTGAGCAGTGCGGCTCATCTGTGAATTCTTTTATTGAAAGGATCGAAGAACTTAGGGAATCGCGTGGGGTTTCGGAAGCAAGAGTTTTCAGGTCAGCAGTAGATCTTTTTACTGGGAAGGCGCTTCTTTGGTTTAGGGCGATTAGGGATTCAATTTCAACATGGGGAGAGTTGGTTAGGGAGTTAAGATTGGAGTTTTTACCCTCCAATTATGATGATCTCTTGTTGGACGAGGTCAGGCGGCGTACCCAGGGTAGGGATGAGACAATGGGTATGTACATTGCTCTCATGCAAACCCTATTCAAAAGATTCTCTGAGCCGTTGAGTGAGAATAGAAAACTAACTATTCTCATGAAAAACATAGCTCCTTTCTACCAAACGCAATTGGGCTTGGCTGATATCAAGTCAGTCAATGAACTGGTTGCGTTGGGTAGGAAGTTAGAGACAATTAGGTCGAATGTGGAATCTTTTATCCCTCCTCCTTCTGGTCGCAACAGGCAGTCTTTGGAGCCTGATGTTGCGTATGTTGCTTCAGTTCAGGAAGCAACAGTTGCAGTTAATCGTAATCCACCACCCAATAGGACCATTCGTTGTTTTAACTGCAACAGGGAAGGCCATTTTTCGAACCATTGTTCCGCTCCTAGGCGTTGTTTTGGTTGCGGTACGGTAGGTACCACCCATCGGAACTGCAGTCGCTGCTCGGGAAACGGGCAACGGACCCTTGGGCCAGCAGGTCAAGAGCGCCGTCGCAATTGATTAGGTCGCCTGCTGACGACCAGTTGGCAAATCAGGTTAGGTTAGGTTTCACTTTGGATAGTAGTGGAAATGATAGAAGGCCATATTTAGGAGTTAATATTTACGGGATTAAATTTTTAGGATTGTTAGATTCGGGTGCATCCCGAACGATAATTTGTAGGGATGTTTGGAGAGTTTTAAAGGACTTTGGATTAAATTTAGATAAATCAAATTTTAGGCAGGTTCATTTAGCAGATGGTGCAGGTGTAGGAGTTTTAGGAGTTGTTAATCTACCCATTGTTGTCCAGGATAAATTAGTTTTATTGGAGTGTTTAGTTATACCCTCCTTACCACATGCATTGATACTTGGTGCAGATTTTTGGGCACTGTCGGGTATTTTCCCGGATCTTCGTTCAGGCATGTGGAGTTTTTCAAGCCAGGAAATGGTGGCTTCGATAGGAACTACATCTATTACAGAGGAATCTGAGCTAGATGAGGATCAAAGGGAGAAACTAAATTCTCTAATTGAAAATCTGTTTAGGGACATGCCAGAAGGGCTAGGGGTGACAACAATGGTAGAACATATAATTAGGACGTCGACAGAACCTATAAAGCAGCGGTACTATCCGGTATCACCTGCAATGCAGGTGCATATCGATAAGGCTATTAACGAGATGTTAGAAGAGGGGGTGATAGAGAAGTCGAATAGTCCTTGGGCTTCTCCAATAGTTTTGATCAAGAAGAAAGATGGTACCTTTAGGTTTTGTGTCGACTATAGGAAACTTAATAGTGTTACGGAAAGGGATGCTTATCCACTCCCAATCATTTCAGCCATTTTAGATAAGCTTAGGAACGCTAAATTTTTAACGTCGCTAGACATTAAGTCAGCGTATTGGCAGATTCCAATGGCGGAGGAATCTCGCAAGTTTACTGCCTTTACGGTACCCGGTAGGGGACTTTTTCACTTTAAGCGAATGCCTTTCGGGTTGCATAACGCCCCTGCTACGTGGCAGAGGTTTATAGATAGTGTTTTAGGGCCAGAGTTGGAGCCATATGTTTTTGTTTATCTGGACGATATTATTATCGTCACAGATACATTCGAGAAACATCTCGAAATTCTCAACGAAGTTTTTAGGAGATTAAATGAGGCAGGTTTGAAAGTAGGTCGAGAGAAATGCAACTTTTGCAGACCCTCTCTTAAATTTTTAGGTTATGTGGTTGATCGGAACGGGTTACAAGTTGACCCGGAAAAAGTGGATAGCATGGTTAAGATACCTGCACCCAAAAATGTCAAAGAGGTTAGGAGTTTTGTAGGGACTGTTTCGTGGTACAGGCGCTTCGTACCAAACTTCGCAACATTAGTTAGGCCGTTGACCGATTTGCTTAAGAAAAGCAAAAAATTCGTCTGGACACAGGAATGCGAAGATTGCTTTAGGAAAGCTAAGGAATGTTTAATCACAGCTCCGATTTTAACATGTCCCGACTTTAATCTTCCATTCGTGGTCCAAACAGACGCATCTGATTACGGTATCGGGGCCGTACTCACACAGACTTTTGAGGAGGGGGAAAAAGTAATATGTTACTTGAGTAGGTCTCTTAATAGGAACGAAAGGAACTACTCCACTACTGAAAAGGAGTGTTTAGCAGTTTTGTGGGCAGTTGAGAAGTTGCGGCCGTACATCGAAGGAGTTCGCTTCACGGTCGTAACTGATCATTACTCATTGATTTGGTTGAGTAATCTCAAGGACCCACAGGGTAGACTTGCACGCTGGGCAGTTAGGCTTCAGCAATTTGATTTTCAGATCATTCACCGAAAGGGTAAAGATCATGTCGTTCCGGACATGTTATATCGGGGAGTTCCAGTAGTGGCTGGGATTTCGGATGAGGATTCTGACCCTTGGGTGGCTAAAATGATTTCAAAGGTCGAGTCAAACCCGTTAGCTTTTCCGGCCTGGAGAGTAGATAGTGGCCGATTGTTCAAATTTGTTAAGTCCGGTCATGTAGTAGTTCATGATGGCAACGAAGAGTGGAAATTAGTAGTGGGCAAGAAAGATAGGTTAGCAATTCTTAAAGAATGTCACGATGGCCCATTAGCTAGACATATGGGACTGAGAAAGACTTTTGCTAGAGTAGTATCAAAATATTATTGGCCTAAGATGAGAGGAGATGTAGCTAGATATGTTAGAAAGTGTAGTACGTGCCAACAAGTGAAACCAATCAACGATAAGCCAGCCGGTCTTATGACTGAAAGAGTAGGAACTTCTTCTCCGTGGGAGATGATAAGTGTGGACTTAGTGGGTCCTCTGCCCAAGTCTAGTATAGGTTATATGTATATCCTCACAGTAGTAGATTATCTAACGAAATTTCCTTTATTGTTTGCATTAAGATCTGCAACTGCAAAGGCAGTATGCAAAGAGCTAGAAGATAATGTTTTTCTTTTGTTTGGGGTTCCAAAGATTGTCATTTGCGACAATGGTCCTCAGTTTAAGAGTAGGGAACTTAGGGCACTCTGTGATGGATATTCTTCAAAGATTAGGTTCACTCCACACTATCACCCACAGGCTAATCCCGCGGAGAGGATTAATCAGATAATCGAAACAACTTTGAGGGCTTATGTTTCGGAGAATCACCGCATTTGGGATTCTCAGTTAGCGAAAGTTGCTTGTGCCATCCGCACATCCCAACACGAAGTGTTAGGAGTTACACCATGTTATGCCAATTTTGGAAAGGAGATGTTAACTAGTGGTCAGGATAGAATAGGTATTAGTAATGAGGTTTTAGAAAGAGAAAATGGTGTACAATCAGTAGGAGATATAGGTGAGAGATTTAAGAAGCTTAGGGCTGATATTGCTGCCAAGTTACAGACAGCATCAAAGAAATCAGCAAATGCGTACAACCTCAGGAGGCGAGATGTACAATATCTTCCTAATGACGTTGTATGGCGACGTAATTTTGTCCTTTCGGACGCATCAAACTATTATGCGGCTAAGTTGGCACCGAAATTTGTGGGCCCCTTTAGAATCCGCAAAAGATTGTCTCCTTGGACATATGTCCTTGAAGACGAAAACGGTAAAGATCGTGGCACTTGGCACACCAAAGATCTGAAGCCTTTCACTTCGATATCGGAAAATGATTAAGTCCATAAGTCCCTATTAAAGTAAATGGTAATTGTTTTTTTGGTAACTTTTGTTATGATATTGTTTTTTTTATATATTTTTCAGTTTTCGTTTGTTTGTTTTGAAATGGACTGCCATATTTGGTCTGATGGTTTCCCTTCCTTTGTTTTTTTGTTGACCAAGTGATCCGCAGGAAATTGCTTATTTTATGTTTAAAATAAGCACATTTCCGAGGAGGAAAGGGTGGGATTTGTTACGGTAAAATTTTGCCGTAACAAGAATTGCTCTTTTGTTTCCCCACCCTAGGTTCCTTTCTTCCCAACGTTCTTTCACAGGTGTTTCTTTCAACTTACTGAGAGAGAGAAGGGCAGCAATGGTCCATCAGCCATTGGGTCACTCTCTCAGTATCTTGAAGAGACAAATTATCTTAGTTGTCAATTTTGACTCTTGAGTGGGTTATTGGCCCACTGATCATAAAATTGACAGACGGACGGTCTGGCCATAATAAATCTTAAATAAAGCACGGGCGACATTTGGTTCCCGAGTGCTGAAGTCACTCTTTGTGAGAATGGCTGCATGCCCAACGTAAAACTCTTGCTTAAATTTATACTTACAATTGTAAAAGGTGGAACGTTAACGGCTGGACCCCATTCCCCCAAATCTGCGCAAAACCCCAACGAAGTAGGTTTAATTCGCGTAATAGAAATTGTCTGCCAAACTCCTTTCTAACTTTTGAAAAATTGATTTAACTCTTTCCAACTTTTCATAATTTTATTTTGTGTTAGTATTGCGGGGGAACATTGCACGTGTGAACAATTAGGTTTCTTTCGGTTTTAAAAGTTTTCTTTTTCATGTTGAAGTGGGGAAATTAGGAGGCTGAATGCGCTCATTGGATTGCTTACCACTGGAAGTCATGTCAGAGGTCGGCGAATTCAATGCTGATGACGATGCATGAAGCTGGGGTGTGAAGGTGCGAGTAGGAAAGGCTGCTGGGTTTCAACTGCGTTAGCGCGCTCACGCAAATATGCGTAGTGTTGCTGAATGATGACGCGATCGAAATCCCGGGCCACTGATTGGCCGAAAGCACGGGGGTTTGAAAACGAGAAGGTACCATCCAGGCATGGTGAAAGCCTGGAAGGTCACTTCTTGGCAAGATAGAAAGCGAAAAAGATCATTAAGTTAATTTTGTTGAAAAAGAAAATTTTGGAAAATTCGAAAGAGATCTAATTTATCGATTTGTGTTTTAAGTTTTGGAAATTGAAAACAGGAGCTTAAAGGAAAATTGTGGAGAATTGGAGGAAAATTGTGGAAGGGAAATCGTGAAAATATCACGAGGAAAATAAAATCTAGAAAGGAGGAGAATTGGCAGAAAAATTTCCAGATAAGTATAGTGTTTATTGAATTTGTCGAATAGTGTTCTTTTATTGTTCTAATCGTTTGTGGTGAGAGATAAAATCCTCACATAAATTCCGTTTGGGGTTTTGCTTTGCGTTTTATTCCGGAAAATTACGGAACTCGTGACCCGTTTCAAAATCGTTATATTCTTTCGGGACCGAGTGTTAACGGTCCACCTTATAATCTTAACTTTTCTTTGTTCTCGTTGTTTCAAAAGATCTTGGGTTTTACTCCTACTTGTAAGGTTTCCCAAGCACCTTAAATTTTCATTAAAAACAATTTCATTTTTTTTCCAAATACAATTTCTTCGTCTTTTCTTATTCTAACATACTTTCACCGTCGGTTCCGCTCCGAAGGTTTGTGATTTCCTTTTTTTTCAAAAAATCACTGGCGCCCTTTTATTAATTTCAGCTACGTCCCTGTGTCCACACAGTTAGTAGTTTTAATTAATTACAATCAATTCCTTTTTATAACCATAATTATTAAAAGTGTTAAAAAAAAACTGAACCCACCCCTCACTGAGCATAGTCGTGGTGGCAGCACCTTTTATCGCTGCCTGTTGCATACTTTTAATTCGCTTCATTTCTTCGCCTTGCTGTTTTGACAGTTTGACCTTTCGCTCTTCGTTAGACGCTTATATTTGTAATTCGGTGCGCGTCGTGATCGTGTTTTTTTTTTTTATAATAATAATAATCGTAATATTATCGGTTTGTTTTCGCGAATTAAAAGTGTAACAATTGGCGCCCAACGTGGGGCTTTGATTTTAAAATTAAAAAAAAAAAAAAAAAAAAAAAAACGTATTTCCAAAAAAAAACCACGGTGAAAGTTCCCCAGAAGCAGTACATTGCTGAAAAGTTTTCTTGTGTGCTTGTAGTTTTTAGGGAAGTTTTCGGTATATTGTTGTGTGCTTTTACTTTCCCTATTTTTCTTTTTCTTCCCCCAGGAAATAATCTGTGGTAATATTTGTGGAATCCGTGGAAATCTTGCAAAAAATTCGCAATACCTACCTAACAATTGAAGGTGACTTTATACTTGTAGATGTGAATTGCATAGTGAATAGTGAATACTTACGTATACCTACAGTGGTTTGTTTACTTTGGTTCAAAGAGTGAGTACCTACAATATTATTTTTGTTGATTAAATTTTGGATTAAATTGGACATAAATTCTTCCATTTGTTGGAATACATATATATATTTTTCATACCCCTAAGTGTCGCATAGGTTTTTTTTCTAAATTTTACTTACGGTGCTCATATACTTGATAAATACTTCATTATTCCGTTTGATTTGTTTTTATACATAAGTGATCGTGATTGATATATTTATCTCAGTCTAACAATTGTCTTTGGCTTGAGTTTATTTTGTTTGAGTCTTTTTGTGACATTTCGCAAAAAAAATTTTTGTTTACATTTTTATCGAATTGGATTTTAATCCTATTTGTTTTTCGGTGATTTTATTTATCTTGCTCGATCGATAATCTGAGTTTTTTTTTGTGGTGGAATTTATATTATTTAACATAAAGGTACCTGCAGTGTCGTGTGAAAGTGGAAAAATTAATTCAAAAAAATATTTTTTTCTTGGTTTTTTTTTTTGTTATTCGAGTGGTAATAGTAATTTCTTTTTGAAATAGTTTTTCTTCTGGAATAAAATCAACCGGGTGTTGATTTTATTTGCTTTCTGCAATCTATTGATTTTGATTTATTTATCGCGTGTTTTTCTTTGGAATTGGTACAATCAACTGGGTGTTGATTTGGTCCAATTTTTTTTTGTTTAGCATTTCAGTGGACAAAATTAAAAAAAAAGCAAATAGTTTTTACTGGCGAGTTTTTTTTTGTGTTTGATTTCATATAGTTTTTTTTTCCTTTTGTAACAAATCAGCTGGGTGTTGATTTTTGCAATATTTTTGATTTTTTTTTTTTTGCGTGGTTGTGTTTTTTTGAATTGGAATAACAATCAACCGGGTGTTGATTTAGTGGAGAAATTAATTAAGAGAATTGTTTTTACTGGCGAATTGTTTTTTTGTGTGTTTTATTCCATACAGTTTTTTCTTTACTTTTAGAACAAAATCAACTGGGTGTTGATTTTGT
Source organism: Leucozona laternaria (assembly GCA_932273885.2). Taxonomy (NCBI): domain Eukaryota; kingdom Metazoa; phylum Arthropoda; class Insecta; order Diptera; family Syrphidae; genus Leucozona; species Leucozona laternaria. The sequence goes on from OW026366.1 coordinate 140,601,853, forward strand.
TAGCTTTTTGCAATTTTTTTTTACTTTTTTTTATTCATTTATAAATTGGTAAAACAATCAACCGGGTGTTGATTCAACCCAATCTTCGGTTCTACAATTAATACAGTTTTGTAATTTAATCTTGCTTTTGGTTTTGAAGTTTTTTTTACTAACATGGATGTGTATAGGCTAAACAAGGAGGAACTCACCTATGAGTTACAGGCTAGAGGTCTTAAAGAAGGAACTGTAGAAAACATGAGGATGCAACTACGGGGCTCGCGCACTTTGGAACGCTCGGGTTCAATACCAAGTGAAAGCCCTCATTATCCATTCTCTTTTGATGATGATGTGAAGGCTGTGCAAGCAAAGATTGTAGAGATTAGGGATCTTTTGAAAACCCCTCCGAAAAATTCAAAGTCGGGAGATTATTTAAAGGTTTTGACGAAAATTGAATGGTCTTTAGGTAGGATAAATAGGGCAAAGGCAGAATCTTCTGATGAGGTTAATAGTGTAGCTGATATAAGGGGGGAATTATTATTGCTGATGGCAAAATTAATGGAAGGGGGTGAGGAGACACCCCAACCTAAAGATAAAGCGGATGACAACACGTCGACAGCAGGCATGGGTGCGTTACCAACTGCAAAGGTCGACCAACGTGCGAGTTCAGGATTCCAACTACAGAATGAACCCTGTGACCGGAATCCTGAGCGTATTGAAAAATGGAGTGTTAAATTCTCAGGTGAGCAGTGCGGCTCATCTGTGAATTCTTTTATTGAAAGGATCGAAGAACTTAGGGAATCGCGTGGGGTTTCGGAAGCAAGAGTTTTCAGGTCAGCAGTAGATCTTTTTACTGGGAAGGCGCTTCTTTGGTTTAGGGCGATTAGGGATTCAATTTCAACATGGGGAGAGTTGGTTAGGGAGTTAAGATTGGAGTTTTTACCCTCCAATTATGATGATCTCTTGTTGGACGAGGTCAGGCGGCGTACCCAGGGTAGGGATGAGACAATGGGTATGTACATTGCTCTCATGCTAACCCTATTCAAAAGATTCTCTGAGCCGTTGAGTGAGAATAGAAAATTAACTATTCTCATGAAAAACATAGCTCCTTTCTACCAAACGCAATTGGGCTTGGCTGATATCAAGTCAGTCAATGAACTGGTTGCGTTGGGTAGGAAGTTAGAGACAATTAGGTCGAATGTGGAATGTTTTATCCCTCCTCCTTCTGGTCGCAACAGGCAGTCTTTGGAGCCTGATGTTGCGTATGTTGCTTCAGTTCAGGAAGCAACAGTTGCAGTTAATCGTAATCCACCACCCAATAGGACCATTCGTTGTTTTAACTGCAACAGGGAAGGCCATTTTTCGAACCATTGTTCCGCTCCTAGGCGTTGTTTTGGTTGCGGTACGGTAGGTACCACCCATCGGAACTGCAGTCGCTGCTCGGGAAACGGGCAACGGACTCTTGGGCCAGCAGGTCAAGAGCGCCGTCGCAATTGATTAGGTCGCCTGCTGACGACCAGTTGGCAAATCAGGTTAGGTTAGGTTTCACTTTGGATAGTAGTGGAAATGATAGAAGGCCATATTTAGGAGTTAATATTTACGGGATTAAATTTTTAGGATTGTTAGATTCGGGTGCATCCCGAACGATAATTTGTAGGGATGTTTGGAGAGTTTTAAAGGACTTTGGATTAAATTTAGATAAATCAAATTTTAGGCAGGTTCATTTAGCAGATGGTGCAGGTGTAGGAGTTTTAGGAGTTGTTAATCTACCCATTGTTGTCCAGGATAAATCAGTTTTATTGGAGTGTTTAGTTATACCCTCCTTACCACATGCATTGATACTTGGTGCAGATTTTTGGGCACTGTCGGGTATTGTCCCGGATCTTCGTTCAGGCATGTGGAGTTTTTCAAGCCAGGAAATGGTGGCTTCGATAGGAACTACATCTATTACAGAGGAATCTGAGCTAGATGAGGATCAAAGGGAGAAACTAAATTCTCTAATTGAAAATCTGTTTAGGGACATGCCAGAAGGGCTAGGGGTGACAACAATGGTAGAACATATAATTAGGACGTCGACAGAACCTATAAAGCAGCGGTACTATCCGGTATCACCTGCAATGCAGGTGCATATCGATAAGGCTATTAACGAGATGTTAGAAGAGGGGGTGATAGAGAAGTCGAATAGTCCTTGGGCTTCTCCAATAGTTTTGATCAAGAAGAAAGATGGTACCTTTAGGTTTTGTGTCGACTATAGGAAACTTAATAGTGTTACGGAAAGGGATGCTTATCCACTCCCAATCATTTCAGCCATTTTAGATAAGCTTAGGAAAGCTAAATTTTTAACGTCGCTAGACATTAAGTCAGCGTATTGGCAGATTCCAATGGCGGAGGAATCTCGCAAGTTTACTGCCTTTACGGTACCCGGTAGGGGACTTTTTCACTTTAAGCGAATGCCTTTCGGGTTGCATAACGCCCCTGCTACGTGGCAGAGGTTTATAGATAGTGTTTTAGGGCCAGAGTTGGAGCCATATGTTTTTGTTTATCTGGACGATATTATTATCGTCACAGATACATTCGAGAAACATCTCGAAATTCTCAACGAAGTTTTTAGGAGATTACATGAGGCAGGTTTGAAAGTAGGTCGAGAGAAATGCAACTTTTGCAGACCCTCTCTTAAATTTTTAGGTTATGTGGTTGATCGGAACGGGTTACATGTTGACCCGGAAAAAGTGGATAGCATGGTTAAGATACCTGCACCCAAAAATGTCAAAGAGGTTAGGAGTTTTGTAGGGACTGTTTCGTGGTACAGGCGCTTCGTACCAAACTTCGCAACATTAGTTAGGCCGTTGACCGATTTGCTTAAGAAAAGCAAAAAATTCGTCTGGACACAGGAATGCGAAGATTGCTTTAGGAAAGCTAAGGAATGTTTAATCACAGCTCCGATTTTAACATGTCCCGACTTTTATCTTCCATTCGTGGTCCAAACAGACGCATCTGATTACGGTATCGGGGCCGTACTCACACAGACTTTTGAGGAGGGGGAAAAAGTAATATGTTACTTGAGTAGGTCTCTTAATAGGAACGAAAGGAACTACTCCACTACTGAAAAGGAGTGTTTAGCAGTTTTGTGGGCAGTTGAGAAGTTGCGGCCGTACATCGAAGGAGTTCGCTTCACGGTCGTAACTGATCATTACTCATTGATTTGGTTGAGTAATCTCAAGGACCCACAGGGTAGACTTGCACGCTGGGCAGTTAGGCTTCAGCAATTTGATTTTCAGATCATTCACCGAAAGGGTAAAGATCATGTCGTTCCGGACATGTTATCTCGGGGAGTTCCAGTAGTGGCTGGGATTTCGGATGAGGATTCTGACCCTTGGGTGGCTAAAATGATTTCAAAGGTCGAGTCAAACCCGTTAGCTTTTCCGGCCTGGAGAGTAGATAGTGGCCGATTGTTCAAATTTGTTAAGTCCGGTCATGTAGTAGTTCATGATGGCAACGAAGAGTGGAAATTAGTAGTGGGCAAGAAAGATAGGTTAGCAATTCTTAAAGAATGTCACGATGGCCCATTAGCTAGACATATGGGACTGAGAAAGACTTTTGATGATAAGTGTGGACTTAGTGGGTCCTCTGCCCAAGTCTAGTAAAGGTTATATGTATATCCTCACAGTAGTAGATTATCTAACGAAATTTCCTTTATTGTTTGCATTAAGATCTGCAACTGCAAAGGCAGTATGCAAAGAGCTAGAAGATAATGTTTTTCTTTTGTTTGGGGTTCCAAAGATTGTCATTTGCGACAATGGTCCTCAGTTTAAGAGTAGGGAACTTAGGGCACTCTGTGATGGATATTCTTCAAAGATTAGGTTCACTCCACACTATCACCCACAGGCTAATCCCGCGGAGAGGATTAATCAGATAATCAAAACAACTTTGAGGGCTTATGTTTCGGAGAATCACCGCATTTGGGATTCTCAGTTAGCGAAAGTTGCTTGTGCCATCCGCACATCCCAACACGAAGTGTTAGGAGTTACACCATATTATGCCAATTTTGGAAAGGAGATGTTAACTAGTGGTCAGGATAGAATAGGTATTAGTAATGAGGTTTAAGAAAGAGAAAATGGTGTACAATCAGTAGGAGATATAGGTGAGAGATTTAAGAAGCTTAGGGCTGATATTGCTGCCAAGTTACAGACAGCATCAAAGAAATCAGCAAATGCGTACAACCTCAGGAGGCGAGATGTACAATATCTTCCTAATGACGTTGTATGGCGACGTAATTTTGTCCATTCGGACGCAGCAAACTATTATGCGGCTAAGTTGGCACCGAAATTTGTGGGCCCCTTTAGAATCCGCAAAAGATTGTCTCCTTGGACATATGTCCTTGAAGACGAAAACGGTAAAGATCGTGGCACTTGGCACACCAAAGATCTGAAGCCTTTCACTTCGATATCGGAAAATGATTAAGTCCATAAGTCCCTATTAAAGTAAATGGTAATTGTTTTTTTGGTAACTTTTGTTATGATATTGTTTTTTTTATATATTTTTCAGTTTTCGTTTGTTTGTTTTGAAATGGACTGCCATATTTGGTCTGATGGTTTCCCTTCCTTTGTTTTTTTGTTGACCAAGTGATCCTCTTTCCAACTTTTCACAATTTTATTTTGTGTTAGTATTGCGGGGGAACATTGCACGTGTGAACAATTAGGTTTCTTTCGGTTTTAAAAGTTTTCTTTTTCATGTTGAAGTGGGGAAATTAGGAGGCTGAATGCGCTCATTGGATTGCTTACCACTGGAAGTCATGTCAGAGGTCGGCGAATTCAATGCTGATGACGATGCATGAAGCTGGGGTGTGAAGGTGCGAGTAGGAAAGGCTGCTGGGTTTCAACTGCGTTAGCGCGCTCACGCAAATATGCGTAGTGTTGCTGAATGATGACGCGATCGAAATCCCGGGCCACTGATTGGCCGAAAGCACGGGGGTTTGAAAACGAGAAGGTACCATCCAGGCATGGTGAAAGCCTGGAAGGTCACTTCTTGGCAGGATAGAAAGCGAAAAAGATCATTAAGTTAATTTTGTTGAAAAAGAAAATTTTGGAAAATTCGAAAGAGATCTAATTTATCGATTTGTGTTTTAAGTTTTGGAAATTGAAAACAGGAGCTTAAAGGAAAATTGTGGAGAATTGGAGGAAAATTGTGGAAGGGAAATCGTGAAAATATCACGAGGAAAATAAAATCTAGAAAGGAGGAGAATTGGCAGAAAAATTTCCAGATAAGTATAGTGTTTATTGAATTTGTCGAATAGTGTTCTTTTATTGTTCTAATCGTTTGTGGTGAGAGATAAAATCCTCACATAAATTCCGTTTGGGGTTTTGCTTTGCGTTTTATTCCGGAAAATTACGGAACTCGTGACCCGTTTCAAAATCGTTATATTCTTTCGGGACCGAGTGTTAACGGTCCACCTTATAATCTTAACTTTTCTTTGTTCTCGTTGTTTCAAAAGATCTTGGGTTTTACTCCTACTTGTAAGGTTTCCCAAGCACCTTAAATTTTCATTAAAAACAATTTCATTTTTTTTCCAAATACAATTTCTTCGTCTTTTCTTATTCTAACATACTTTCACCGTCGGTTCCGCTCCGAAGGTTTGTGATTTCCTTTTTTTTCAAAAAATCACTGGCGCCCTTTTATTAATTTCAGCTACGTCCCTGTGTCCACACAGTAAGTAGTTTTAATTAATTACAATCAATTCCTTTTTATAACCATAATTATTAAAAGTGTTAAAAAAAAACTGAACCCACCCCTCACTGAGCATAGTCGTGGTGGCAGCACCTTTTATCGCTGCCTGTTGCATACTTTTAATTCGCTTCATTTCTTCGCCTTGCTGTTTTGACAGTTTGACCTTTCGCTCTTCGTTAGACGCTTATATTTGTAATTCGGTGCGCGTCGTGATCGTGTGTTTTTTTTTTTTATAATAATAATAATCGTAATATTATCGGTTTGTTTTCGCGAATTAAAAGTGTAACAAAATGCTGCATCCTCATCTTCTTCAAAATTAAAAGGTAAATATTTTTTAAAAGTAAATTAAAGTAGTTAAAAGTAATAATACTGATGACGTCGATTGTGCCCCTCATAATGACCTTACCAACTGACGAAAACAATGCCACATGGATCAATTTCCGTCCGTCTTCAACACGATATTGCAGAGCATTGAAATTTTAATACAAAAAGAAAACACTTGACCTCATACGCGAAGAGAAAAACCGTGTGGAAAATGAAATACAGGGATTGGAGATGACCTCAATAAATATTGGCACACTTGCCATAAAAGTTAGACACCATCTTTATTTCACGATGATAGATGGAAAAGTTGATCAAGCTGTCACAAATACTAGTTCTGCGAGCAACTGCATCATTTGTGGAGCTAAGCCTTCGGAGATGAATAATTTATCTAAGATCAGTACCAAGATGTTGAATGAAGATGCTCTTAAACTAGGAATATCATCACTACATGCAAGGATTAGATTTATGGAATACGTGTTGCACCTCGGCTACAACTTGAGCTTTAAATCATGGAGAACATGTGAGGACACTCGTGCTATTAAGGAAGTAGAAAAAAACGAATCCAAGCTGAATTCATCGAAAAGGTTGGTATCAAGGTTGACGTTGTAAAGCAAGGAACTGGAACAACAAATGACGGCAATACATCACGAAGATTTTTTGAAAATCCGCTTCTGACTGCAGAGATCACCAAAATAGATTCAAGGTTGATAACGAGACTTTCAGTCATATTGGAAGTAATTTGCTGCAATTTTTCAATTGATACAGAAAAATTTAAGGTTTATTCTGAAGAGACAGCTAAATTGGCGATTTCGTTATACCCTTGGTATCACATGCCTGCAACAGTTCATAAAATCTTATTACACGAAGCAGAAGTGATACAAAGTGCATCTTTGCCAGTGGGTTCACTTTCAGAGGAGGCCCAGGAAAGCAGAAATAAGGACTACAAATATTACAGAACCCACCACTCCAGGAAATGTTCTCGGCTATCTACAAATGAGGATGTTTTCCACATGATCATGATATCATCTGATCCCTTTATAACCCAATTGAGACCGGAACCAAAAAAAAAAACCTTCCATTGAGTGAAGAAGCTCTTGAATTAATAAATTAATATTTTTTTAATGACTATGTAATTTATTTGTATGTATTTATACATTTATTTATTTGTTTATTTATTTAATTATTTATTTATGTAATTAGTATTATAATTATTTTATGTAATGTTTACATATTAAAGCAAAAAGTGTTACAAAACATAAATTGTTATTTTTTTTACATGAACAATAAACCCCAAAATTTAGAAAAATCTCAATAACTCATCTTCTAATTGTTATTTTTAATCCCTAACCCACACATGTGCCAAATTTCATTTCTCTCCGATTTATATTACAGGTTTTATCGATTTATTTCCGCGCTCCCATACAAACCGAACCACTGTGCGTCGGTTCAAGCAATTGTTTCGTAGTGCAACAGAAGAAAGGGCTTCCTTACAAAGCCTTGCATTCAGTATTCCCAATATTAATCTCCTAAAATTTCAAGTAGATTATACTAATGAAAACCCTTCATTTAAGTTTTCATTCAATACTCCAAGTGTAAAACTCCCGAATGTTCGAAGAGACTTTACGACTTGGAGTTCCTTAAAAGAGCGTCTTGCTCAAGGGTCATAAGTTGATGACCATAACTTGAAAAAGCGTATTGATAAAGAAAACGTTACGTCGGAAAAATTTTCATTCGAAACTCCACTTGCTACATTCCCGGATGTTCCAGGAGAGCATGCAAAGTGGAATTCATTAGAGGAAATACCTCAAAGACCGTTATTTAGTATAGGTCATAATTTGAATAAACCTTTTGCAAAGGCATCTTTAATTTCAATCGCAAGTTGCGACATTGTGCAACATTTATTAGTTTGAACAATGAAGCAAAATGGAGAAAAGTGATAGTGATAGATACAATTTATGTTTTAAATGTTTAAAAGGTGAACATTTAAGCAACATTTGTAATGAACCTTTTTGTGGAATTTGCAATGGCAAACACAATACTTTTCTCCATAGACAAAAAATGGTATCACAAAAAACCGAATTTGACATGATCCTTAGTGGTCCAGCGGTAAAAGAAGAGCCAGTTGTTTTGGAAAACGTAAGTTCTTATGAAGAAGAACTCGATGTGGCCCTTAGTGGTCAAGCGGTAGTAGAAGACCCAATTTGCGACAAACTAAGTTCTCATAAAGAGAAAAATGATGTGATCCTTAGTGGTCCTGTGGTGGAAGAAGATCCTATTTGCGAAAAGGAAACAATTGTGATCCTTAGTGATCCAACGGTGGTTGATAATCCACCAATGAGCAAGAAAGTATCTTCTCATGAAGAACTCAATGGAATCCTGAGTAGTGCAGTGGCGATTAAAATGCCACATTCTTATTATAAAATACTTTCTAAAAGGAGAACAACCCTGAGTCGTTCAAAACATTTAAAATCGATTTTTAACTGCAAAGTAGCTCCTAATTTGGGAGAGAGCTTTCGCAAGCAATCAAAAGAACGTTTTAATATGGTAAAACGAATACATTTAAGAACATTTATTTATAAAACATCTTCCTTTTCAGGTCCAAAAGTGCCTTTGGGTCCCAGGTACATGTGTTAAAACAAGTCAACCATTTTCAGATTGACAGTAACAAAGAAGTTTCTGCTACATTGTCGATTATTCGAAATAAATTTTTGTAAAATGCTATGAATTTAAAGCAAACGACATTTTCTTTCCTTATAAAATTTTCCAAAGGAACAAAATGTTTTCCTATGTTCTGAGAAAAGGGCAGGGAATCAAATACCATATTTGGAAAAATTGGCCTTTGTCGTATACTAGACGCAAGGACAAGCAATGGGATTTCGACAAGCTCGATTTACATTGCTCGTCCTTTTTCTAGTTTTATAAGATTTATATAAAGTAGAAATTTAATATAATAACAAATGATAATGATTCTGTATAATTATTTAAAATTTAAAAAATAAATTAACTATTTGTTGAAACCTTTTATGTTTATTATTGGTTTTTGAATATATTTTTATAACTTTCAATTAAAAGTATTTTTTAAATGGTATTTCCTTTTATTAAAGTTTTAATTTGTCAAATAAAATAAAAGCTGAATTTCGAATACTAATTAATGAATAATAATATTGTAGTATGATTTTCTCACATTCAAATATTAAACAAAATGTATAACAATTGAACCTACATATAAAGGGTCCGCCATCTAACGTTTTTTTTTCAACTAGTGCTTATTTCGTGAATGGTAACACTTAGCTCATGTCTGATTTGACAGATAATTAGTTTTATCCTTGCGCTGAACGAATATGGTTGTGTATACGCTTCGCTAAGTGGGCCTGCGATCGACTTACAGAAGATGCCGATTTTGCCAAAAAAATCATCTTTTCAGATGAAGCTCATTTTGATCTTGGCGGGTAGTAAACAAACAAAATTGTCGCATTTGGGGCACAGAAAACCCGCACGCATACATTGAAAAGCCGATACACCCAAAACGAGTCACTGTTTGGTGCGGATTTTGGTCCAGAGGCATAATTGGGCCATTTTTCGAAAATGAGCAAGGAGTGGCCGTTACAGTCAATGGCGATCGTTTTCGGGCCATGTTGAACGAATTTTTGTTCACAAAAATTGAAGAGGAGGATATTGGCAACATTTGGTTTCAACAGGACGGCGCTACGTGCCACACAGCCGAAGCTACACTCGATGTTTTGGGCCATTTTCAAAAAAAAAAAAAGAAGTTATTTGACGGACGCTTTATTTAATAAGCATGTTAAGAGTCTTCAGACAATATTCTGAAATATTATGACGATGATGAAATCAGACCTCTGCTCTAGTGGAAGTATATGTTTAGAAGTGAATGATGTCAATGAAGTTCCCACATGTCCAGCTTAAACAATTAATCGACCTGGATAGCATGATGTCCTGCATAAGTCAACTAGTATTCCAACTGTTCAATAAAAACGACCGATGCACGAAGGAATCAAGATCTCTTCTACGTAACGCATTTTCGGTCAATACAAAATTGGAAAAGAAGAACGAAGAAAAGGAAAAAGCATATACTGTATGTGTGATGTTCAAAAAGGTATACACGGTGCATTCAAGAGGACACAAGCGTCCACAAGCTTTTCTCAAAGCGAACCTCTGTCTATCAACTCCTACTCTCACCTCCCCGTGGTGAACATCGGGTGCCTAGTACCTTTAATTGAAGATGGGGTTCCAACCTCTGAGGGGGGGAGGAGTGTTCCCACTAAGGCACTTCTTCTTCATCCAGGCGGCAGCGGAGGAATTCCCCAGATGGAATCAACGGTGGCGTCTACAATTCCAGTTAGGCTGAACTACTTAGTGAACACCTTATATGGGCTACTACGACATATCCGTAGCTCAGGCATATAAGGAGCGGTTTATCCGGCTCCCCACCCTTGGAGTTATAATAAGGGTCTGGTCCTCCAGGCTAGGGGGTTGTGCGTCGGGGTAACTTCCCTACCACGGAAAAAGTTTTTTCGGTTCCGAAACAACAACAAGCCTCGGACATGGATGATTTTAATGTTGACGACCTAAGCAAACGAACAAGGACAATGAATTTCGGATTTGCACGTGGAATGTCCGGACCTTAAACAGGCCACGTGCAGCCGAACAACTAGTGGAGAGCCTGGATAGGCTAAGGGCTGACGTTACAGCCATTCAGGAAGTGCGATGGGATGGAGAAGGCATACGAAGGATGAAAGCGTGTGATATTTACTTCGGCGAGTGCTGCAAGCAGCAGGGTCAGCGGCTTTTTGGTTGTGGTTTTGTGGTAAGGGGAAGACTTAGGCAAGAAGTCTTAGGCTTCAGAAATGTAAGCGAGCGCCTAGTCACAATCCGCATCAAATCCAAGTTCAAAAACATCACGCTGATCTGTGCCCATGCCCCAACGGAAGAAAAAGATGACTCAACCAAGGAAGATTTCTACGATCTCCTCGAGAATACGTATGATAGGTGCACCAAGTACGACGTCAAGATTATTCTTGGCGACTTCAACGCCAAGATCGGAAAAGAGGGCATCTTTGGTTCGATAGTCGGAGGATACAGCCTGCACGACAACACTTCCGGTAACGGACTCAGGCTGATTGACTTTGCGGCGGGGCGAAATGTCAGCATAGCAAGTACTCGATTCCCACACCTCAATATACACAAAGGGACTTGGCGGTCTCCAGATCAACGAACCGTCAACCAGATTGATCATGTTGCGATAGACGCCAGGCATGCTTCCAGTATCCTGGATGTCCGAACGTTCCGAGGTGCCAACATAGACTCGGATCACTACTTGGTGGTAGCTCAAGTACGTATGCGGATATCCATGACGCCACAACGACGAGCGGATGCTGTGAAAAGATTTAACGTCGCGAAGTTAAAATCGCAAGAGATCGCCAGGACTTTTGCAGACCACGTCTCTCTTAACCTCTCAGCAAGCCCGCCACCAGCATCATCTGCAGAAGACCAGTGGAAACACTGCCAAAATGCCATCAGGAGAGCCGCCACTGATGTGCTGGGTTTCACTAGGCCACCACAAAGAAACCCCTGGTTCGATGAAGAATGCAGGCTGGCGCATGCAGCGAAGAATGAGGCCTACCAATCAATGCTGCAGACTAGAACCAGAGCTGCTGAGAGAGCAGCCCGAGAGCTCTACGGGCAAAAAAGAAGGGAGGAACGCCGACTTCTCAGGAGGAAAAAGAGAGAGCATGCGAAGCGGACGGTCGAGTCTGTTGAGGATTGTAGCGGCAGAGGGGATGTTCGAAAGTTTTACCGAAGGGTGAGGCAATCTACCCAGGGATACAGGGCCAGAACGGAAGCCTGCCGAGACGAGAGTGGGAATATGGTGGTAGACACACAGTCAGTGCTGAGGATCATGTAAACAACACTATCCTAGACTGCTAAACGGCGAAGATGGCCAAAATTCCGCTGTTAGACAGAACACTCCATTCAACCTGGACGACGATGGTCAAAATTTCCGTCCACCCGACCTAAATGAAGTGCGGTTAGCGATAGCCAAGCTTAAAACGTACAAGGCTGCTGGTGCGGATGGTCTGCCAGCCGAGCTATTCAAAGCAGCGGGATATGACTTGGTAGGGAGTATACACCAACTTATTTCCAAAATTTGGTCGGATGAAAGTATGCCCGATGAATGGAACCTCGGTATAGTGTGCCCTATCTACAAGAAAGGAGATGCTCTGAATTGTGCCAACTACAGAGGTATAAGTCTCCTCAACGTCGCATACAAAATCCTGTCATCTGTACTGTGTGATCGCTTAGAACCGTTTGTCAACGATCTGATCGGCCCATATCAGTGTGGTTTTAGGCCCGGCTAATCAACCTTCGACCAAATGTTCACACTCAGACAGATTTTGAAAAAAAACCCAGGAGTTTCAAATCCATACATACCACCTCTTTATCGATTTCAAAGTCGCATATGATAGCGTAAATAGAGAAGAATTATATAGAGCCATGTCGCATCTCGGCATCCCTGCCAAACTCGTCCGCTTGGGCAGGATGACGATGGAGAAATCTCGCTGCTCCGTTAAAGTCGGTAAGAACACCACCGAACCCTTTGAAATCGAGAAAGGTTTGAGGCAAGGCGACGCGTTATCATGCAACCTGTTTAACATCGTTCTTGAAGCAATTGTACGTAACTCGCAAGTCAACAACAGAGGTACAATTTTTCAGAAGTCCGTTCAACTACTTCCTTATGCGGATGATATTGACATCATTGGCAGAACGAAGCGAGCTGTTACCGGCGCGTTTGCAAGTATTGAATTGGAGGCGGCAAAAATGGGTTTGGCTGTTAATGAGGACAAGACGAAGTATATGCTATCATCGAGAAAGGAATCTCAACATCGTCGACTCGGGCAAAATGTCACGATGGATAGGTACAACTTCGAAGTCATCAAGGACTTTGTCTACCTGGGCTCCACTATTACATCGCAAAATGACATCAGTGCAGAGATCAAACGAAGAATTACACTTGCCAATCGCTGTTTCTTCGGGCTAAGAAGGCATTTGAGTAGTAAAGCCCTCTCTCAAAGAACCAAGGAGACCCTATATAAGATCTTAATCATCCCGGTCCTGCTATATGGGGCAGAAGCATGGACCCTGTCAAAAATGGATGAGAACCTGCTTGGGTGCTTTGAGAGGAAGATTCTTCGGGTGATCTTCGGTCCAGTCTGTATCGATGGAGTATGGAGGAGAAGATTCAACAACGAGCTGGAGGCGCACACAAGTGGAGAACGACCTCAGCCAACTTGGAGTGCGAAACTGGAGGCAGCTAGCTAGGGACCGAGCTGGCTGCTCGCTTCCGCTACTTCATGAAGTTAAGTTTGATATCAGCATTCAATCGCAGCAACTCGAGATACTGGTAGAAGTACTAACTGTGATTTTATCTACATTGTACCTTTGGGAAACCAGCAACAACTCCAACCACTTCAGACGATGTTTCTACAGGCCAGCTTAACCCTAATAACATTTAATTTTTAATTGACACATTTTTAATATGTCAATGGCAGGAGTATGTTTAGCTAACTATATTTATATGCAAATACTTTTATGACTGTAGAGATGTTTTGTAAATATTTTATATAGAATAAGATCAAAGTGGATGGCGACGCTGTGTCGCGTTGAACCTTATCACAAAACAGTAATGGCGAATTCCTTTCAACAAAGAAATCGATTTTTTTCTAAACAGAATCGATTTTTTTCTAAATAAAATCGATTCTTTTCTCTCAAAACAAATCTTGCGTTTTTAGCAAGATTTCACACCGATTTGCACACATACTGTGAAGACTTGACATTTCTAATACGTCAAATTGAAAGTCGCGGAATTTTTGGAAGACGAGTTGTTTATTTTTTGGTTGCAACGAATTCTACATAATTTAACAACATATTCAACAATGTATTCAGTCAATACATGTATAAAAATAATTTATTGTGCGTTGTTCATTATCAAACACAAATTTGACAAAAAAAATAGCTTTCGCGAGTTAAAGACGTGTTAAAAACTTTCAGTGCAAGTGAAACTTTTCAATCACAATTTTCTTTAAAAATATATGTGCAAATAGAAGTTCAAACAATAAAATGTACCAACAAATTGATACCGTATAAGCTGGCTAATGTCTTTTATTTATTATTATTATTATTATTATTATTTTATTACAATGTAATGAATTACAAAAACAATAATTAAGAGCTATAGCTACCAGGACTATCAGCTAAAAATATAAATAAATAAAAAGAATTTAAGCAATTGAAGAATTAAATAAGTTTATCTAAATTTAATGTTTTTAGTAGTTTATGTATTAGTTTTATATTTTCTTCGGATGGGTTTTTCAAAATGTCGAGTAAAGATTTGTTTTTAATGAAGGTATGTAGAAAATTTTTAATTGAGTTGCAGTTGAAAAGTAGATGGTGGATGGTGAGAACTTCTCTGTTGCAGAAATGACATGTTGGGGGATCTTTTTTATCGAAAATGTGGCTATGGGTGATGTTTGAGTGTCCCATTCGGAGACGTAGAAAACTGCGAATCATGGATGTTGAGCAATTTGTTGGATAGACTGCCACTTGAGCTTCTGGATTGATGTTGGTGTAATAGTGGTGATACGTTGTCCATTGGTTACCTCTTTCTATTAAAAAGTGTTTTTTTACCATATTTGATATGTCTTTTTTGTTAGGAATAAAAGACATTAAGAGTGGATCCTTGGTTGCGTCTTTGGCGGTTCGATCGGCAAACTCATTGCCTTTGATACCGGCGTGTCCAGGTATCCATAAAAGTTTTAATCTGTCCTTGTTTGCTATGAGTGTATCTCTTATGCATCGAATGGGTGGAGAGTTGTTGTTTATATTTCTTACCGCATTAAGTGTAGAAAGGCTGTCAGTGCATATAATTGTTTTCTGGTTGCTGCTTAATTTCGTTGCTGACAGGATTGCAATGGATTTGGCAGAGAATACGGATGAAAAGTTTGGCAGTATACTTTTACAGAGAATTTGTCCAGATTCATCAACTACTGCGAAAGCAGTACCATGTTGATTTTTTGTACCATCAGTGTAAACAAAGTACCAATTTTTGTCTTTGTATTTGGAGGTTAATTCTGTAAAAGCTGATCTGTAGGTTTCGTTGTTTGTCGAGTTTTTCGGTAGCTTGTTGAGGTTAGTGATGATTGACCTTTGTTTCAGGAACCATGAAGGATATGTGGATTCTTTACTTGCGGTGAAGATAATTGGAAACTCAAGTTGTTTTGAGAAAGAGAGGATGTTATTTAATGTTGAAGGACATTTAGGAATTCTTTTCCTGTTGAGCACTTGTTTCGCAACTTCTGTTACTGGTGAGTTGCATGAAGATGTAATTTTGTATAAAAGTTGTGCTGTAACAAAGCCATATCTTTCTTCAATGGTAGGTAGTCCGGATTCAATCAACATGTTTATAATTGGTGTTGTTCTGAAGGCTCTGAGGGCGAGTCTTATTGCTGTGTTGTATTCGGGTTTGATGAGTTGAAGATTAGATTTCGAGCATTTACCATATACTGAAAGACCGTAGTCGATTTTTGATAGAATGATGGATTTTATAATTCTTACAATCGTGTTAATATGAGAACAACTAGATTTATTTGTTAGGTATTTTATAATGTTTGTCCTGGTAGATAAATTTTTTTTTAAATAAATACAATGGTTCTTAAAACTAAATTTGTTGTCAAAGATGACACCAAGAATACTTAAATGGCCTACATTACAAATATCTATATTTTTGAAGTTTACATTTATATTTTTTGGGCAACTTGTTTTTCGACATATATGTAGAATATTGCTTTTATCAAAGGATATTATTGAACCCGATACTTTGCACCAGTTATCGATGTCAGCAAGAATATTTGAAAAATTGTTTATAATTTGTGAAATTTGCTTGGTTTTCGAAAGAATGATTAAATCGTCCGCATACAGGGAATGTCTTACAGTTTGATATTTGGATAATATATCACTAATTTCATTAAAAGCAATAATAAAAATGACTACTGAGAGTGGTGATCCCTGGGGAATACCATTCATAAGGTTGTTGAGATTAGAATATTCATTGTTTACTCTTGTACGGAATTTCCTGTTTGTTAAGAACGATTTAATATAACTAAAGACTTTGGGTCCCACTTTCCATTTTATTAATTGGTTTAAGACAACGTGAATCCCAATTCTATCAAACGCCTTTTCAAAGTCGATTGATAGAATTGAGGTGTGGTTTTTAGTTGAAAGTGACGAAGCTATAAATTCGTCTACATATAAGAGAGCGTCAGTTGTGCTACGGCCATATTTAAAAGCGACTTGGTTTTTGCTAATTAGATTATTTTTTTCTATGAACCACTGGATTCTCTTAGCAATTATTTTTTCTAAAAGTTTCCCCATGCAAGGGAGAAGGGAAATCGGGCGATAGCCGTTTATTTCAAGAGGACTCTTTTTTGGTTTTGGTAATGGTATGATGGTGGCTGTTTTCCACGTTTGTGGTATAACACCCTTGTCAAAAATGTGGTTATAAAGAGATAAAACGCGTAGTTTGAAAGGCAATGGGCTGTTTTTTAGCATAGGGTATGATATGCGATCGAAGCCGGGTGTTTTGCCCTTGACTAGGTGAAGGCAATTTTCCAATTCTATTAGATTGATTGGTAATTCAATCAGTTTTGCCGAGGGTGATGTGCCCGCTGTAGACGGATAGGTTTGCAATGAAGTGTACTTGGCTTGTAAGAATTCTGGAGAGAAGTTACTATCGGCCGATAATTTTGCCCAATAGTTTGCAAAATAATTTGCAATATCTGGGGATTCAGATAGTGTTTGCGAACCAGTTTTAATAATTTTGATTGTATAAGGTGTGTAACTACCCGTGAGAACTTTAATGTCGGACCAGAGTTTTCTGGGTGAGGAGTAAGGATTTATATTGTTAGTAAATGTTTCAAAGGTGTTTTTTTTGGCAATTTTGGCAGCTCTTCGAAAACGGGCGTTGGCTTTGCGGTAATCTATGAGATTAGCATCTGTTGGATGTCTTTTGAACAACTTCCAGGCGTTTTGTTTGTTCGTTCGTAAATCGCTTATTTCCTTGTTCCACCAAGGGACATGTTTTTTGCTTGTGTTATTGTGGGACTGTGGTATTGCGTTACTAGCTGCAATTTTAATGGATTTGAGGATTCTAGCTGCTTCTTGATTGATGTTTGTCGATACTTCTCTTGCAGACATAGAGTTCAAGACGCTTGTATTAAAAATTTTCCAATCGGCTTTGTCCGTTTGAAATTTTGGGCGAAATTTCGTGGCATTATCCTGTGTATCTAGTGTTATGGTTGTTACGATCGGGAAGTGATTACTTCCATACAAATCTGAGAGAACTTCCCAGTTTGTAGTTGGGTATAATTGAGGAGAGATGAGTGTTAAGTCTATATGAGTAAAAGATTTATGTGTTGAAAAGTGGGTAGGGGTACCATTGTTAAGTAGTATAACGTTTGAATTTGTTAAAAAGTTTTCAAATATTTTACCTCTAGTGTTACTACAGGTGGAACCCCATAGAGGACTCCAACAATTAAAGTCGCCAGTTAGCAATATTGGTGTTTGAAAGCCATTGACAATGTTATCTAATTCGGTGGCAGAGAATGTTTGGTCAGGGGGGATATAAATGTTTATAATGGTTATTTTAGTTTTTAATTCCAATTCAACTGCTATTGCAGATAGATAAGAGTTTATTTGGATTTGTTTGTGATAAATTGATTTGTGTACTAGAATTCCGGTTCCCTGCTTAGCCATGGCGTTCGCAGGGAGATTATGAAAATAGGCATTGTATTGTTTAGGTGAGTAGTTTGTAAATTTGATTGGGTTTGGATTGAATGGTATAAGAGTTTCTTGAAGTGAAATGATTGATGGATTTTGATCTTTTATTAATAATTGCAGCTCGTGGTAATTATTGAAAAAACCGTTCATATTCCATTGCAGAACTTTGACCATCATAAAAGGAAAAGGCCCTTAGACACAATATGTGATCTCTTTTTTTATATATATTGTGCAAAGGGTAAAAAAGGAAAAGTTTAGGTTTGAAATTAGGTATAAGGTGAGCTGGTTTTTTATGTGTATAGCCGCATTTCCGGCCGTGCGAATTGAACGGGACGAGATTTTACTCCCCGTTCAAGTCGCACGTCCGGAGATGCGGCTTTTGTTTTAATGGATTTATTTTTTTGATTAAGTCATGTCATCATCGATAGACGATGTATATGAATAATATTTATTCATATGGATAAGATTTGATGTTAGATGAGAAATAGGAGAAAGGTTGACATTGGGATTAATTGCGTTTAATTCTGTTGTTTGGTTGCTGTGGATAGTGGTAAATATTTCGTTGTTTTCATTACTTGTATTTTTAGGTGATTCTTGTTGTTTGCTTGCTGCTGTTATTGTGGATGTAGTAGGGATTGATTGTTGATGAGAAAATTCTATTGGAGTGTTGGATGTGGTCGTTGTGGATGCAATAGGGATTGTTTGTTTATGAGGAAATTCTATTGGAATGTTGGTTTTATTGATTGGGTTATTTGATTTGTTATTGGATTCGTTAGGTGGGGTGGGTTTGGGTAGGTTATTTGAGGTTATATTTAGTGGTTTAGTTTTTGATGCAAATGTATCAAATGGTGTATTTATTGTTTGTGGTTTTGGGTTATTAAGCCCATGAATGCGTTTGGCTTCACCCATAGAACATTTTTTTGTGGTTTTTATAGTAATTATTTCTTTAGCAGTTTTATATTCGGGACATTCTTTAGAGGAGGCGGAGTGTGGAAGTTTGCAGTTAGCGCACATGGTACGGGTACAGTCAGATGGTGAATGGGGTGGGAGGTAGCAATTAACGCATGTGGGTTCTCTGTTACAGCGCTTGCTTGTATGCCCAAGCAGTTGGCAGTTTTTGCAACGCATTGGATTGGGTATATATTCTGTAACCTTGGCTTTATAAAAGCCTATCTCTACTGATTTTGGCAGAGTAAACAGATCAAAGGTGAATATCATTAACCCGGAAGGTACTTGCTTACCATTATCATTTTTATTAAATTTGTAGACTGAAGACACGCCTTGTGATTTCATTTCAGAGATGATTTCGGTTTCAGAGACATCCACTAAGCATGGTGCGAAAACCACGCCTTTGGTTGAGTTTAATTGATCATGTAATTTAACAGACACGGGGCATATGTTCGCAAGGGATTTAACTTTAAGAAAAACTGCTGCTATTTTTTGCGATTTCACTAGGAGAAGTAAATTTCCATCTCGAAGTTGCGAAACTTGCTCGAACTCATTGCTGATGTTTTCAATAGCTTTTTTCAATAAAAATGGGCTCATTGATTTAATGGGTTTGTCTTTGTCTGTCGGAGAGATAATTATGAATTTTGGGTTTTTAGAATTGGAAGTGGAAGGTAGTTCAGGATATTCATCCGAAAACGTGGCGGATCCTAATTTATGTTTTTTTGGTGGGTTTGTTTTATTGGGAGGTTCATCTTCGTCAAGAAGCGAAAATCGGTTTCCCTTTTTTCTCGGCCCGTGGGCCATGGTTATCACTTTAAATAAGTCGCACTAGTTTACACAGTTGAAATAACACGAGGTATACCGAAGTGAGTGGGAAAAAAAAAAAAAACTCGAACGGTATTAAACCGGTTAGGTTTGATAGCACTAGGCAACAAAGAGAGAAATGCACAGACAATTGAGAACGATCTTATCGGCTCGAAGGCTAGTCGGTGACTGTTATTTATTAATTTAATTCTATTGGTAAAACATTTTTCTCCCAACAAAAACAAACAACCTTAATAGTTTTGTGAATAATTTCTTGACGTTTTGCGTCAATTGCAGCTATAAAGTAACACAAACACAATCACACCGAAAAAAATCGATTTCGATTCTGTTTAGAAAAAAATCGATTTCTTTTTTGAAAGGAATTCGCCATTAATGATCTCGCAGATTGTGGTTTATGACTCACATCTGTTAGCATTATGTTATGAACAAGGGATGCGTCGGACATCATCGTCGTTATCCTCTTTACAACCCTAATTGTTAGTTTGGGATTTTATGAAACTAGAGATAAGATATATATAAGAATAGATATGTATTTGTAGGATAGTTGTAAGAAATAGTTCTAAGGTAGTTTTAGGGTTTTGAAAATAAAATAGAATACTCTGTACCACGAACCAGAACGGTTGAGTTTTTTTTATCTTTAATTTTCATACGGTTTCAGATTTCTTCAGGTGTCGATAATGATGCTACTGCTGTTGCTGATTATGATGTGTGAGTAGTATTATTGTTCTTATTGTTTTCTTTTTATACATATTCAATCATATTTGAAATTAGAACCAAAACATAATACTTGCAAGTTATTCTTAATTAACTGAATTTCTTAAACAGAGCTTTCATGTTTCGCATTATGAAAATAAAAATGTATTTTTATAGATGCTTCATAATTAGCTTAAAATTATTAATTCTATTTAATTCTGTTCCTTTTGATTCTCATACCTTAGTGCAAATCGTTTCCTTTTTTAAGTTGGTGGTGATGGTGATTTTTATTTTTTTTTTTTAATTATGGTGGTTGGTACAGAACCCGATAACGTGAGATGTGTTCTGAATGTGTTGTGTAGAGCGTTTGATGGGCTCAGTATTTGTTGTTTGAATGCTGAGAGTATTCGGGCTAAGTAAACTATTTTGTATCAAATTATTAGTACCTCTAAGTTGGATGTTATTATGGTTTCTGAATCGTGGCGGAATACCAATATCTCTGATGTATTAGTTGCCTTACCTGGTTTTACCATGCACAGGAATGACCGTAAAAACAGGGATGGGGGTGGCGTTTGTATGTATGTACACGAATATTATAACAGCCTCTATAGTTTTTAAATCAACTGCAAATAATATTGACTTTGTATGCGTCGAAATCAAGAATTCAGTTGAAAAGTGCTTGCTTGTAACCATCTATAGTCCGCCTTATATGTTCAAGGAAGAAAACTTGTGTGAATTAGAAGAAACTTTATTGAAATTGGGTCTGAAGTACAGTGACATCTTGATTGGAGGTGACTTTAACGTCTACTTTTTAACAAGCAATTGTTTCACATGATTATTCAATCATTCTGCGATATCTTCGGTCTTTCAGTTGTGAATAACCGATGGCCGACTTGCTTCAAGTCAGATGTAAACCCCTCTCTGCTTGACATGTTTTTGACTAGCTCTAACTGCAGAATTCTGGGAAAAGATCAAATTAGACCAACTTCAGATTTTATCCATGACTTCATATTCTGCTCCTTTCAATTTGATGTTGACAGAACTAATAGCACTCACACAATTAGCTACAGGTCGTATCGTGACTTTAACTATGAGGACATATGGTCTAACTTTATAAGTTGGGAACGGAATGAGATTTATTTCATTCCGTTATGTTAATGCTAAAGTTTCATTGTTTAATAACTAATTAACGCGGTTGTTAGAACTATGTTCTAATAGTTACTAGGGAATTTAAGATTAATGGATGCCCATGGTTTAATAGCAATATTAAGTATTTGATTCGAGAAAGACAGCGTTTCTTCCAGGGGATTTAAGAATAATCCTACTGAGTTTAATAAAAGGCAGTTTATATTTGCCCGAAACAAAGTAAATTCTATAATTCGAAGATCCAAGCGTGCATACTTTATGTAAAAACTTGATCCTTCTCTCAGTTCTAAGGAACTTTGGAGCAATCTAAGAAAACTTGGTGTCAAAGAAGATAAAAAGAAAAGTAAATGTCCGTTAAGACCAGAAGTGATGTCTAATGTTCTGATTCCAACCCTGTGAAGTTTAAGTATTCCTCAAGACATTTTTACTGTGCCTGAACATGAAAACTCTTTTTCATTTGAATATGTAGCGTGTCGCCTAAACACGCGTCTGCAGTGGCCGCGCGTCTACCGCGTCTGAATTCCACACTCTCCATACAAAATTCTTGCCTGGCAATATTGCCTGGATTCTTTCGTTCACTGAACGAAAGTCCACCCAAAAATTTAACGAATATGTAGGAATGCTGCATTTACACGACTGACAAATTGGCATTTTTCTGTCATTATACTGCCAAAAGAATGAATTTTTCCATTGTTCTGTCATTTTTTAGACAGTAAAATGCCAGAATAATGCCAATTTGTCAGTCGTGTAAATGCAGCAGAAGTAATTTCCTATTAAAGTATTAAGCAACGGTTCTTTTTCTGTGGACGTTCGAACTGTCTACACCACCAGCCAAGAAGAAAAAAATTACTTCAGAAAAGTTCTGGAAAGAAATTTTATTTGCTCGTGTTTGTCCGGCTACCTTTTACAAAGGAGAAACCAAAAAGTAAAAAAAGGTTGTAGACCGAAGACTTTTGAGTATTCAAAAGAATAAGCTGAATTCTTCAGGTAGGTTAAATGAATTGTACCTATAGTAAAGGGTTTTCCAATAAGAGGTGTTATTTTGATATTCAAAGAAAAATGGCATTTTTTGAGATAAATGATCGGATGTTTATTTCATTATAAAGAGGAAGGTTAATAATGGAACACAACATCAGCCAAATGGCCGCCACGACCACGCTTACAGGACCATATCCTTTTCATGAAATTTTCCATAACCAAATCGCAAAGTGGCTGCCCTATGTCCTCGATAGCCTCACGAATTCCATCTTTGAGGTCTTGAATCGACGCTGGGCTGTTGGCGTAGACTTTATCTTTCACGTGGCCTCAAAGGAAGAAGTCGCAAGGTGTTAAATCACAAGATCTCGCTGGCCAATTGTGATCACCTCTTCGAGAGATAACACGGTCCGGAAACTTTTCCCGTAAAAGATCGATGGTTTCATTGCTTGTGTGGCACGTAGCGCCGTCTTGTTGAAAGTAAACGTTGTCCAGATCAATACCATCCAATTCCGGCCATCAAAAATCATTAATCGTCTCTCGATAGCGCAATCCATTGACCGTAACTGTTGCTCCAGCCTCATTTTCGAAAAAGTAAGGTCCAATGACCCCGCCGGACCATAAACCGCACCAAACCGTCACGCGTTGAGGATGGAGAGGCTTTTCAACAATAACTCTTGGGTTTTCCGAGCCCCAGATGCGACAGTTTTGCTTGTTGACGTAGCCTCCGAGGTGGAAATGGGCCTCATCAGTCAAGATGATTTTTCGATGAAATTCCGGATCATTTTCATGCATTTCAAGGACCCAATCAGCAAAGACACGACGTTGTTGATGATCAGCCGGCTTGAGTTCTTGTGTTAACTGAACTTTATAAGCCTTAAGACCCCAGTCTTTATGCAAAATACGGTGTAATGACGTTTGTGGAATGCCTAATTCCAAAGAACGACGAGGAATGGACAAACCTGGGTTTTCTTCATCACTTTGGGCTACAACAGCAATATTCTCAGTTGTTCTTGAGCGACGTGCACGGATTTTATTCTTCACATCACTAACTTGTCCCAACAGCTCGAATTTGTCCACCAATTTCTGTATTGCGGTCCGACAAGGTGCTTCACGACGACCCAAAAATGTTTTAGTTTTACGAACCGTCTCTGCCAAATTTTCACCATTTTTATAGTGAATTTTAATAATTTCAATGCGTTGTTGAAGCGTGTATCGTTCCATTTTTATTAATGGCGTAGTTTCTACTTGTCAAATGTCAAAAAATGACAGCTTCAAAAGTGACAGCTACCGAAATAGCGGGCTATTCAAAATAACACCTCTTATTGGAAAACCCTTTAGTAGGTATGGTGCGCAGTATCGTGCCTTGTGCTCGGACGCCGCCGACTTTCTATACCCCTGAATTTCACTGCATCTCCATACCTTTCTCGACAGGAATCATCAACGGAAAGCAGCGATCCGACGACTTTTTATCGTAATCCAGCTAAGGCTAGTTACGAACCAAGAATCCTCCGGTTTATTTTGGATAAAATTTTTCCGAAGCAACAGGAAGAGAAACCAAATACCAATTGTGGTTTAGTTTCACCATAGCCGTCTTCGTCTGCTACGCTGGCGAGGGCCAGTGAAACGAAGTTTGTGATCGAGTAATATTGCTCTATACTGTGGTGTACATCTGCTAGCCACGAAATAGTAAACGACAAACGTTTACGTCGGTGCACTAAATTGTTAGTGGTACCGGTGTGATTCTAAACCGCCCACATTGCCGTCATCGACTTCGTCGTCAGTCATCGACTCAGTCGTCATAGTCATCGCCTCCGTCATCATAGTCATCGACTCCGTCGTCATAGTCATCGCCTCCGTCGTCATAGTCATCGCCTTCGTCTTCATAGCCAACTTTAATCGATACAACCGTCGTCTTTGGAGTTCGTGTGTTGGAATTCTTTTTTTTTATTCCAATTTATTGGAATCTCTTGCCCGCTCCTATCATACACCTTCTTCATTTCATCGTATTTCCGATTAGGATAAAATTTGTTAATTTTTAAGATTCTTTTATATTAATAGAGTCGTCGTCATAGTCATCGACTCCGTCGTCATAGTCATCGCCTCCGTCGTCATAGTCATCGCCTTCGTCTTCATAGTCAACTTTAATCGATACAACCGTCGTCTTTGGAGTTCGTGTGTTGGAATTCTTTTTTTTTATTCCAATTTATTGGAATCTCTTGCCCGCGCTTATCATACATCTTCTTCATTTCATCGTATTTCCGATTAGGATAAAATTTGTTAATTTTTAAGATTCTTTTATATCTATCTTTTTTGTAAAAGTTCTAATTCGATTCGTGATTTTTTTTCGATATTGAAGTGTTAAGTTACGGTTTAACAAATCGAGTTGAGTAAGGAAAGAAAAAGGCTCGTACTTACCTATACCTACCTTCAAGAAAAAAAATAACATCTAGAGAAAGTTATAACTGACTTGGAAAGATGTTTTGTTCTAACCGTATAACAACATTTACATATTATAAGCACACAGCTAGAGCAGCCGGACCTTCGTGCGCACGGATCATCTTGGTTCCTGGAAATTACAAACTGTAAGTAAAATTATTTTCTTTTACATCATTATTCGAACAGATACATTCCAAGTCATGTGACAATATATATATATACATATATCATTTTTTTAACCCTGTAATAAGTAATAAAAAAAAGAAAGTTAGTGTAAATTAAATAAGAAAATATTTTGAACACCGTGAAACGATATTCTCCGGTACGGAACAGGGTAACTTGATTCTTTTTTTTTTCTGTACTTCGCCTGATTATTAGATTAAATTGCCGCCATGTTTAAGCGAATCACATCAGATTTTTACTTACATTTTGTTAGTTATGTTAACTTACCTTTGAATTAAATCCACTTCTGTCTAGACTTACCTTGTTCGTTTTAATACCAACAAAAATAAACTGAATACACATGTAATATAACGAAATATTCACGATTACATAAATTTGAATTGTTATGTAACGAATCTTTGAAATTCAAGAATTTTTGTTAGGTACTTCGGATTTAACTTTACTAAAGTAATAAATAATGTATGGAGAACTCGAGTTAATTTTTTTGTTTTCATTCGGAATACCTGGCGGAAACCATTTGATGTGTTAACCAACCCCAACTTGGGCGATGTAGGGTGGTCGATGTAACCAAGAGATAATTTTAGCGTTTGGGGCCGTCAGCAAATTTTCGGCTATTTGACGGAGCCCTGACATATAGTCAGTGGTGTAGGGTGGGTACAGCCAGGGTCAACGACACCGACCCATCTTTGTGTCTTAGTGTTTCGTATCCCCTCATTTATGCAGCATTGCTGCATCGTTCCCCTACTAGTTCCCGACACGGCATGAAATTAATTTTGTTTTGTGGACAATGGACAGCGGAAAATATTGCATGACCAAATCCAAGTTTATTTGAACGAACACACTTTACTCTCAAAATGGCAATCTGGGTATTGCAATCAGCAAAGTTGTGAATCTGCAGCCATAAAAGTTACGTCGGATATCCGCTTTGCTCTTGACTCCAATGAGCTTGCAGTTGTCGTTCTCCTAGACTTTTCTAAGGCCTTCGACTGCATTGATCACTCTATCCTTCTTTCTAAACTCAAGAAAAATTTTAATTTTTCTAGCATTTCACTTAGACTATTTTCAAACGTCCTCATTGTAAAGTATATGAATTGCTGTGTTATTACTATTTCTTAAGCTAATGAAAAGATTGTAAGACTCTGTAACCGAAGAAAAAGGAAAATAAAGTTGATTATAAATCGGAGTTTGGAAACTCTTAACCAAAGTTTTGTGCTTTCTCTGGTTAAAACCCTGGACACCGACGAGCCTACCTCAGCATAGACAAAAAGCATCACAAGATAGAGTGCAGCGAATAGAAACTGAGGGTGGCATTTCTAATCCTCTTATTTCCAATATCGGAATACCTCAGGGCTAGGTCTTGGGACCTCTGTTATTTTCGTTATTTATAAATGACCTTCCAGATGTCATCTCCAATTGCCGAATTCATCTGTATGCTGATCATGTAATTTTATATATTTTTCGTAGAATTGGTTTGATGGAGAACTGCATTGCTAGGTTAAATGAGGATGTAAGCCATGTCCTTACTTGGTCTAAAAACAACTATATGAAACTTAATCCTGCTTAATCTGTTGCCATGTTATTGTCTAGAGATAAATTCAACCCTTTAGATTTCCCCTGGTTGCTCTTGATAATGAAGTGATTAACTATGTGGTTAAGTAGATTGTCAGAGCATGAAACTGACATAAGGAAAAAGAGAACAGCTACAGCACTCTCACAACACATGACGGACCACGATCACATGATGAAAAAGTCTAAATAATAGAAAAGGAGAGCCGCACTTCCACCCGCTATACGTCAGAAAGCCTCCGCATTCAGCAGAAAACGAATATAACGATGAACCATCAGGAAGACGTTGACAACGTCAGCTGTATATACAGTGTTGCCATTAATAATTGATCTGTAATAGCAAGAAGTGATACTAGTTTTAATTTTTGTTGTTCCAAAAGTGTGTTAATTTATTGAATTTTTATTTCTTTTTTTAACAAAATGTAAAGATTTATTCATTTAAAATTAACTTTTAACAAAAAGTAAGTGTAAACCACAACAATATGGATTGTACAAAATATTGTTTATTATTTCGTTTAAATGTATTACTGGTTGTTTAGACAAATAAAAAAAAACCTTGAGGAAGCCGGAAAAAAGCCAGCGAAACGTAGGGTGACAAAAGATGAATTAGTATTATTAATTGCATCCACTTAAATGGTCATAAAAGCACAAATAACCATTAACCTCATAAAGTCATTAATTTTGCCCTACTTTACTTTCAACTATGCGATATGACCTAGGAATTTCCCATTTTCTGAACCTCTTACTTAGATTTGATAACTGAGCCAAGCTTGCCTTTCCCCCTAATCATGTTTAGCCCCCTCGCAGAGGTTGGGATGTTGGGAAGAAAACTAAATAAAGTTTAACAACACATTTTGAACTTCGCCTCTAAATATTCAATACAAAATTGTTAAGAGCTGGTCGGCAAAATAAAAAAAAAAACTGATTTTACCTCTGAATGCATTGGTTTCATTTAATGTCAAAAATTTATTTCTGTCTGATAAACTAAAAGAACTTATCTTTGATTCAATTAACCTTTATGTATATCGCAGATAAAACTTAATGATATTTTCTGTTTTTGGATGAACACAGAACGCAATCTATATTGTTTTTCAACGATACCTTCAACAACATTGACCAAAATATTAAGTTCACTTTGGGATTAGGTGGTAACCTGGATCTCAATATTTATGCATAGTTCATTCGAATTTGAAATACATAAATGGAAAAAACACCCGTGGCCCGTTCCTTTTCTATACAATAGTTAACTATTGTTGAAGTGCCATTGTTAAAAGTCTTACAGTCTAAAGTCTGAGTTATGCCGAATTCTTTTCAACAAAGAAATCGATTTTTTTCTTTTCCGAATCGATTTATTTGTCAATTGAAAGGATTTCAATCAAGTTTTTTTTTGTCTTATTGTGTGTGTTACTAGACAGCTGCAATAATTAATTATTCTTGTAGTTATATTGACTGAAAATATTGTTGCATATTTTGTTTAATTATGTAGAATCAGTTGCAACAAAAAAAAACAATTTGCCTTTCCATAATTCCCCGACTTTTAATTTGACGTATTAGAAATGTGAAATCTTTATACCTACTGTGTGTGCAAAACGGTGTGAAATCTTGCTAAAAATGCAGAAAAGAATCGTTTTTTTTTTAGAAAAAAAAAAAATCGGAACAGAAACCATTCTTTTTTTGAAAGGAATTCAACATTATATTTCATTTAGTAATGATCAATTTTAAAAATATTGTTGATCTGTCAAACGAAATAGGTTGAAAAAAAATCGAAACAAATTTAGAATAAATAATCAAAGAAAACTTTTGATTGCATCAAAATTTACCGGAAAACATATAATTAGTAACACGTGAAGCAGTGCTCTTAGACTCAACCAATGCAAGAACTGGGTAGGAGGCCATTTTGGGCACAAAACCATAATGACTTTCATGGACAAAGACATTCAAACAGACTATACTGCACCGCACATTGATGTCAAACCAGTGGCCCTAACAGATGTCCCCTCAAGGGACCTCTGGGCGGCTAACCGGGTC
The DNA here is from genome assembly GCA_932273885.2 of Leucozona laternaria. Lineage (NCBI taxonomy): Eukaryota > Metazoa > Arthropoda > Insecta > Diptera > Syrphidae > Leucozona > Leucozona laternaria. The sequence continues at coordinate 140,630,530 of OW026366.1, forward strand.
ATAAATACTAATCATGTTTCGGTTTTTACAGATGGTTTCAAGACGGTTGAGGGGGTAGGGTCAGGCATCTTCTCAGACAACCCACCCCTAAATAGATCAATAAAACTTCCAGATTTTCGCAGTGTATTCCAAGCGGAAGTGCTTGCAATTTACGAGGCGGCAAAAAGTCTTTCCACTTTTGAACTTGCAAATATCTAGAAACATCGACATGTTCATTGATAGTCAGGCGATAGTTAAATCCATTACTTCAATTGTCACAAAGTCTAAACTGGTAGACTGTTGCCGTAACGAGTTAAAACTACTCAGTGCATCAAAAAAAGTTACCCTTCGACGGGTCCGAGGACATCGTCACATAAATGGAAACGAAATGGCGGATAAATTGACCAAAATAGGATGTTCCCTCAAACTAAACCAAACTAAACCCTCCGTTCGTATGCCACTAGAAGTAGAAAAAAGAAGAATTCAAAAATGTTTCCTCGAAACCGCAAACGATAGATGGTCAACAATTGATACTTGTCGGGTCTCGAGGAATCTATGGCCGAACTTCTCTAAGAAAAAGACAGACTTCCTAGTTAAACTAAGCAGACCTCAACTATCCCTTTTGGTTGGAATCCTAACGGGTTACAACTCAATGGGAACCCACATGCGCAGAATGGGAATCAGCTCATCCGATTTGTGCAGAGGGTGTCAGGATGAAGAGGCGTAAGAGGGCTCCTATCACTTCCTTTGTCAATGCCCCAGCTTAGTAAGAACCAGGAAAATGGCACTCGGAGATTACTTCTTTGACGACCTGTATGACATCTCGACTTGGCCACTAAGGAACATCCTAAAATTTATTCAAAGTTCGGGTTCAGGGAGGCGTCTCATACCCATACCTAAACTCCATTTAACTCCTTTCCTCGCCCATCCTCATTTTCAACTATCCTGGGGACCACAATGCCATTGAGATCCGAGTGCGATGATGCGATTTGCGAATTATCACCCCTTCTAACCTAACCTTACCTAACCTAACACTTAAAAAATACTTACACTTACTTTATTTTTGTAAATCATCGAACTATTCAGCGAAATGTGTGCAATTTTTGGTTACTAAAAATGGACACAAATTTGTTTGTACAAATTCTACCAAATCGAAAGATTCAAATACTTAGCAAAAAAAAAAATAAAATTAATCATAAAATAACAGAAATTGATTCCAAACCATCAACAAACACATCAAATAAATTGAAAAAAGGAATAAGAATATTAATTGCAACTCGAAATAACAAAAAGTAAACAAAAGATAACCACAAAATGAATTAATATGAACGAGATGAGTTGGAAAATATTATATAGTGTGTCACACCTCAACATTGAACGATTTTTAGACAGCAGAATGTAACACAATGTTAGAATTTGAGAATTGAGGAACGACTAAAGTCGCCGTTTTATTACTTACTTGGAATTTCAAGAAGGAATCAAAAACTATATTAAAATTACAATTAATAACGGCTATAGTAAACCAAATTGTTTTGCAACTGCTATGCATAAAATCAAAAAAGTTGCAATACAATCCATTTACCCAGTTAAAACTGAAAGGATCCTGTATAATGGTGTGAAATTCTCTACATGAAAGGTTTGTCTGAAAATCTTATTGTAGCGCTCCAAAAACCATAACACTTAACAATGATTCAACGTTAAAAAATGATCTAAGCAACACATTTTGTTCCAACAACCAACAAATTAAAGATAAAATGTGTCTACAATATTAATTGTAATCATTGCGATTGCGCCTACATCGGAAAGACTCATCGAACACATAAGGAAGGTAAATGATTTTGACCCATCTTCTGGGCAATCGCAATATCTTCGCAATATAGGCCTTATAATTATAGAACTTATGGTTCCATACAAGACAGAATTTATTTATAAACGAGTGTTAGATAATTTTATTATTTTCGTAATAAACATACTTAAATCAGAAGAACATTTACCAGGTTTTCTGGATTTGGAGTTTCTCTTTTTGGAATCATTATTTTTGGACAAACACCACTTACCCACGAGAATTTTAGTTTGCCATCAAACCTCTGACAGATTCTGCCGAAAATGCGTTTAAAAACTGTGTCTATCCAAACACCCAAAAGGTCACGACTTTCTAAAAATGAATATGAACATGGCAGAGGATTACATAAATGTTAAACGTCGCAGCCGAAAACAGTCCTTTTTGGAGTTTTAAAACTATTAGGAAATGTTTCTCAAACGAGGTAACTTGATATCCCGTTTTATGCCACGACATAACAGTCGTATCTACTTCGCGTCTTACCTAATCTGTGAAAAATTGGTCGTTACGCAGTAAATTGATCAGTTAATACTTCTGAAATCTCTTAGATATCGGTAATCTCACAAATATGAACGCGATTAATCATCAAAATTTGCATTTTTTGGATTCCCCTGCTAAATATTTTAACGGGAAAAAGTTTGTGAAGACTCTGTACAAACTGACCGAACATTTCTGATAAACCTTCAGTATTCTAAAAAATAATGAACAGAATTCCTCATTTCTGCAGCCAGAACTGAATGTTTGTGAGGGCCCAGTATTATCAAAACTATAATAATTGGGGTGGAGTCGGCTAAGGTGATAGTTGATTATCAATCTTTAGATTGTCGCTTTCACGATAGCTGTCTCTTTCCTATGTATAGGGAAGGATAGAGTGAGCAATCGTAAAAAGGACAATCACTTAATAAAGCGATCACTTAAGTCTTACGCGAAGCGAGCCCAGAATTATACAGGGGGGTCATTCCGTAACTCGATTATCGTCAGACGATATTGTTTGAACGATAGTATTGCCTTAATTGGATTCACGTAAGTCGATAATCGTCGAAACGCTATCGTCAAAACGATAGCGTTTGGACGATAGCTAAATTGGTATCGTCTCGCATTAATTTTGAAGTTTGTAGGTCAGTGTAGTTGAATGATTGAGTTTCCACTGTAATTGATATATGCTGAATTGACAAATTGAGTTTAAAATGTTTCGGCGAAGCAATTTGTTTATTGAAGAAAGTGAAAATGAAAAAATACAACTTACACGCATGCAACGACAGTTGAGAGATTAATCAAATCCCTTATCTCTTCCAACTCATATGTAAGTATGATTTTTATCGTAAAATTCTATAATTGTAATAATTTATCTATTCTAGTTTTGTTCAACGCTTCCGATTATCAAACGAAGCATTCGTGATGATACTCGAAACGATTAATTTGTCAAACGGGTTTCGTTCAACTTATTTACCTCCAATAATAAGACTTGCTGTTACCCTTGAGACTTTGGGTGATTTTGCATTGGCTCTAGCCCAAAGCACAATGTCCAAAAAAGTTACAACGACAACAAACATTTTGGAAGAGAAGTTATGTGCCTGGTGGATAAAATGGAGTGTTTCCAATGAAATCGAAAGATCCCAAACAAAGCAATGGTTTTATCGAAAGTTCGGAGTACCAGGAGGTTAATAAAACCCTTGTTTGCAAAAATCATTAATTATAACTAAATATTTATTCTATATTTTTGTATGTACTTAGTTGTTGGCTGCATAGATAGCACACACATTTTTTTACAAAGACCTCGGGAAAACGAAAAAAAAATATTTTTTAACCGGAAGGGAAAACATAGTCTTAATACAATGATTGTCTCATTTACATTGTTTCATTTACATTCAAATGAAAAGGCGTTTTTTGAAAACAGACTTTGTATGGGAAACCATTATTTAAAATTTTTACATGTAAATAATCGACGGATTTACATCATATCTTCTGATGGCACTTCTAATTAATAATAGCTTTCAAATGGTATATTTTTTGTTCTCGGGCGTTCGGTTTAAGTATATTAAAAAGGGAGAACAAAAAAATTGTTAACGTATTAATATAATGATGTCATAATAACCAATTACATTTTTGTACAACCTTCAGGTCGATGGAGAATTTTATTAGAAGAAAGGAAGAGTAGCTACGACCCGAGAAAAGTTGCTACTTTTGCAAATGTTTGTACCGCCTTGCACAACAATTGTATACATTATAATGTTGAAAGTAACAACATTGCCTTAGAGGAGGAATCCTTTCTAAGTTATAATAATTATAAGCGATTCACAAATGACAAATGGAACCAATTTAATGATGCAAATTGCAACACGAGATAATATAAACAAATCATTTCAAAATACATAATTTAATTTTCAATAAAAACGCTTTTATTAGTAATATGAACATTAAAATATAGGAACTTCATTAAGGCACTTTTTATCACTAAAAATAAATTAAAATAAATTAAAATAAATTAAAAAAAAAAACACAAGAACAAAAAAAAAAAACAAAAAAACACGTAACCTAACATAACAACATAACATATATACATTTGATTTTTTTGTTTAAAAAAATCTTTTTTGTAATTGCTGTTCGGCTATTTCATTTCGCCTTTTAAGCAATGCAATCACTTTATTTTGGAATACTGCATTCTGTTCGCTCCTTTCACGTAAAATGTTCGTCACATTATTTTGGAACTCTGTGTCTCTTTCAATTTGCAGCTTCAATAGATGCTGCACAGAGTCCTCATTAATTTTTCGCTTCTTAGGAGTGCTTGCGATGGACGAACTTAAATTTCTATAAGGAAAACGTTACAACAAACCACAATAAAAATAATTATTAGGAGGGTTACCTTTTTCTTGGTTTTAACAATTCATTTTCTCTTGCATTATTTTCATTATTTGGAGTTTTACGTGGACTTCCTACCATTCCCCGCAATACCTCCTCTAAATCATCCACTTCGTCTTTTTTATTCGAGCACGCTAGAGCTGGAGCACCAAAAACTTGAGAAGAAATCCCAGAAACCGCAGATCGGATTGAAGTTAATTCAATAATTTTTTCTTCATCTTGTGATATAGGAATTACTTCAAAACGTCCGCCTCCCGTCTTTTGTCTTGCCAACAAATTTTGGCTTACCTTTTTTTTGACGCGGTATTTATAATCTGTACAGACCTATCTCAATGAGGTAATGCTCTTCGTGGGGAGCCCATCGGCATTCAACAGCCAAATCAGCCCACAATCTATTTATTTCATTTTTGCCTTGGACGGAGTTCGGCTTGTTATATATTTTTGTAGCAATTTATTTAACACACGACACCTTTCGTATTCAAAATCGGACTCATCTTTAATTGTCATTCCGTCGATCGTGAACCCCAATTCAAGCAGTGGAAATCGTCGATACTTTTGAAGACTCAGCATAATGTGTCAATGCACTTCGATTGACCCAAAACAACATCCGTAAGATGATACCAGGTGGGCAACCGATGAGCATAAACACATTGAAGTGCATTGAGTTTAACGCCACGACGATTTCCTTTGATAAACACGTGAGGAAGTACAACATCCCTCCCCACCTGGGAAGAACTCGCGATCAGCCGGATGACAATCAAAAATATCGAACAATATTTATTTTCAATTTGTATTAAAAATAAGTAACAATTTTTTAAATATTCAACCAAGGTATTTTTTTTTATAAAATGATATGAAAATTTTAACAATTTATTTTAACATTTACGAGACATATTTTTTTGTTTTAGTTGAAAGTATTTACTTGATATCTTAAAATTAACATTTATTAAATTTCATTTTTTTTTTTAATTGACATTATATAATTTTGTTTTATTAAAAATTTTAATTTTTTTTTTAACTGTTATTATTTTTCAAAATTATTTACTTGATATCTTAAAATTATCATTTATCAAGTTCTAAACATTTTTTAAAATTGACATTTAATTTTGTTTTATTTAACATTTTTAAGTTTAATATTGCATTTTTGTTTGTTTGTTTTTTTTTTTTTTTTTTAATTTATTTAAATAAAGTTGGATGTTTTATCCAAAACATTAATTTCTACTTGATTAATTAAAATTTTACAACAAATGTATTGAAATGAGATTTTTGTCTCCCTTTAAATAACAGTTATGTTTTGTTATTTTATACAATCTTTAGCTCCCAGCAAGTATTTAAATAAGATACAAATTACTTATTTCTTAAACTCGTGCAAATGTTACAACTCTCGCCGATTTCCTGCTTGAAGCTTGACGAACTGGTAAGGCATCCATCTCGACGGCATCTATTTGGACAGCATCAGATTTTTCAGGAACAACATTCGTTATATTTGTTGTGATGTGGTTTGGGTTGCTGGTGGCGCTTTTACTAACATTTCTGGAATGGTACCATTTAAACAACAGTAGTGCTGTTACAAGCACACTAATGGACACGAATGAGTATCGATGGATATCAATTTCCAATCGTTGACTGACCACACTTTTTCTGTTTTCGATCTGGTCCGCTTCCAGTTTCAGTTCGTCCAACGACTTCCTCCCTTCTGCCAAGCTCGCGATCATATCGCTATGACTGCCTAATGACAACAATGGTCGCTTTGAAGGGGTTCTGACTGTCAGATTACCATATTTTGTCCGTAACACTTCAATTAGTTCGGAGTGGTTCACTCTCGGTTGATGGATTTTGAAGTTGGAACTCCACGCCTGCTCGTACGGTATTCGCAATTCTTTCGTACTTATTTCGCAAGGATTTAAAATGTAAAGAATTCCAAATCCTTTAAGCTCCGGAGCATATAGTTCTCCATCACAATACAAGTGGTTCTTTCATATTGTAGAGCCACTGATTTCTTGCTGCCATCTTCGTGATAACCCCCTTGGTAGATGGTGACACGACGTAGTTGCAGCTGGTCTGTGACGTAGCAGAGTGTTGTAAAAGTTCTACTAGGCATTCGGAGCTTCCACTGGTGTGTATGGGTTTGTTGTGCCTGCATACCTTTATCGTTATTGATGAATTGTACATTACATCGGAACATTGCATCAAATCTGTATGGGACATGCTCACAATTAAAGCATGATCATCTGCTTCTGCAATATATTCGGTTTTTATGTCTAAAACCAAGTCCCAATGTTTATCGACGTACTGCATACATTTTGTTCAAAGAGAATATGGTGGGTTCCGGTAGTGGCACGGTGATCTTCAGAACGATTGACTCTCCTTGGGAAAAGGTCAACAGCTGGACTGCATGGAATAAAGCGCTTGGATTAAGGATAACTCCTTCATATGTTGAATTTTTCAATACTGATGTGATATTGTTTGCGTCCAAAATGAAAGGATGAAGCTTATTTTGGTACAAGTCATTAAAGATGGATAATTCAATTGTTTGGCGGTATTGAACTTCAAGTAATTTCGAGGTTACTAATGAGATCAACTCGTTTATCTCCATTTTGAGTTTCATTGCAGTAAATTCCTTGATTGTTGCTGTTGCGAAATTTTCCAGATCCATTGTTATATTGTCGAGCCTTGTCCCAATTTTTTCCAACTCCGATGTTAAGACTTTAATTGGTTCACTGAGTCTATCAAAGTTGGAGCTTGCCACAGTTATTTGCTTTTTAATAACGTTGAACGTTTCATTCTCATTGCTATCCAAAACATTAAGCCGATTGTAAATCATCCTGGAATCTTCATTGTCCATGGTTCCGAAAGCCCAATTCATAAAATGTCCAACGGATTCTATGGCCCTTTTGTTCCTTCGGTTGGAAACCATATGTTTTAGACGTAACTATGTTGTTTTGCCGAAGATTCGCTATGATGACTTCTAACTCGTTTGTTCTCAGGTTGCAATTTATTTGAAATGTTGATTCCAACGGTTCGCACAACTGCTTGATCTTGTCGCCGCACTTGTCGACGAAGCTTAACACTTCAGAGAAGTCCATCGGTGTCATTTTGGTAAAGATGGTCCATTTATTGTGGTAAAATACCGCATTCCCAATGCCTTCAAATAATGCCGGAGCTATTGGTAGGTCTTCGATGATGTACGGAGGTGATGACACCGTTTCAATGAATACATTTATCAGGAGTAAAGTACAAGTTAGTTTAATAAACATTTTAACTTTGTTTTTGTATATAACAATATTTTAGCTGGGAGTTTTTTTCTCTTTTTTTTTTTTGTTTTGTTATTAACTATAGTTCTAAATTTTAAAATTTAATAAAAAAAATTTTTTTGAACAAGGTACATATGTTACTTTAAAATAAAAAAAATAGGAAAATAACGTTTTTCGGGAAAATTATTTTGGGTGATCTGTGTAATCATTAACTTGATTGTGATATATGTATTATAATTTTTAAATTTACAAATTTAAAAAAAAAAAATATAACTTTAAAAATCAATGAAAATTATTGATATTTATTCAAAACGCCTTATCTGTAAGTAGAAGAAGAGAAAATTATTATAACATAAAACAAAAATTGATTATTTAAAATGTTTCAATTGGTTGTTGTGAACTCTCTTTCTTTTTCTGCCTACTAGAATGTTTGTATTTACTTTGCCATCCGCAGATATCACCTCATACGGACCCAACCAAATCGGTGAGAACTTATTCTTTTTAGTAGGGTTCCTTAACATTACACTTTCTCCAGGAGTAAATACAGTAGGATTAGCTTGTCGATCGTAATGCTTTTTTGATTTTAATTTTGAAATATCCAAGTTTTTCCTAGCCAGTTCATGCGACTTTTGCAATTGATACTTTAACTGATGTGGATAGCTGTCAGTGTTGTAAAAAGGGGCAGGATTTTGTTTCAAATTAGTTGGCATTTCAAATTCTACTCCATATAAGCATTTTGATGGCGTCAGTTTGGTGGATGTGTGAACGGTATTGTTGTGAACGTGCATTGCCTGCCTTAACCATTGGTCCCAACCCCTGTCGTCGTTATCAACAAAACACCTTAGATATTCCGCTAAGGGTATGTGACTACGTTCTAGTGAGCCATTAGCTTGCGGATGGTAAGCGGTAATGTGTGTTTTCTTTACTCCCAGAAGCTTACACGTTTCAGAAAAAAGCTTTGAAGTAAAGTTTGTTCCATTGTCTGTGACAAGTACTTTAGGGATGTGGATCCTTTTTACAATCTCTTCGTAAAAAGCTCTTGCAACTGTCGATGCTTCGGCATCCGGGATCGCCATGTACTTGGTCAGATCATCTTGGAACGTCAAAATATATCTATTACCGGAATGCGTAAGTGGGACGGACCTACCATGTCCATATATAATTTATCAAAAGGGAAACATGGAGTGTCTGTTAACTCCATAGGCATTTTTGTCAACTTACTGAACTTGTTCTTTTGGCATTTTTCACAATTACGGATATATTTTGCAATGTCTTTTTGCATATTTTTCCACCTAAACTGACGACAAATGCGCGCATAGGTCTTTGACATTCCCTGATGTCCTCCAAGAACGGAGTTATGGAAATCGCGAAGAACTGTTTGTATGTCTTCTGGATTTTCTAGAACCTGAAATTCATTTCTACTTGATTGCTTGTTGTTATCTTGCTCAGTACTTTGTTTTTTTATCTTTTTCAGTATTCAAATTTTGCTTATTTTTTTGAGTCTTACTTCTTGTCTGTACAATTTTAATATTATCATTTTCTTTATAAATCCTACTTAACGCATCTGCATTACAATTGGTTTTGCCAGGCTTATAAATGATTTTATAATCGTATTCAGACAACTTGTGATGGAACCGAACAAGTCTTGTGGTTGGGTCCTTTACATTGAATACTCCTATGAGAGGGCGGTGGTCTGTGAAGACTGAAAACGGTCGACCTAGAAGATATGTTCGGAAGTGCTTGCATGCCCAAACTATGGCAAGCAATTCCTTTTCTATTGTCCAGTAATTTTTTTCAGATTTATTTAGAGAACGGCTAGCATAAGCAATAGGCTTGTCCTCACCCACATTGCCTTGGGATAAAACAGCTCTCAAAGCTTCGTTGCTGGCATCAGTTGTCAAAATAAACTGTTTTGTAAAGTCTGGATAAATTAGTATAGGTGGTGAAAAATCGCTTCCTTGAGGAGCTTAAATGATTTCTCAGTCTGGGGACCATTCGAAATTATTTTCTTTTCTCAATAGCTTTGTTATTGGGGCAGCTTTTTTAGAAAATTGTGGAATAAATTTCCTATAATAATTTGTAAGTCCCAAAAATGATTGCACCTGTTTTATACTTCTAGGTACTGGAAAATCTGAAACACATTGGGTTTTAGCTGGGTCAGGCGAAGCTCCGGCTTCAGAGCATATATGTCCTAAATATGATACTTCACGACGTAAGAAATTACATTTGTCGGTATTTAGTTTGAGATTATACTGCCTAAGTTTAGCCAAAACTTTTGAAAGCTTTTCGTTGTGTTGCTCCAGATTTTTACCATGAACAACTATATCATCCAAATATTTAAAACAATCAATGCCATGCAACCCAGTCAGGATGTGATTCATTATCCTTTGAAAAGTAGCTGGAGCACCGGTTAGACCGAAGGGCATTCTATTGAATTTGTAATGCCCTGTGCAGGTACTAAACGCAGTTATCGCTCTATCGGCTGGATCGATCAACACCTGATGGTAGCTGCTTGCCAAATCCAATGTAGTGAAAAATTGGCAGTGTCCCAACTGATCAAGAATTTCTTCTTTCTTGGTATTCTTGGTAGGGGAAATGCGTCTTTAATTGTTACTTTATTCAGTTTTCTAAAGTCTACAACCACTCTCCACCGTTTTTGACCTTCAACCGATTTTTTGGGTACAATAAGCAAGGGCGAATTCCAAGGAGATTTGCTTTCCGAAATTATGTTTTGATCAAGCATCTCTTTCACTTGCTTTTCAATTTCTTTTTTATGGATCTCTGGCGTTCTATATTGCTTTGTATTAATCGGTGCTTGGTCAGATTTGGTGGGAATGTAATGTGACAATACGGGTGTGTAACTTAAATTATCACCTTCTAATAGAAAGATATCAGAAAACTGAATACATAACTCCTCTACCGATTTTTTTTCCTCCTTGGTTAAGTTTTCGTCTAGTTTAATAGAGCTTAGAAGGGTGTTTATCCGTTCATTACTGGATCCCTTATGAAAACTTGTTAATATTTTCCCTCCCGAATTATTGGTTTCTAGAATTTTATAATTTTTGAAATTTGAATGGGTAGGTATAAAATTTGTGTCCATGAAATAGTCCTCTGTTGTGCAGTTTAAAACAGGGACATGCACGTAACCGTTATTTGCCTTCACAATTGTGTTTCCTAAATAAATTCCATTATCAATTTCCTGCGAATGTATCAGCAGTTCATTTGATTTTGAATTTGGGATTTGTATCTTCACAAATGTTCGTGCCCGAGCTCCAATTTTGCATCTCACGTTTATTGAAGACGTAGCTACATGACTCGATGGAAAACATTTCAGAGGTAGAACAGTTAAAACTTCTCTCTTCCCATTTACAAAAGTAATTGTTTTGGAAACCGCATCGATGATTGTGTGATTCCAGAGGATATCACGGCCTAGTATACCATCAGCTGGTATGTCATCTAGTCCATCGACAACATTCCATTTTGTCCAAAACTTTCTTGGGAAAAGCAAATTAGTTCTAATTGTTCCCAATGTAATTCCTACTCCACCAAAGATGCCATCCAGTTGCTTATTTTCGCGGATATTTATTTTGCTGTCATTTTGTATGGAACTTCTTTTTAGTAAGCTCGAATCTGCCCCTGTGTCGACCAGAAGAAGTACCTTTACGGACTTGGCCAATGACATAGGGAGCTCGACGAACACGTCATGCTTACGAAGATTCCTAAATGCATACAATGCTTTATTTTTATTCTCCAACTTAGCATACTGAGTCTTCAAAACTTTAAAAACAAAGCTCTTAAAATTATCTGCCAAAAAGATAAACAAATTATTCAGCTTCGAACAGCACTAACTCAAAACGAAACAAATATTTACAATAAGTAACCAGAGATCAAACTGACCTAGGTTTACTTTTGCCCCAGATACTGGTGGCCTTGATATTTGCTTCGTTTTTCGAACCGACTCATAAGTAAAGAAATTAGACTCCTTCGAGTCAACATTTTGTTTTCTTTTTCCTTTTTGTCGATGAAGCTCGTTTAATGAGTGCGCTGATGGTTTATTTTTTTGAAGTTGCTTGTTTTTAATTTTTGTTTTTGGTGTTTTTGCTGAGTATTTATTTGCTGATGTTTTTGTGGAGGGCAATTTTTGATGGGACTGTTTCATTTCCATGAGTACAGAGTCTAATGTAGTCATTGGCAAGTAGGCATTCTTTATCACCATTTCCAGTTCTTTCAGTGTCTTCGGAGTGTTGTTTCGAATAAGTTCAAATGCGTCACCTGTTAGTCTCGTCGTTAGCAAAGAAACGTAAAGATCTTCATTTGTTTCTTGTATGCACTTGAAACCGAGTTGACATGCATTTAAAAACTCATACACCCTCGTAGACAGTTCAGGCGTCCGTAAGCCCGAGAACTGAGGCACTACACGGGCAACAACTTTTGAAATACCCTCGTACGGCATGACTTGTTTTTTAATCTCAAGACCTAGAGTGTAATTAATGATATTAAAAAAGTGATAGACGAGAACAACAACGGGTTGAAACAGTATAAAGAAGAGTTCGCGGCATCTTTAAAACAAAACAGAGACGAAATTAGAGAGGGTTTAGAAGCAATGGAAAAGAGACACAGTGAAAAATTAAATTCGTTTAATAATACGTATAAATCGATAGAAAACAGTGTTAATGAAATAAAGAAAATTAGTGATTTTAATTTAACTTTGAAAGATCAAAGTAGTCAAATATGTGATGGTGTTACTAAGATAATAAATGCAACAGATTCGATAACGGATATAAAAAATCAAGTGGTCAATAACGCGAGTGAAAGAGATATTCAATTGAAGGAAAGTGTGAAAGATATAACCAAATCGGTAAATAAGCTTGCTGTAGAAATTAAAAAGAAAAGCAACAGTGCTGACAGTATGGTTGAAAAGAAATCATACGCAGGTGAATTAAAGAAAAATTCCCAAATTAAAGTTACACCAAAGGATTTAAATCAAAGTGCGGAAAAGACAAAGTCTGAAGTGAAATCAAAAGTGAATCCATCTACTAGTGGTATTCAGGTATCAGGAATTCAAAAGCTGAACAGTGGAGCAATAATTGTGTCGTGTGATAATGAAAATTCTATTGAAAAATTATCCAGTGATGTTAAAGATAAACTTGGAGATAATTATAGTGTAAATGTTATAAATAAGAATCCGAGGGTTAAAATATCTCACATCTCGGACCATTTTGAAGAAAATGAATTTATATCGTGCACTCGTAGGCAAAATGATTTTTTAAAGAATTCTGAGATAGAATTCAAAGCTATGTGGAAGCGAAAGGGTAATAGATCAGTCTACTATACTGCAGTAATAGAAATGGATGTGAAAAGTTACAATGAAATCATGAAAGTTGGTAAGATTAGTGTTGGATGGGACAAATGTGAAGTGAGTGAAGCTATTTATGTAAAAAGATGCTACAAATGTTTGGGTTTTGGTCATCTTAGTAAGGATTGTGTGAGTAAAAAAATGATTTGTTTTAAATGCGGGGGACAACATACTAGTTCTGAATGTACTGCGACATTTTTGTCTTGTGTGAATTGTGTAAAAATGAATGAAGAATTACAACTAAATTTAGACGTGAATCATAATGCATTAGACAATTGTTGTGAGGTTTATCTTCGCAAACTTAAAATAGAAAGGAAAAGACACTTATAGCAACCCACAAGTAAGAGGAAGGCTATTTCGTATTATCTAAATGCACAAAGTCTTCTTCACAACAAAAGCCATTTAGAATTATTGTTAGATGATTGTAAGCCTGATGTATTGTTGCTTTCGGAATCCCGAGTAACAATAGATATAGAAGAATGTGAATATAAAATAAGTAACTATTCACACATTGTCTGTTTTTCGCATTCAAGGCATACAGGAGGGGTAATGGCTTACAAAAGAAAAGGATTACGGTTTGAGGTGGTCAATGTAACACAGTTTAATAATACTGTATGGATTTTAAAATTGTATGTATGGTTTGAAAGTAAAAAAAGGGTCTTTGTTGGTGTATACAGATCACCGAGCTCATCGGTAAATGATTTCTTATATTTTTATGAAAATTGGTATGCAGAGCATTTGGAAAATGAAAGTAATGTAGTAGTGATGGGAGATTTTAATAGTGACTTGCTAACAGATGATATTAACAAACTGAGAATGTTAGATTTAATTACTGATCAAGGTGATATTCAACTTATAAAGGAGGCTACAAGAATTACAGAAAATTCTCGAACATTGATTGATTATGTGTGTGTTAACATAGATACAGAAGATGAATATAATGTGTGTGTGGATAAAAACTTTAAGGTGTCTGATCATGAAACAATTAGAATAGAAATAAAGTGTGATAATTATAAAAATGATTTACAAAAGAAGAGGATTCTTAAATATTCCAAGTTTAAATTTGATAACCTTTTGAACAGTAATGGCTTTTCTGAATTGTTTTATGAGCAGGACTTTAATGATCTGACGATTAGATTTAGTGAGCATATTCGAAGATGCTGTGACGCTATGACTGTTGAGAAAATTGTTGGAGTGGATGTGGATTGTCAGTGGTATAACAGTAATCTATGGCGAATGAAACAGAAAAAAATAGCGGCATTCAGAGCTGCAATTTACAGCAGTAATGCTGTAAATTGGCAGAGATATAAAATAATTCGGAATAAGTATAAACTGAAAGTTTTGGAAGCAAAGAATCAGCATATTCGCACACAAATACAAGCTTATAGTCGTAATCAAATCAGTACATGGAAAGTGATCAAGTCTCTAATTTTGAAAAACAATAAAAGTAAAGATATCACCAACGTTAAGTTTGGTCAAGAATCTTTGAATGATGAATATCAAATTGCTAATAGGTTCAATTCTTATTTTATTCAGAGTGTGATCGAAATTAGTGATTCAATTCCTTTTCAGCAATATATTCCACCAAATATACAGCTGAATTGTGTTTTTAACTTTCGCTACTCAAGCGTGGAATCGTTGTGTGGTCTCATTAAACAGTTAAATAATAAAAAGGACTTAAGTGGTGTTAACAGAGACATTATTTTCAAATCAATCGAAATAATTGGTCCCGTGCTAATGAAAATTGTTAATAATTCATTGTGCGGTGGGATATTTCCAAGCAATTGGAAAGAATCCACTGTTATACCGGTAGAAAAAGTGGTAAACACAGTTAAATGTGAAGAGTTTCGTCCGGTGAATATGCTGCCTACATTTGAAAAGATACTAGAACGTTATGTAGCTAATCAACTACAAACCTATTTAGAAAATAATAATATTTTAATACAAGAGCAATCGGGGTTCAGGAAAGGTCACTCTTGTGAAACCGCGTTAAATTGGTTAATATATGAATGGAAAAAAGAAATTGACTGTAATAATTCAGTAATAGCAGTGTTTTTGGATTTTAAGCGTGCGTTTGAAACAATTGAAAGAAATATATTAGTGCAAAAGTTGGAAATGTATGGAATAAGGGGCAATGAATTGAACTGGTTCAAATCATACCTTACAGGTAGGACCCAAAGAACAAAGGTTGGCAATACTACATCTAATGCGATGGACGTGGAGCTTGGAGTCCCTCAGGGATCAGTATTAGGTGTGTTACTTTTCCTTTTGTACATAAATGATATTAAATGTGTGTTAAAATTTTGCAAAATTATGTTGTTTGCGGACGATGCCTTAATATATATAAGTGGAAAAAATGCTCAATGGTTAGTACAATGTTTAAATGAGGACTTGGAAAGCATAAACAGGTGGCTTCAAATGAATAAAATGAAATTAAACGTGAAAAAGACAAAATGTATGAAACTTAAAGTGAATGAACCCATAAACGTATACATGGATGGTGAAGTTATTGAATGTGTTGACAGCTTCAAATATCTCGGAGTAGTTTTAGACTCGAAGTTAAATTTTAAAGAACATGGAAGATATGTGTGTGGAAAAATTGCAAAAAAAATTGGTTTTCTTAAAAGAATAAGAAGAGACTTGACGTTTGAGAGTACTTTGCTACTATATAATGCTATTGTCTTACCCCATTTTAATTATTGTTCGACACTATTGTATGCATGGCAACAAGTAATAGTAAATCGGCTGCAATTATTGCAGAATAAAGCGATGCGAGTGATATTGAGAATGAATGTCTACACCCCGATAAGAGTGATGTTAGATGTGTTAAATTGGATGAATGTGAAACAGAGGCTAAAATATAGTGCTTTGTTATTGGTATATAAATTGAAAAATAATATGGTTCCTGAGTATTTAAGAGTTAATATTGTCAACGTTGGAGATGTCCAACCTGATAATTTACGGAATTGTGAAAATTTAAGACGAAATAGGTGTAACAGAAGCAGCACTCAGGACTCTGTGATGTATGTGGGAATAGATTCGTATAATAGGCTTCCAAGTGAATTAAAAAATGAGCGGAGAATAAATGTTTTTAAAAATAAGCTAATTTGTTATATAAAAAGTTGTGGATATTAATATATATGTGTTTTAATTATAAAGGTTTTTATGACCTCATATATTGAGTTTTCTAGGGCACACAACAGAGCCTAATCTCCTGCAATGCAGAGATAGGTACTCTTGGCGTAAGCTGAGATGGTTCCAGAAACTCTGTTATTATTATTATTATTATATTAGAGGAAAAGTTACTATTTTTGGTACTTCAACTACCTGCACCAGTTCTTGATCTAGATTAAGGTTAATTTTTGCAATAATTGGGGTTTGCACTCCCTTGCTAACCAATCTTTTAGTAACTGGTGTTGTTATAGTTGAAGACGCTGAAAATAACGGCAGTAGGTTTTTAGAACAGTCAGAAATCCCAAGATTTTTACTTCTAACTCTGAGTTCTTTTTGCGCTGACAAGCTTTTGCTTAACTCACTTGTCAGTTGTTCTATTTCCTGGTCAGCTTCTTCTGTAGCTTGCTGGAGACGCTTTTGAGACTCTTTGCGAAATTGTTCGCTTTTTTTCAAGCGACTTTGTCAGATGTTCTATTTCTCTCGTGTGGTTTTCACTTAAATTTTTGTCGGCTTTTGTGTACTCCGTCAGAATAGCGTCTAATGACTCAAGACGTGTAAACTTACCCCACTGAGAGCTAAACTGGAAACTGACTAGGCTATAAACCTCAGGATTTACAATTTGCTTAAGCTCTGAAAGAAGTTATTCATTCAATTGCTTAATTTGCCGTTGTTGTTCTTTTTTATCTCTTTTCAGAATTTCTGATTCCTCTATTAGGTCGTGTAGCTGTTCCTCAACTTGTCTTTTGGCCATAAAAATTCCAGATAATAAAAAAAAAAATGGAAAATTGATTTTTACAGACAATTGTCAAAATTGCAAATAGTTAAATTGAATCAATTTTGAGTGAAGGAGAAAAGAAAAGAAAAAATAAATCACTCAACTTATACCATTATAAAAGTAAGTTCTCCAAATCAATTGTTTTTTTTTTTTTTTTTTTTAATAGCACTGAACAGAGAAATGTTTTTTTTCTTTATTTTAGAAGTGTCGCAGTATCTTTTATAAGGTTTTTTTTTTGTTGTTGTTTAAAACTAGCACTAAACAGAAAAATGTTTTCTTTATTTTAGACGTATCGCAGTATCTTTTATAAGTTTTTTTTTTTGTTGTTGTTTAAAACTAGCACTTAAACAGAAAAATGTTTTCTTTCTTTTTGAAGTTGGTTCGCGAACCGGCTGCGCCAATGTTATATATTTTTGTAGCAATTAATTTAACACACGACACCTTTCGTATTCAAAATCGGACTTTTTTTTTTTTTTTTTTATTTGCGCGCACTCAAGGGGTTATGACTACCCTTATAATGATAAACATAGTGCGAGCGTTTAGGAAAATAGGGTAGGGTTTAATAGGAGATACCGATGCACATTGGTTTTGAATTTCGGGATATTACAATGGGAGGGAAAAATAGAGCTAGGCAAAGCATTCCACTATACCTCTATACTTGACTGTACGTCCGAAATTGGGCTCAAGGGTAAGCTTATGTGCATTCCTAGAAGCGCGAGTATTACGGTGGAATTGTTTTAGGGGAGGAATGCAACTGGCTATTTCGCTAGAACACTGTTTGTAAAAATAGCGTTAGAACAAAGATAGACATGAAATACTGCGGCGGTGTTCCAGAGTTGTAATTGTATCTGTTATATATCTATCACCTATCATTTTTAAAGCTCTATTTTGAATTCTGTCCAAGAGATTCAAGTGAGTTATAGGAGCACCTGCCCAGATGTGGGAGTTATACTCAAGCTTAGGACGGATAAAGGCTTTGTAGATTATAGCCAGATCAGAAGGAGAGAAAAATTTCTTGAATCGCCGAAGAAAGCCTAAACACTTCGCAGCGTTTTTGGCAACGTTAAATATGTGGTCATTCCACAAGAGGTGGTCTGTGATGTACATTCCCAGAACTGAAAGCTGTTTAGTTTCTTCAATACAAGTACCGCTCATGGATAGCGGCATGGAGGGTGGGTTTTGCTTCAACGACAGGAGACAGCATTGAGTTTTTGAAGCATTAAATTCTACGCGGTTTTTGATTTCCCATTGGACAATGCTATCAAGATCAGAATTTAATGAGCTTATCATACGCTGCCGCTCTAGTTCCACATCCGAAGGACAAGGATGTGAATCTAGAAACGAATATGAAAAGCTGAGGGTACTGTCGTCAGCAAAACAATTTAATGGATTAGAAGTTTCAGACAGAAGATCATTGATGAAAATGAGAAAGAGAGTCGGAGACAAAACGGAGCCCTGGGGGACACCAGCATTTATGTTATGAATATCAGACTTAAAACCATCCAATACGACTTGTATTGAGCGGTTAGAAAGGTAATTTCTAATCCAACGAAGAAGAGATTCATCGATACCAAATGCACGCATTTTCGATAAGAGAGCTTGATGCCAAACTCTATCAAACGCTTTTGAAATATCAAGTGCAATAATCTTACTTTCGCCAAAACGATGTAAAGATTTGTTCCACTGTTCGGTGAGATAAACCATCAGATCACCAGTGGACCTATTGCTACGAAAGCCATACTGCCGGTCATTTATAAGCTTTCGTTCTTCAAGATATTTCTTAAGCTGATGATTAATCAGCGTTTCCAGGACCTTGGAAAGAAGGGACGTAAGTGCAATTGGTCGATAGTTGGAGGGGGAAGAAGACACGCCTTTTTTAGGGACAGGCTGGACAAATGCTGTTTTCCATCCACTCGGAACGAGGCCAGTAGAGTAGGACAGATAGAAAAGCTTACGCAGTGGTTTTGCCAGCGTTGAAGAACACCCCTTCAGAACAATAGGAGGGATACGATCCGGGCCAGCGGATTTGTGCACATCAAGGTCCTTGAGAACACTTGCAACTGCACGAGTGCGAAAGAAGATTCGTCCCATGAAATCGTTAGCGCTCTCAAGTACAGGAGGAGTCATAACACTTACTGGCAACGTCGAATTAACAGCAAACTGTGCTGCAAGCAAATTGGCTTTCTCTAACGAGCTAACAGCAGGGGTGTCATTGAAAACGAGCGTTGGAACCGAAGACGAAGTAGTATTTCGTATTTTTTTTGCAAATGACCAAAAATGTTTACTACCTTTGGGACATTGTAGTATTTTTTGCCTTAATTTTTGGTCGTGCAAGAATTTGGTTCGTCGAATATGGACGTTACAGGTCTTTCTAGCTTGTTTGAACTTATTCCGGTTTTCCTCAGTGGGGTTGGCCTTATAACTTCGGAAACTTACTTTTCTAACCCGGATAACCTCTTTACAGCTCGAATCAAACCATGAGTTTTCTTTTGGTTTGATAGATTTTTCCCTATTCGGGATAAAATTTCTCATTCCAAAAAGAATTAAATTTGTTATCATATCTGCACTGGAGTCTACGTCACTACCGAGGAAGCATAGTGACCAGTTAAAGTTTTTGAAGAAATCGTTGAAGCCGTCCCAGTTGGCGTTCTCGAATTGCCAAACGGTTCTCTTGGGAGATTTTTCTTTAACTGGATTTATTTGGCACGAGAAATTTGCAGATATGACACAATGGTCTGACGTGCCTAGAGGCGATAATACACTGATAGTATATTTACCAGGGTCAGAGGTAAGAAACAAGTCTAGAGTGTTGGCGGTTTGACCTGCAACGTCAGGTATTCGAGTTGGCTCGTCAACAAGCTGAGTCAGTTGGTTTAACTCAGCCAAGACCTCGACGTACCTTCCTTCGGGTGTTGTCTGGCCTGAAAAGCGAAGCCAACTAGAATTGTGTACATTGTAATCGCCCGTAATGACGATTTCAGTGTGAGGGTAATGGGAAACAATTCTTTGGATGGAGTCAGACAGAGCATCAAATTCGTTAGAAGTTGAATTTCTGTCCAGATTTGGACTTCGATAAATGAAGCAGGTATGTATGATGCGCTTATTAACCGAAAATTTAAACCACATAAAGTCACACAGGGACCGTATTGTGGTTGAAGTTGGTACGCAACATCATTCCTAATATAAATCGCGAGAATACCCATGCAGGTTAAATTCCCAGTTATCGGTGTTTTCGCCTACCTGAGTTTCACTCAGCGCCAAAACAGCTGGCCTGTTAACTACAGTATAGACGTACACGGCACAGAAATTCGCTCTCAGCCCCCGAATGTTAGAATAATCAACTCTAAAATTACCCACCATTGTAAAAACAAAATTTCAAAAACCAAAGCAGACGATTAATCTAAATTAATTATTGATCTAAACACCAAAAAACTTTTCGACACATATTACCACTAGTGTTATGCCTTAGTGACAACATGAACGATCCGCCCCTGGATATTCAGAACAATATTTAATCATCCATCCGCCGTTATCATAGCTTGAACATTACATGTAGTGTGCGAGAATTCCCACACAGTGCATGCAATGGTCAACTATACACAACTGTGAGTAGTGAAGGGGAAAGGAAGGTTAGGATATAACTGCTCGCTATATTATGTTTTTATATTTGTGATTTTTTTTTTTTTGTTATAGGACTTTTGTTGTTGTATTTTTAGGCGGTGGCACTGCACTAGTTTTGTATAAGATTGAATTTGATTTGATTTGTTTTTTTTTTTTTATTTGCGAGGCGCGAATGGTGTTTGTAGTTATATTTGTTATGAAACTGACTATTGGTTAATTAATGGATTGGGGTGAACTTATTTTTGTTTGTTTTATGTTATTTTTATAAAGTTAAATTAAACAGAGAAGAACAGAGCACAGAACACAGTAAACGGGGACTTTAACTTCACTTTCACGAACCACACACAGGTGTGCACTCGATGAGATGCAGATCGGTAATCCCATAACTCATCTTTAATTGTCATTCCGTCGATCGTGAACCCCAATTCAAGCAGTGGAAATCGTCGATACGTTTGAAGACTCAGCATAATGTGTCAATGCACTTCGATTGACCCAAAACAACATCCGTAAGATGATACCAGGTGGGCAACCGATGAGCATAAACACATTGAAGTTCATTGAGTTCAACGCCACGACGATTTCCTTTGATAAACACGTGAGGAAGTACAACAGGCTTATATCCCCTGGCCAAATCGGGATGTTCATCCATAAAAGAAGTTAAAATGGCAATTTGAGATTGCGTCACTTCCCTATTAAGTATTTTAATTTATATTAATTTGTAAAAATATAACAAAAAAACAACTTACATTTTGAACTGATTTCACCAAACACAAAACAAAAACACTAAAAATGCATTTTATTGACAATTAGGACAGCCGGTTTGACTTTTCAACTACAGTTTGAGAGTCTCTGAAATGCATCAAACACTCTCGAGCTGCGAACGATAGACGAGACGAAAGTGCTTACGGAATGACCCCCAGGGTGATTCTCATGTGGTGTGACAAAAAGATAGAGCGTGTAGGTTGGGTTGAGACAAGAAAAAAATCGTGTGGGATGGGGGTCTAATACCCCCGTTTAGCCAGGAGGGGCAAATTTTCTAAATAAATTGACTTAAAATAGAAAAATGTTAAAATATACTTGTTATGATATTTACTTAATAATTAGATTTTATATCAGGATATCACTTGTTTATAAAATATTATATAATTATATACTCTGACGAAAAATATATTTTCACATTTTCTTGGGTCTTCAAACGTTCAACACGTTTAATCTTTAATAATTTAATTCTAAAAGGTTATGGGCCCAGTCCATGCTTGATAATTTAAAATTTATTAAAGAAAAAGATTATAATTGAAGAAGCCATCGGAAGCGTGTATTGGAAGTTGCCGATTTTTGTTAAAGAAGATTTTCGTGATGTCACATAACGTGTTGCCGTCTATAGAAAAATTAAAAGGTCGAGACAATTGGGATTCCTGGAAGTTTGCGGTTAAGACGTACCTAGAACTGGAAGACCTTTGGGATTGCATCGAATACCAAGCTAACGCACCACCTGACCCGAAGAAGGTGACGAAAGCCAGAGCAAAAATAATTCTGCTGATTGAACCGATAAACTTCGTTCATGCTCAGTCTGCGAAGACTGCGAAAGAAACATGGAACAATCTAGAACGAGCTTTTGAGGACAAAGGACTGACGCGCAGGGTTGGACTCTTGCGAACTTTAATCACTACACGTTTGAATGATAGTGATTCTGTTGAGGCATATGTAACAAAAATAGTGAGTACAGCGCACAAGTTAAGATCAGTGGCCATGGAGGTTAGTGACGAATGGGTAGGCACATTGCTCCTTGCTGGATTACCTGACGAATATCGCCCGATGATAATGGGACTTGAAAGCTCAGGTACTCCCATCACCGCTGATGCCATTAAAACCAAAATTCTCCAGGATATCAAAGAAAGTGAGACTGAATCTGGTGCTGTGTTCTATCGTAACCGCAAGCCAACGAAAAAATTCCGTGGACCAAGGTGCTACGAATGTAGGGATTTTGGACATATTTCTCGGAATTGCCCATCAAAAAATAAAAGCAATAATGATCCTAAGCAAAAAACTTTTCCGAAGACACATGGTTTGTACACTGCTCTTGCGGCTAGCACAGGAAACGATGATTGGTATGTAGACTCAGGGGCTTCCGCTCACATGTCTATGAAGCGTGATTGTCTCACAAGTGTTACACAACCAGCTAGGAGCGAGATAATCTGTGCCAACAATTCTCGCCTGTCTGTAAAGGGCATAGGCAATTTAAGCCTTTGTGTCGCTGTTCAAAAGGATGTCCGAGATGTTTCTGTGAATGACGTGTTGTATATTCCCGACTTGTGCGTTAATTTACTGTCAGTTAGCCAGATGGTAAGAAAGGGGAACTCCGTTTACTTCGATTCAAAGGGTTGTCGAATTTTCAGTTGCGATAAACAACTAATTGCCACCGCTTCGCATGTTGGTGATATGTTCAAGTTGAATCGACCGAATATAAACGTGAGTATGATGGCAAATGTTAACGTCAAAGAAGCGAAAGCAGAGGACAGCGAACTATGGCATCGGCGCATGGGACACCTTAATTTCGACAGTCTGTTGAAGTTGAAGAATTGCGTCTCTGGAGTTAACTTCAATAAAATCAACAAGAAGAGCTGTGAAGTTTGTGTGATGGGCAAACAAACCCGAATGCCATTTAAAGATAAAGGGACTCGAGCCACGGAAATTCTAGAACTCATACATTCTGATCTTTGCGGCCCCATTGATGTCATTTCTCGTGGTGGTGCACGTTATATCATGGTACTTGTAGACGATTTTAGCAGAAAAATCTTTGTTAATTTTTTGAAAGCAAAATCAGAAACCTTTCAAAAATTTGTCGAATTCAAAAATTTAGCTGAAAGACAGACCAACAAGAAAATAAAGATATTACGCACCGATAATGGCACCGAGTTTTGTAATAAATCTTTTGGAAAGCTGCTGAAAGAAAATGGCATTCGACACCAGACGACAACACCGTATACGCCAGAGCAGAACGGTGTGGCAGAAAGAACTAATCGAACAGTCATCGAGAAAGCTCGCTGCATGTTATTTGACGCTGGACTTGATGTAAAGTTTTGGGCTGAGGCAGTATCAACTGCTGTCTTCATCGTCAACAGATCTCCTAGCAAATCAAATACTGATGTCACTACTGAGGAAACGTATTCTGGACTAACCCCGAATCTTAGTCGTGTTCGAGTGTTTGGATGTAAGGCAATGGTACATGTGCCGAAGCATTGCAGGAAAAAGTTCGATGCGAAGTCAGAATGCTCCATTTTTCTCGGTTACTGTGAAGATACGAAAGGGTATCGTCTGTATCAACCCGAGAAAGATAAAATCGTTATTAGCCGAGATGTAGTGTTTTTTGAGAACTGCCGACTGGACAAAAGTAAGATTGCCAAGCTAAATAATGCTAATTATTTTTACATATTCTCAGATGAGTCGAATTCAGTGGGGGATAGTGAAGGTGATAGCACCATTAGACATGATAGAACCAGCATCACCACCGAAGAATGTAGTGAAACTTTAAATCCAACTCCTGAATCAAACAATAATACGACTGAAACATTTTATTCTGAAGACGAGGAAGTTGAAGAAAATCCTGAAAGTGATGAAAGTTACTCGCCATCGATATCAATTAATGAAGTCACTGAACTACGACGAAGTCAACGTACACCAAAACCTGTCCGAATGGATGATTATGTTTGTCAAGCCAAGTCCATTGAGCTTTACGATCCATTGACAATTGATGAGGCATTAAACAGAAGCAATTCAAAACTCTGGAAAGAGGCAATGAAAGAAGAGTACGATTCTTTGATTGAAAATGACACTTGGGCGTTGACCGATATTCCACCCAAGAGGAGACCGATTGATTGTAAGTGGATTTTCAAAACGAAGAAAGATGCAAAAGGTAAAATCTATCGCTTTAAAGCCCGGCTAGTCATTAAAGGGTGTGCGCAAAGAAAGGGGATCGATTACGAAGAAACTTACTCCCCCGTAGTACGATATACTTCGATTCGGATCTTAATTGCAACAGCCGCCAAATACAACCTCGATATCGATCAGATGGACGCAGTGAGCGCATTTCTACAAGGCGAACTAAGTGAAGAGATTTTTATGGTGCAGCCCGAAGGCTTCAGCGACAATAGCCCAAAAGTTTGCAATTTAAAAAAAATCTTTATATGGTCTAAAGCAGGCCAGCCGCATATGGAACCATAAATTAGATGCAGCACTGCAGAGGTTCGGTCTAACAAGATCTGAGGTAGATCCCTGTGTTTATTACAAAATAAATAAAGGACAAATGTTATACGTAGCAGTTTATGTAGACGATCTACTAATTTTTACAAACGATGTACAGCAGAAGTTGGAATTGAAAAATAACTTACAAAACAATTTCAAAATGAAAGATATCGGAGAAGCTCGCTTTGTCTTGGGCATTCAAATCCACAGGGATCGCAAAAATGGTGTAATCTCAATCGATCAGGAGTCATACATCCATGAAATTTTAAATCGATTTAATATGCTTCATTGTAACTCAGCAAAGACGCCCTTAGATGCTAATCAAAAACTGACAAAGAGATGTCCCCACAGAGTGAAAAAGAGTGCGCTGAAATGAGAACTGTACCATATCAAGAAGCTGTCGGTAGCATCATGTTGGCGGCTCAAGTTTCACGTCCTGATATTAGCTTTGCTGTAAATACAGTCAGTCGATATAATCTGAATCCTGGAATAGCTCACTGGACTGCAGTCAAACGCATTTTTCGTTACTTAAAGGGAACAGCCGATATGAAACTAGTTTAAACATCTGGGGAAGGTCATGTTTCCGGATTTTGCGATGCTGATTGGGCAAGTGATACTGATGAAAGACGATCCGTTACTGGTTACACGTTCATGTTACATAATGGAGCTATATCCTGGAATTCGAAAAAACAGCCAACTGTTGCCATCTCCACCACTGAAGCTGAATATATGGCACTAACTGCAGCAACTCAAGAAGCTTCCTGGTTGACAAGCCTACAAAGGGAGCTTATACCAAATTCACCAGATTCGACCATTATTCGATGTGACAACAAAAGTGCTATAAGTTTAGCTCTAACCAACACATACCTTGGAAGAACAAAACACATTGATGTCAAACATCACTTTATACGAGAGAAAATTAACACAGGCAAAATAATTTTGAAATACGTCAGTACTGAAGAAATGGCAGCAGATATTATGACAAAGGCTCTTCCTGCCCCGAAACACATTACCTGTTCTTCTGCTCTCGGACTTAGCCTTGGTGAAATCTAATTCAGTGAGGGTGTTAAAATATACTTGTTATGATATTTACTTAATAATTAGATTTTATATCAGGATATCACTTGTTTATAAAATATTATATATATACTCTGACGAAAAATATATTTTCACATTTTCTTGGGTCTTCAAACGTTCAACACGTTTAATCTTTAATAATTTAATTCTAAAAAAAAAAAAATATTAAAAAACAACAGTTACACATACAATGCCATGATATACCTTTTTGTAAAGCCAGAAATGTCTTCTTTTATTGTGTTTTTTAATAAAGTTGTTTTACTTTATGTGTTAAAAGAGATTCTTCCGTCGGCTATTTTGGTCGCTTTAATTTTTGCAATCAAACAATAATGTTAAATTTACTTTCCCAACGTTTCAGCAGGGGTTGCTGCCTTTTTCAGGGGAATTTTATTGATACAAAACAAAACAAAAAAACAATTATTACAAAGCTGAACAATGACAATATTTAAACCAGAAATAAAGTCACTTTTTAACAAGATTATTTTAATTTGAACATTTAAATTTAGAGGGTAGAAAATGACACACTGAGATGAAGTTAAGTCTATATTAACATTGAAACAAAGAAATGGAAAAAATTCAATTACTGAGAGACAAGAGAGCAATAGACTGCGGATATGTTTTGTGTGTATTGTTTTCTATTCATGTTGTTGTTGTTATTCAATATGTGCAATGCTTCTAGGGTATAACGTTAAGAAACACGTTTCTCCGTTTGTAAGATTTTGACGCCTTCAAAATCTGGAGAATGTCCACTTTCAATACTGTGGCTTGCCAGGGCTGTTTTTCCAAAACTATTTGATTTTATGTCCGATCTATGCTTAGCAATACGTTGGCGCACAAATTGTTTTGTAGTTCCAATGTAGCACAGGTCGCAAGGCCCATTCAGTTTGCCCTTGCAATTTATTTTGTAGATGACATCAGTTAGTTTGACTTTGTCCGGTTTCGTTTTGAGTTTGGTAAACAAATGAATGAGAGTTTTGTTAGATTTAAAGCCCAAGCGAACGTCTGTTATATTTTTACAGATCGCAAAGACTTTGTTCACTAAATTTGAGACAGTACTCAATGGATCTTTGCCACCAAATGTCAGAAGCGTCAGTGTGAAATTTAAAAAAAAAAAAAAAAAAAACAATCTGACAGCACTCCCTAGTAGGAAAACAAAACCAAATGCCGAAGGCACGAAGGCGAGCCAAAAAAGTCGGGTGTTTAATAATAGTGAATAATATGTATTAAAATTTGTATCAAACACTTGAAAAAATGTTCACTAAAATGTTTAAACACTAATTAATAGGTAATTCGATAGCAAATTTAAGTTTTCAGTTCCAAATGCAAAAAATAATCAAATGACCGGATTTTTAACACTGCCAAGATCATGTAAATACTTTCCAATCAGGAACTTTTTTTGTTGTTGTTTCTAGATGTCAAATTAGAAAGAGAAAAGACAAAGACAAATCTTGGAAGACCTCTATACAATGTTTTTGGCTTGGTTGGAGTTGGAACAGATATTAAGTCAATTTTTTAAGGAAAATGGCCCCTCCTGACTAATTCAATTTTCTAAGGAACTAGAAGAGATTTTAGCATCCGCTTTTTAGTGTTTGACTTAAAATTAATTAGGGCATCGAATATTAAAAACAAAAATACTACATAATACAACAAAATAGTTTGCACAAAATTTTTTTCTATTTTTTTTCGAAATTTCGAGTTTGAAAATTAATTTTTCAAAAACTATTTTCTAAAATAACTTTATTTAAAAACACAATAAAAGAAGTAATTTCTGGCTTTGCAAAGAGAAGGTATCATGGCATTTCATATGTAACTGTTGTTTCTTAATTTTGTTGTAGTCATTTTTTTAGAAAATTGCCCCTCCTGGCTAAACGGGGGGGAATACACCCACCTTCCATTCGATTTTTTTTTGTCTCAACCCAAACTACATGCTCTAGCTTTTTGTCACACCGTATGCGAATCTCCTTGTATATGGAAATACCCTTCAAGGTTTTTTTCCCAGAGTTCAAAAATACTTTTTCATACGAATTATGTAAATATATTTACCCATAAATCCGGTGCACTAGATTCGTTATGAAGTATATCCTCAAAAGGTATGATGCAGTTAGCAACAAAATCATCTGGGGGAAGAGCAGCATCATGAAAAACTGTCAAATTTATATTCTTTGCGTCCTTCACATCATGTGAAAACTGTTCATTCCAAATAGGATCAAATGTTTTTGATCTTGTCGTTGAACGGTCTTAAAAAGAAATACATTTGTTTTTACTAGAAAAACACCACATTTTAATAAGTCTGTCTAAAGGCACGTAGTTTCGCGTACGCGAAATAAGTTCTCATACCAGGTTCTCATACCTAAAAAGTGAGGTATGTTTGGGGGGGGCATGCTGCCCCCCTGCAACCCCCCTGCTTGGCTTCACTATAGGATTTGGGGTAGGTGCAAGGTTGGTTATATGCAGTTTTTTTGGATTTAAGGAACCTTCACTGTATATATAGGTAAGAGAACAAATTTCGCGTACGCGAAACTACGTGCCTTTAGACAGTTTCTTGAGTCTGTCTAAAGGCCGTAGTTTCGCGTACGCGAAATAAGTTCTCATAATAGGTTCTCATACCTAAACAGTGAGGTATGTTTGGGGAGGCATGCTGCCCCCTGCAACCCCCCTGCTTGGCTTCACTATAGGATTTGGGGTAGGTGCAAGGTTGGTTATATGCAGTTTTTTTGAATTTAAAGAACCCTCACTGTATATATAGGTATGAGAACAAATTTCGCGTACGCGAAACTACGTGCCTTAAGACAGTTTCTTTCCTTTAATAAGGCAAAAGACGAACTTACCAAAGTGACTTTCATCGACATCTATTGAAACGTAAGGATCAATAAGTTGATCATCGGGTTTTCCAAAATTTAAGTTATGTCGCTTTTGAAAATCAGTGGGCCTGAGCCCGCAAGCTTCACAAACTTTTATCTGTAGTTTCCCAGAAAACATTTTCTTCAGTTTTCCGTTTCTTAATAAAATTTGTTCTTATACAGAAATATATTTTGTGTGTATATTTGTTCTGCCCAGTGAGCGTCACAGTCAACCCTCCTGCACCAGTACAACTTTTCTTTTTACAACGCCAAGAAAAGAATGAAGTGCGCCAAATTGCTAATTACAAAAAACTTTACTAGTAGTTTGAATTATTTCGACTTTAATAATCGATGGAGAAAAATTACATATACACAACTTTTTTTGTTCGCGGGACCCCTTTCAACTAATTATATTACAGAAAGAATTTTTCTTTCTGCTTCACATTGTCGTTAAATAAAATAAAAAAAATTATATACAATCACGGCACTTAACAAAAACGAATAGTTGGTATACTGAAGAAAAGCAATTAGCAAATAATTATAAGCCAAAACACTGCATCCACAGATTAGCCATATGAAGATGAGAATGTTTCGTACGTTTCACCCTCCAAAACCCATTTGGGTACATTGTTGTATTTGTAATTTCTTCCCGCGTCGATGAATAGAGGTCTTCCAAGATTTGTCTTTGTCTTTTCTCTTTCTAATTTGACATCTAAAAACAACAACAAAAAAAGTCCCTGGTTGGAAAATATTTACATGGTCTTGGCAGTGTTAAAAATCCGGTCATTTGATTATTTTTTGTATTTGGAACTGAAAACTTAAATTTGCGATCGAATTACGTATTAACTAGTGTTTAAACATTTTAGTGAACATTTTTGCAAGTGTTTGATACAAAAAAACTAATTTCATTACATATTAATCACTATTATTTAACAAACGACTTTTTTGGCTCGCTTTTGTGCCTTCTGCATTTGGTTTTGTTTTCCAACCAGGGAGTGCTGTCAGATTGTTTTTTTTTTTTTTTTTAATTTCACACTGACACTTCTGACATTTGATGGCAGAGATCCATAGATGTGAATTGCAACAACAATTTAACCAGGTGTGTGAAGATATCTACCACAGATAAGCCACATGAACACAGATTAGCCACATGAAGATGAGAATCTCCGCCAGCCATTTTAATTTGCCTACAAGCTTGAACTGGCAGTTATCAGATAAAAAATGAGAATGCGTGTATAAAAATCTCACACATAGACAGTAGGGATCTTCACACACCTGGTTAAATTGTTGTTGCAATTCACATCTATTCATCGACGCGGGAAAAAATTACAAATACAACAATGTAAACAAATGGGTTTTGGAGGGTAAAACGTATGAAACATTCTCATCTTCATATGGCTTATCTGTGCACATGAAGATGAGAATCCCCGGCAGCCATTTTAATTTGCCAACAAGCTTGAACAGAGGTCTTCCAAGATTTGTCTTTGTCTTTTCTCTTTCTAATTTGACATCTAAAAAAAACAACAAAAAAAGTCCCTGGTTGGAAAATATTTACATGCTCTTGGCAGTGTTAAAAACCCGGTCATTTGATTATTTTTTGTATTTGGAACTGAAAACTTAAATTTGCGATCGAATTACGTATTAATTAGTGTTTAAACATTTTAGTGAACATTGTTTCAAGTGTTTGATACAAAAAAACTAATTTTATTACATATTAATCACTATTATTAAACACACGACTTTTTTGGCTCGCCTTCAACATTTGCTTTTGTTTTCCAACCAGGGAGTGCTGTCAGATTGTTTTTTTTTTCTTTTTAATTTCACACTGACACTTCCGACATTTGGTGGCAGAGATCCACTGGCAGTTATCAGATAAAAAATGAGAATGTGTGAATAAAAATCTCACCCATAGGTAGTAAGGATCTTCACACACCTGGTTAAATTGTTGTTGCAATTCACATCTATTCATCGACGCGGGAAAATATTACAAATACAAAAATGTAAACAAATGGTTTTTGGAGGGTGAAACGTACGAAACATTCTCATCTTCGTGTGCCTAATCTGTGATATCTACTGTCTATGGGTTAGGTTTTTATGCACACATTCTCACTTTTTGTTTGATGGGAGGCAAATTAATATGGATGCCGGGGATTCTCATCTTCATGTGGCTCATCTGTGACTGCATCCAAAATACGATTTTGCTGTCATGTTCAGAGATTATCCATCACAGATTACCCACATGAAGATGAGAATCCTCCTTAGTCCCCTTTCACACGAGGAAACAAGTTGCTGGAGATTTTTTTGACGTTTTCTTTTAATTTCCTTAAAAATCTCCTGTACCTTTCACACGAAGAAACAAAATCGTGGAAACTTTCTGTATTTTCCTTTTAAAATAGCTTGGTTAAACACACTCTACTGTGTGTGTGAAGAGGAATGTCAAAAAAATCACCTCGAATCGTTGACCGGGGAGATTTCATTTTCCCCTCTTACTTCTTGCCCTTCTCACCAACAAACTGATTGTTGCTGGCAACTCAGTTTCCTCGTGTGAAAGGGGACTTAGTGGATATTTAATATGTAGTGCCTGGGGTAGTGATAGGTGGCGCTTTCTCACTTTCGGTTTAGATAAAGTCTTAGAAGATCGTACAATTTGCTTATTTTATTTCTAAATTGTTCTACTTTGAAGTTATTCTTGAAATTAATAAGTGTTTGTTTATTATTTTAAACATGGACGTATTATATATGGACTGCTAGTTGCCCACCTCAAGTTGGTCCCATTTTAGTCTCAGGCATTTTTGGCGACAGTAGCCCTCTTCACTGCAACTAGCGGAAAAAAATGAAACAAAAGTTTTGACATTTGTACACCACGGAAAACAAAATAGCACTTCTGTTTGTTTCTTTTACTTGAGAAGAAAATAGTTTGTCCACAGATTAGCCATATGAAGATGAGAATGTTTCGTACGTTTCACTCTCCAAAACCCATTTGTTTACATTGTTGTATTTGTAACTTATTCCCGCGTCGATGAATAGATGTGAATTGCAACAACAATTTAATCGGTGTCTGAAGATCCCTACTGTCTATGGGTTAGGTTTTTATACACACATTCTCTTTTTTTATCTGATATCTGACAGCTCAAGCTTGTAGGCAAATTAAAATGGCTGCCGGGGATTCTCATCTTCATGTGGCTAATCTGTGAGTTTGTCTTTAAACATTGATTTTTTTTAATGTAACTTTTGTACTTTTGGCGAAAAGTTTTGAATGTAGTTAAGCCTTTATGTAAATCGAGTAGTTGTTTTCTGTTTTCTCACAAGGTATTAAAAGAATACAAAAATGGAAAATTTGCTGCAAACGTTCTTCAATGGAAAAACACTATCTCGCAATAAATCCAGACGATCCTGTTGTTTATGGAGAAGCCATTTAGGTAGCAATCCTCAGAGGCATTGACTATATATTTATATAGTATCTCAATGCTCAGAGGTGACCAAAGAGCCAAATCACTGATGGCAGTTGAGATTTTTAAAATCCCACCGTATTTGAAAAAAAATCCCACTGTTTTTGTACTGGAAGAAAAAAAAACCACCATACTTCTCTGCCACAATTCTATCCTAGATATTAAAAAAAAAAAAAATTAAATGTGAGATGTGAACTTCTCCTTTAAGAATAAAGCTCCCGAATAAACAAAACACGTTCTAAAAATATTTTTTTTCTATTTTCTAAATAAATAAAAAATAATTTCACTTCATATTTATTAAAAAAAAACTTCTTAGATTTCGTGGTAAGAATTCAGTATTTTAAGTCAAATCTTATACATAGGTATAATTTGTACTTTCGTACATTTTCACAGTTTTTATATAAAAAAAATCTTATTTCAATAAAAAGCTAGGAATACATATTTTTAGTTTTGTTACAAAAAAAAAATAAAGATATTTTTTGTAAAAAAATAAACAAAAAGACTTCAAAATATTTGATTTAAAAAATTAACTTAAAAGTATAAATAAGTAAAATGATTTTGTATTTATGTACATTATTCCATATTTACAAATTGTTATTGACGTTAAATTCATAGGGAAATGCCTCAAGAGTTTCTTCGTTTTAATTATCATTGTTACTGTCATGCGAAACATAGAGGTTCTCTGAATTGAATTTAGCCAGCATTGCCTTTGCCATTGCGCAATAAGGGAACGTCCACTGTTGTTACTAGTTGCTTATATGAAGGCGAGTTTTTAAGCCGATTTTTTTACAAGAATTTGCATGTGAATGGGATGCCTAAGAGCCAGACTTTAGAAGAGACAAAAAATGTTCGTTCTCTCCAGAGTATATCCATCTTTTTCCTGTGAGTTGTGAAACTTGTGAGTTGTGTTTGTGTGTGAATAGTAATATATACTGCTCTTCTCTCTGCTATTTGTTTTTAGGTAGATGCAAATGCTAGCCGAGAAAGAAGATCGCTATTGCAACAGAGAACTGTAAACATATTATTTTTTGTGTGGCGAAAGAAGAACGAAAAATTGTTCCTCTTTTATTGAGACATTTTCTGTGTCATTGGTGGTTCGGCCAAATAATTTTTTTTTTGAGTTATTAATTTTTAGTAAGAAAAAAAAAAGTTTCGGTTATGTTAAAAATAATATTTTCCCCCCATAAAAAAGCATTTCAAATATTTTCCCACCATAAATTTTTTCCCACCATTATTCCCACCAAAGAGATTTTTTCCCCCCATTTTGGTTGGAAAAAGCACCAATCTGGGAACACTGAGCCAAATTAAGGATGTGCTATTAGTGGATGTGGCTCCTTTTTCACTTGGAATCGAAACAGCCGAAAGAGTGATGACGAACGCAATTCCAAAATTCCCTGCAAGGAACCCAAAACTTTTACGACATGCTGACAAACCAACTAGCAGTAACTATCCAGGTATTTGAAGGGGTAAGAGCACTGATCTCTATAATACACTGGATAGTGTATTCCACATAAAGTATAACAGATTTCCTGACTCCAATTGAAGATGACAAGTATGTAGGTAACTCAACACTTTGACCTCTGCCATTCACAAAAAAAAATTTAACGTAAGTATTTTACTGTGAAAACAAAATTAAAGTGGAAGGTAAAATTCTTTAGAACCGAAGTAAACAAAGTTATTGTTTTTATTCTAATAAATTGCTTATTTAATAGTGATAATACTAAATAATTTCCTTTTATGGAAACTTTTGCAGGTCGAAGAAGCTGAAGAATATTACAATATCTTCGCTTATTTCTCAGCCATGCGGACTGTCTCAACAATTTGTCTGTATTTTAAGGCATTGGAAGTTTTCCCTGAATTCGCTACCGCACATTCCAACTTGGCATCAGTATTGCAACAACAAGGAAAACTAAACGAGGCACTAATGAATGCCTACTCAAATATGGTTAATACCTTGAAGAAGTTACAGGATGTCGATGTCGCCGGGGCACTTCAATGCAATGCCCAAGCTATACAAATAAATCAATGAATCGTTTGCCATCAGTTCATCCTCATAATTCAATGCTATATCTTTTGACACATGAATTCCTTAAGGCAATTGCAGCCAGACACTCTTACTTATGCCTTAAAAAGGTCCATAAATATCTAAATATCTAAAAACATCACTGAATGGAGTTGTTGTGCAGAACGGATTGTCCACCACGCAAATAAACAACAAAGCAGCAACTGATGAGGAGGTTCCACAAAATATTGTTATAACAACCAGACGCCAGTATCTCCTGCCCGATGAGGCCATAGTGTACTGCAACTTCAATCAGTTGTAAAAGATCGATCCATTGACATTGCAATCGTGGGTCTATGTACTGAAACATGTGCCAAATTGAGTTTTGTGGCTGTTGCGTTTCCCAGCTGTTGGAGAACACAATATCAAAAACACAGTCGAGGATCAAAGTGTGTAATTTTTTCTTCTCCTCTTTGACTTCTATTAACTGGTTGCATTTGGTTTTACAGGAGTATCTTCTGATCCAGTAATTTTCTTAAATGAAGCAGCTAAAGAAGAACACCTTCGACGTGGGCAATTGGCTGATGTTTGCCCAGATACATCAGTTTGTACTGATCACACAACATCTATGGGTGTCCTTTCGAGGAGAACTCCAGTTGTAACACTTCCAGGAGAACACTAACTTCAAGGTAAACAAATACAAAGTAATTTTTTTTTTTTTTATTTTATTGAACGTATTTTATTTTTTTTTTCAGAGTTTCAGCATCGCAATTGGAAACACTCGGCTGTCCCAAGTTAATTGCTCGCATTCGTCAAGAATACCAAGAGCTTGCAATCCGCCTTGGCAGTGATCGAGAGTATCTTAAGACAAAACCTTAATATTAAATTTATTATTTCAAATAAATTAAAATAAATAATAATAAAAATAGACCACCCTTTGACAAAAATAAATAAAATCAACAAATTATTCATCTTTAAACTGTCAACAAAAATTCGATGTTGTAATCAAAACTAACACTACTATGATCGAGAAGTTCGAAAAAGTGGGTTTCGTCATGCCGTCCGTCGGTCTGTGCGCCTGTGTCTCTGTGCCCCCACTGTAATTTAATCTAGAGCCTTTAGTGGGTGGACGGATTTGCTACAGAGCATTTTTATGTAATTCCCTAGAGGGGACATTCGAATTTTTGTTTTAGCTCAACTAGAACGGGTAGCTGCCATACAAATATTTTGTTTTTTTTTCAAATTTTCTGGAAAACGGCTGATTTTGATAAAACTTAGCACTTGTAATAAGCAAGTTTATTGTAAAAAAACTGCGTTTCAGGTTTTTGTCAAAAAATTCACATAATGGAATTAGGTATTCCACTTCTTATTTTTGGGTTATTCCCTTATATCTTTACCATAGTTGAACAATCTGCTGCTTCTCAGCAGTTTAAACAAATTTAAAATTTTGAAAAACTTTTTTTATAATTAAACAAAAAATCATTTTTTTTTTTTTATTTGACACTTTTACTGTTTTTTCATTAAATATGTACGACCTAAACAAAAGACCAAATTATTATTATTTATTGTACTATTCATACTGGAATGTCAGTTTATTAGACTTGACCATTCTTTATTCCGTCAATTTCATTGAATTTTTGAACAACAACAACAACTTAAAGGTGCTACCACCAATTGTTTACGAAATAATTTATAATTCGTTTACTTTGGCTAGAGATACAGCTGTTTCAAGGGGTGCCAAGCCACCTATCATCAGTCTCCTCTTATTAGTGGTGCTGAGCTTTAATCCAATTTTATTATGAAAAACTTTCTACATGCCCATCATAGGGATCGAACCCACGATATCAGATTTGCTCAGTCTTATAAGCCATATGCACTATACATTCCGACCACATTAATAAATATTATGAACCTTTGACCAATAGTGACTTACCGAAATGGGATGGCTTTATTAAGAAATATGGCACTATTTACATTTCTGGTGAAACAAATTGTTCCTAGTAAGTTGGCTTATCCTCTGTCATACCCGAAATGCTTCTAGGAATACTGAATGTGCAAGTAGTTTCATATTTAGTTTAACTCGCTCCTTTGTAAGTGTTCCAAATACTATAATATCTGGTATATCTTGAGAGCTTTGCGATTGGAAACTTTGTCTTAGATGACTTTGTGAAGTTGCCTTACGAAGAAGTTTCTTAATGCCTCCACCGAAGAGTGACCACCATGTAGAGTTGGTACCCTGAGTGTGGGACTTAAAAAAGTAATAAACATTTATTTTTCTGTACAGAGATTTTGGTTTAATTTTGAATTTCATACCTGACGAGCAAGGAAATCAAACAGGCTTCTTGCTGAAGAGTTGGAGAGGAGGATCGGTAAGCGAGTGCTATAGCAAACAGTTTCTGTTCTTGTCAATGATTTAGGTTAAGTAAGTGCTTCACAGATCGACTTAGTTCTGAAAGATATAGAATTGATTACTATTATTATTTTACTGTGCAGAGATTTGATTTAATTTTATAGGTACCTGACGAACAAGGAAATCCCGAAGCCTTCTAGCTGGAGAATTGGACAGGATGATCGGTAGAGGCAGTTGCTGTAGCAAACAGTTTTTGTCCTGTTCTTCTGAAATATATAGAACTTGTTAAAGAATGTTTAAAACGATTTATTTATCAAATATATTAATTCTAAAATATTAAACAATAAGCACTTTGATTGCAGAACGCGAATGTTTGTACCTACTAGCTTACTTAAGAAAAACAAATAAAAAAAGACACAATAAGTCATATGGATTTTCTTTACGTATTGGAAGTAAATAAATGTATCTATTAACGAAAATAAATCTCAAATAATATTTTCGAAACTGCTTTTGCATTACCATTATTATCGGAGAAAATAAACATTTCACATTTTTCACTTCTAAACATCACGTTTGACTTTCAGTTGTCACTTAATATATGTTATACTGTTATACAAAAAATAGGTAGGTCAACATTATAACAATTCTTCAAATGGAGTCAACTTTTTTATGTGGGTACGCTATCCAGTTATATATAGAGATCAGTGCCCTCACTCACTTGCTTAAAAATCGCAAAAAGAAATTGCATTGTTTAAAAGCAGTCTTCTTAACTGCAATCTGGATAGTTCAAGTCACAGATTAGCCACATGAAGATGAGAATCCCCGGCAGCCATTTTAAATTACCTACAAGCTTGAAGTGGCAGTTATCGGATAAAAAATGAGAATGTGTGTATAAAAATCTCACACATAGACAGTAGGGATCTTCACACACCTGGTTAAATTGTTGGTGCAATTTACATCTATTCATCGACGCGGGATGAAATTACAAATACAACAATGTAAACAAATGGGTTTTGGAGAGTGAAACGTACGAAACATTCTCATCTTCATATGGTAATCTGTGGTTCAAGTTGTAGGCAAAAACACTCTATATGAAGATACCAATCACGGCTGTCATCCGATTTTGCCAACAAGCTCATATAGGGGAAATTCAGGAGAAACACGCACCCATATGCAGTAAGCGTACATCCACCACGCTTTATTTGCACACACATGCAGTAAGCGTACATTCACCACCAAAATGTCGGTTATTTACGAGTTTCAATGGGTATGTTCAAAAAGTATAATAAAAGGAGCAACGAGTTATCAAGTGCTAACCCAACCTTATAAGGATAAGTTTGTGGAAACAAATTGAACGTGAAAATTTATAATCAATTTAAGTATATTCGATTGTCTTCTGTCATTATTTGTTTTGTTTCTACGATTGTTTGGTATTGTATTTCGCTCTCGAATTATTGAAACAGACTGTGAACATGACAAAAAAAAAAACGAATGAGAAATCAGAGAATCAACGCAACTGTTGTAAGACAACTTTAGGCGTGTTTATTTGCAGGAAGTGACTAGACATGCCAATTATAACAGTTTTTGTTTATAAAATTGCTGTTTATGCGGCCCCGCAGGGCCAGGGTCCTCCGCCGGTGGGCATAATTCAAGCACCTAAAGTTTTTTTTGTTAAGTAGTGCGAAGCGCGTAAACGTACGCCCGCTTTTAATGGTCAACAATTGTTATAACTGTTATAAATTGGCATGTCTCTAGTCTCGTTGCAAGCCTGGAGGAAATTGATCGAAAAAAACTATGTTGCGTAGGGGCTAGGAATTTACATGTTAAATGCAACAACAACTAATCCCCTCCAGGCATAGCTAAGAGCACATAATTTTCGGGGCTAAACTGTTTTAACGGCGTGAATTGCATATGTACTTCTAATCAATAGTTTTTATGGAAACTCCATTTTTTTCTGTGATGGCGTCGATAGATAATCCCCAATATAATTTCTTTTTAACCAAACCCCTCCGGCCTTGCAAAAAAAAACACGGCTTTTAAGAGCATTAAGGCTCTCCAAAACCAAAGCGAATACTTCAGAACGACGACGAAACTTTCGCCTGTCTTAATTTATTTCCATGGAGATCAATGGGAGCATCCACACTGGCGCGATGCGAATCTTCGAACATTATTCAGTCGTCGCATATTCGCGCGAATGTATCGCGTTGGTTTGGGACAGCCTTTATGCTATGTATATGCGAAACCAATAGAAAACTATCGATGACCGAAATTTCAATGTGTTAATTCTAACTTATCACGTTATTTGTTTTATTACAGACTTTTCTGTGAAATGCCAAAGATTTAAAAATCATTGTGTAACAGCGAACTACTCACAGGATGAATTTTCAAAGAAAAATTTAAAGAAGTTTCATCACACGAAATTCGTAGTGTAATAGCAGACTTAGCACCATTGAATTGGTGTTTTTTCAACATATCCCGATATCCCACCTAACATCCGCCATTTTCATGGTGAAAAGCTGGTGAGTTGAAATTTGTTTAAAGATGGCTGCGTTATTTGCACATACAAAATGGTTGTCCTGGGAAAACAGAACAATCCCACCCCGTTAAATTGTTGATGCAATTCACATCTATTCATGGACACAAAACGAAATTACAAAAACAACAATGTAAACAAATGGGTTTTGGAGGGTGATACGTACGAAAGATTGGCATCTTCATATACAGTGTTTTTGGTTGTAGGCTAATTGGGCTTTCCAAGAAACTGTCTTTGTCTTTTCTCCTTCTTGTTATAGTTATAGTTATAGTTATAGTTATAGTTATAGTTATAGTTATAGTTATAGTTATAGTTATAGTTATAGTTATAGTTATAGTTATAGTTATAGTTATAGTTATAGTTATAGTTATAGTTATAGTTATAGTTATAGTTATAGTTATAGTTATAGTTATAGTTATAGTTATAGTTATAGTTATAGTTATAGTTATAGTTATAGTTATAGTTATAGTTATAGTTATAGTTATAGTTATAGTTATAGTTATAGTTATAGTTATAGTTATAGTTATAGTTATAGTTATAGTTATAGTTATAGTTATAGTTATAGTTATAGTTATAGTTATAGTTATAGTTATAGTTATAGTTATAGTTATAGTTATAGTTATAGTTATAGTTATAGTTATAGTTATAGTTATAGTTATAGTTATAGTTATAGTTATAGTTATAGTTATAGTTATAGTTATAGTTATAGTTATAGTTATAGTTATAGTTATAGTTATAGTTATAGTTATAGTTATAGTTATAGTTATAGTTATAGTTATAGTTATAGTTATAGTTATAGTTATAGTTATAGTTATAGTTATAGTTATAGTTATAGTTATAGTTATAGTTATAGTTATAGTTATAGTTATAGTTATAGTTATAGTTATAGTTATAGTTATAGTTATAGTTATAGTTATAGTTATAGTTATAGTTATAGTTATAGTTATAGTTATAGTTATAGTTATAGTTATAGTTATAGTTATAGTTATAGTTATAGTTATAGTTATAGTTATAGTTATAGTTATAGTTATAGTTATAGTTATAGTTATAGTTATAGTTATAGTTATAGTTATAGTTATAGTTATAGTTATAGTTATAGTTATAGTTATAGTTATAGTTATAGTTATAGTTATAGTTATAGTTATAGTTATAGTTATAGTTATAGTTATAGTTATAGTTATAGTTATAGTTATAGTTATAGTTATAGTTATAGTTATAGTTATAGTTATAGTTATAGTTATAGTTATAGTTATAGTTATAGTTATAGTTATAGTTATAGTTATAGTTATAGTTATAGTTATAGTTATAGTTATAGTTATAGTTATACAGTTATAGAATCCTAGTGAGAGGTTAAACAAACAAATACAAGTCGTGTTTTTTTACAAGCCCTGAGTAAATCGATCGAAAAAAACGACGTCCTGTTCTGCAATTTAGATGTTAAATACAACAACTAATCCCCTTCGGGCTTACCTAAGCGCGGAGAATTCTCGGGGCTTAACTAAAGCACGGAGAAAAACTGTGTTACCGGCGTGAATTGCATACTTGTTATCGATAGTTTGTGTGGAAACTCAATTTTGTTTCTGTAGTGGCGTCGCTAATCCCCGATGTCGTTTTTTTTCAACCAAATCTCCCCGGGCTTGCAAAAAAACACGGCTACAAACATACAACAACGAATGATTTTTTTAGTGATTTTTATTATTCGCTGTTTTTTAATTAAAATATAAGTTTTTAATATTATTGGATGCTTAAATTTCAGTGTAATATCATTTATTCAATAGTTAGAAACTTCTTTGTGAAAAAAAACAAGAACTACCAAAAAAATACTTATACGAAAAGTTTTCCGAAGTGGAGTCAGATTCACAAGAACAAATATAATAAAATAACAAAATTTTGAAGTGTTAACTTGATTTTAACATTCGTAAGAGAACTTTGATCTTTTTACAATAATATTTTGATCCAATTTAGAATTCACAAATCACTTTGTTACTATTCGAGCTGATCTCTATAATACACTGGATAGTGTATTCCCTACAATGTATAACAGTTTTTGTGAAGCCAATTGAAGATGACAATTAGGTGGTCGGCTTCATAATTTGACATCTGCGTGACACAAAAAAAAAATTTTGATGTGCGTTGTCTTGTCTCAATCTGTTGTAATTGAAAAAGAATTGGACGGTGAGTTTGTTTATTCTTTTATTAAATATTATATATTTTTTATAAAGTATTTTTGTTTTCGATTCTTTTCTACTGTTCTTAAAAAAAAATAAATAAAATAAAACAAATGCGAAATGTCTGTGTACAGTGAAAAGTC
The DNA here is from genome assembly GCA_932273885.2 of Leucozona laternaria. Classification (NCBI taxonomy): domain Eukaryota; kingdom Metazoa; phylum Arthropoda; class Insecta; order Diptera; family Syrphidae; genus Leucozona; species Leucozona laternaria. Next base: position 140,672,192 of record OW026366.1, read on the forward strand.
AGGATTGTCATCAATTCTAAAAAACTCAAACACGAGCGAAAGGGAAATAACCAAAGCAGCTATAATCAATAAAGTTCGATTCCAGAACGACCAATCACTGCGAGATGGAATCAACGGAGTGCTGAATAAGAACAATTACATGGTTTTGAATGAATGTAGCTCAAGTAAAATACTTAGACATTGCCATCTCCAAGCTAATTAGGATTTGGATTCCCAAAGACGCTGACCTAGCCTCTGGATAAATGAAACTCCCGCCGAGGACTTGAAAATTGAATTGCAGGCAGTTCATAAGCTCCTTGCAAGAATTCTGTTCATCATTCTGAAAAATTCATTTCCATACTGTAAGAAGCAATGCAAAAATTGGTTATCCTGGATGTGAATGCTCCACGCATTGAAATCGAAGAAGTCGAATGTTAAGATGAAAACGATATGGAAGATGACTAAGACGATGATGAAATGTTCAAAAAGGATGATAATGGTTCAACACGGGCGGTGAAATCACTTGGGCCGAGTGAAATGACTGAAATTCTACCCCTGACCCATCCAATTGCCTATTCTTTGGATATTTGCATGGAGAAGATATTCGGGTTCCTTGATCGATTTAACCCAAATAGGCAATCAGAAGGAGCCGAACAGAAGACAACAACACTTCTACATGCTATGGAGTTTTTCAAGATCCTTCCCTAAAGTGATATCACCGAGTCATAATACGCATCATGAACAATTTCTTTTATTTTATTTTTGTAATTTTAAGAGTAGGTATTCTGAAAAAAAAATTCCTTGAATTTCTGTGGAATAAAATAAATAATCCCAATAAATCAGCAGTTATACGCCAAGCAGCTGTAGGATACATTGCTAGTTTTCTAGCTCGATCAAAGACATTGCTACTAGAGATATTGTAGAACTATCTTAAGGATCTCTGTGAATGGGCATATCAGTATATTCATCGCTGTGATCAATACCGTTCCAATGGTTCTCTCAAAGCGAATTCGGTGTTCTTTTCAGTATGTCAAGCAATTTTTTATGTGATAGCTTTTCGCAGCAGGGATTTAACTGCAGATAAAAAAAGTTTGCTCTTCCTGCAGTCTATTTAGAATATCAAGCAGAAAAATAATCCCAATCTATTTGCAAAATCAACCAAATCAAGCAGAAAAAGAGCCGAACACTGCGACAAAGGACAACAGTAAAAACAAACTACTGAATGCAATTTGTAATAAATTAGTTTTTATACCTAAACAGTGAGGTATGTATGGGGGGGCATGCAGTGAGGTAGGTAGGTGAGGAGGTACGATAGTTGGGCTCATCAGTTAGATGGCTATCGTTCCCTTCTAAGACGCAAATTTATATCGATGTTTACCAACTAATTGTACCTGGGTGAAACGCATTTATGGAGTTGAGCTCACTTGAACTTTTAACTTGAATTTTATTCAGTCGCTCCACTTTTCTTTGAGATTTAATTGCCTTTAATAAAATTATTGAAAACTATTAAAAACGTCTATCTTAATCAATTTTAATGATATAATGCTAATAATTGTTTCATTTTAACTGAAAGGGATTTTATACTTAGTTATACCTTCTGCAATAGTTATTATGGTTTGGATGGCTTTGGTAAAACTCTCTGGTCGCAATAATTTTCCAGCTTGTTGTTGCCTACAAAAAGATTCTTGCTAATACAAAATTTTCTGTTTTATTGCCAAATATTTCTCAACTGGTTTTTTGATATATCATATCGTCCCCCTTATGCCAGAAACATGAATGAGGAAAAATGAAAATGTTGGGAATTCATGTTTGAATGTTAATTGCTCTCGTAAAATTCGAATGTTTGGTTTCTGAAATAAACAATTTATTTTCAAATTATTTCTTCATTTTGCTCTTTAAGCTGACATATATTATGTAGTTTTTTTGTGGCACATTCATGGAAACTGCGTGTGGTTTATACTTTTCAGTTGGGAGCCAGAATCATGAATATACCACATTCGTGTTTCTGACTTAACTTTATGAGACTGAACTCTATATATTCATCTAATTGCCATTGTAAAATATTGTGGTTTCCTTGCTCTCATAGCATTCTAGGTTTTGGTATAACATAGAACATCCAAAAGTTAATCAACCTAACCTATTCTCAATATTGGAAAATTTGCATAATCAGCTCCTGCCATGAGAGACAATACCCGCCTGGAAAAACAATCTCGTTTTAAATGCCGCACTAGAAAGTTCAACATAGATACTAAAGAGAAGCTAGCAAGGATTGCTATCGGAATTAGCTAGACCCTCGCATATTATGTTTATATACCATTTTTCTGCAAGAGTAAAAAAAATGGTTTATTTGAGATTCGATACTGGGACTTTCCGCTTATCAGTCCGATACACTAACGACTGAGCTTATTCGCAATACAGCGAAGCACAATGTTGAAAATAAATTACTTTATAAGTACAATAATTTTGCATACCATTGTATTATTATTCAAGTTTTTGTTCACATGGTTCTGATGGGATAGCTTGTCCAACAAGTTTTAACTAGCAGTGGCCTACGAGTATTTTACAAGTTTGCTTTTCCCTACTGAAAACTTTTAAGTGCCTTGACTAAACTTGGCAAAAACTTGGCATTATTCCAGATGGGTATGCTTATCTAATTTTGTATATAAAATTTGTATTCTTAATTTTAGAAACGGTCATGAATTTTTTCAAGTGAAAATAACTTCTTGAAAATATTGGAACTATTATTTTTTTTAAGATAAACAAATTTTAAATGTTTTCAGAAAACTTTTATTGAAGGAGTATTCCATCTTGAGAGCAAAACTATTCAAAAAAATTGTTTAGCAATTAAAGTAACATATTTCTTGCTTTTTATATGGTTTTTAAGCTTGAGAAAATATATGTACGATTACGTTTCTGCCTACAAATAAAATGTACATATATAATTTTTAATTATAAATTATTTGGAAATAGTGCGAAAAATAAAACAAAGTTTGTTTTTTAAGGAAGTAAAATAATACATAATTAATAACAAAATGGTGCGACGTTGCAAACATTGCAAAAAAGTAGGTGGTAGTGAACCCGCTAGACAAGGTAGAACACTTCATGGGTGAGTTTCGTTTTATTGATTTTATCGAAGTGAAACTTCTTTGGGTTTAGTAGAAAAATTAAACGTTGACATCATTGTGTAGCTAAGTGGCTTGGTGCATTTGTTTGACAAGCTAAAACTATTAAAAATTTTGTATAGTTTGAAATATTACAGTAAATAACGATTTATGGAATTTTAAAAATGAGAATTCGGAAGAAGTAAACTAAATAAACTTAAACACAAAGTTGAATGTATCGCATTATGCTTATTATATATAAAAGCATACTTGCAAATCGAGGTTCAGATCGCCAAAGATCTTTCACTTCTGTCACGAGTTGCATTGTTTATTGATGCAAATACCTAAAATATTATTCAAATTTCAAAACATTTATTGTGTTGCGCTAGGTGAATAGGATGTTTAATAAAATATTTTACAGATTCCCTTTAGAAGATCCTATCTTGTTGGAAACTTGGAAGGGTCAACTAAAACTTCATCCATCTTTCATTCCAACCAAATATTCTTTTATTTGCTCTGATCATCTTCGAGGAGAATGCTTTATGATCATTAGAAAGCATAGAGTATTGATTGCAGGCAGTGTCCCTACGCTTTTTTCAGAGCGGAAAGACAGTTGTTTTTACTGCAATGCAACAAAGGATTCCAAACCTGGCCTCTCTCTTCGAAAGTATGAATTATTGACATAATTTGATTAAAATACATTTATTGAATGGTTATTTTGTACAGATTTCCCTTGGACAGACCTGAGCTTTTAACGAAGTGGTTGCTCGCAATAAATGTTGAGAACTTTGTCCCAACTAGTGAAAGTTTGATCTGCAGTGAGCACTTCAATCGATCCTGTTTTCAAGAAATCAAGAACCGAAAAAGTTTTAACTTGAGGGTTGATGCAGTCCCATCTTTTTTCTTTAAAGGTATTTATTAAAAATCATAAATTGGAAAAATTCGTAAAGAATGTTATTTGGGAAAAGCAGCTTAACTAATATTTATATGTATTTCTTCTTTTTTTTTCTTTAAAGGGCCTAGGGAGGAACCAACAGAAGAACCTGCTGTGGAAAATATAGAGGATCCTGTAGCCCAACCTGATGAAGAACTTGGTATTGATTTGAGTAAACCCATATCAGAGACAGAAAGCAGTTTCGGATATGAATCAGCCCCACCTTTGCTTAAGTCAGGTAACTTATGTTGAATTTATTTCTTTATTGTAAGTATATTATATGTATATCACTGATTTCTATACCCAACCAACAATTTGTAGTCAGAAAGCGGCTAATAAACCGGCTATTAACCAGAGTTCTCCAAACTATGGGGTTTCAAAATGGTTTACAAGACGTCTCAGAAACGTTCCAGAAGCATCTCCATTACCGAAAATGGTCAGTAACAAAGCAACGCCAGCTATTACTGAACGGTTTTTAAACGTATTTTTTAAACGTCTTTTTGACGTCCTTTAAAACCGTTTAGATAACGTTTTTCAGAAACCTGTAATTTGTTTAAAAATTTTAAATTTTAAAACGTAACTGTAACGTTAATATATAACCGGTTTTAATAAAATCTGTAATATGCCTCGTGGCGGTTTTTTTATAACCGTTTAATTACGGTTTGCAGAAAACCTGTAATACACCCTAAAAGTTATTTTGAAGGCTTTTTATAACCGTTGACATTCGGTTTGTAGAAAACCTTAAGTTATGAGTTTGTTCCAAACCATGATTTATGGTTATTTTGAAACTCTTCCCATTTATATATTCCCTTCTTGGTTATTTTAAAACTCTTCCCAGCTGAAAGTAAAATCTTTCACAAATAAGAACAGTAATACGAATTATTTATTATTTATATTAATTTTATTCAAGCAACTAACGTGAAATATGTGATTATATATACATAAGTGTAAGCAAAAAAAATAAAAAAGTGTTCCAAAAACTAGATTATTAAAACAAACGTTCAGATTTACTTATAGTATATTTACTTATAGTATTTATACTTATAGAGAGATTATATTTTGAAGTTTTTTACCTCAACGCTTTTGTTAATAAATAAAATGAATATATACGTAAGTGCAAGTAAAAAAAATAAAAAAATGTTACAAAAAAAAGTCTTATTTAGACAAACGTTATTTAAAGTATAAGTATTTACTTAAAGAGACTGTTGTGGGTGTTGATGTTGCGTTAAATGGGCGTCAGGCCCACTTTTGTCTGATGATGAGGTTGTTGTTTCATTTCTGTCAGTAAAATGTATTTCAAATATTGTTCTTAAGTTACTTTTTTTTCAAACTTACAATGAGTTTTTTCCAGTAAGCCTGAAAGGCGCTTGCTTGAGGTAACTTTTAAAAAAGGATGCCCCATCAGCATCGCTGAACGATCGATACCTTCTTCTTACGGCTTCCATGATGAATGCGAAAATATTTTTATATTGGTTGAAATTTTTTTTTAGTATGGGTTCCCAACCAGGAAAACTCGGCCAGAACGGAGTCTTGAAAAATGCATTTAGCGATAGTTCGGATGGTCTTAGTCCCGTTGACCCCTCCAAACGTGCTAAATTTGCGGACCTATAAAAACAGAAAAATGAAAATATAATTAGGAATGTTTGCTATGTAAATTATATAATAAGTTATAAACTATGAAAAAACTTTAACTTTTTAAGAGAGTTGCGGAAAAATGATAAGTTCAAATGATTTGTGGGTCACTTTTACGAAAATAAACGAAACTCACAACGAATTAATGGAGCAAAAGACAACATAAGTTCATAAGTACGTATATAAAAGATGCAATTTTAAGTATATTATAAATGTAAAGTATATATATGTACATACTAATATAAAACAATAATGAACTATAAATACATTTTTTCTTCATTTCATTGAATCAGTCAGTGTCGGTGGAGAGAAAAAGAGAATTTTAAAAAAATGGACAACATTTTGTCTGAATTTATTATTATCATAATTACAATGAGCAACAAAAGTTTTCTGTTTTATTGCCAAATATTTCTCAACTGGTTTTTTGATATATCATATCGTCCCCCTTATGCCAGAAACATGAATGAGGAAAAATGAAAATGTTGGGAATTCATGTTTGAATGTTAATTGCTCTCGTAAAATTCGAATGTTTGGTTTCTGAAATAAACAATTTATTTTCAAATTATTTCTTCATTTTGCTCTTTAAGCTGACATATATTATGTAGTTTTTTTGTGGCACATTCATGGAAACTGCGTGTGGTTTATACTTTTCAGTTGGGAGCCAGAATCATGAATATACCACATTCGTGTTTCTGACTTAACTTTATGAGACTGAACTCTATATATTCATCTAATTGCCATTGTAAAATATTGTGGTTTCCTTGCTCTCATAGCATTCTAGGTTTTGGTATAACATAGAACATCCAAAAGTTAATCAACCTAACCTATTCTCAATATTGGAAAATTTGCATAATCAGCTCCTGCCATGAGAGACAATACCCGCCTGGAAAAACAATCTCGTTTTAAATGCCGCACTAGAAAGTTCAACATAGATACTAAAGAGAAGCTAGCAAGGATTGCTATCGGAATTAGCTAGACCCTCGCATATTATGTTTATATACCATTTTTCTGCAAGAGTAAAAAAAATGGTTTATTTGAGATTCGATACTGGGACTTTCCGCTTATCAGTCCGATACACTAACGACTGAGCTTATTCGCAATACAGCGAAGCACAATGTTGAAAATAAATTACTTTATAAGTACAATAATTTTGCATACCATTGTATTATTATTCAAGTTTTTGTTCACATGGTTCTGATGGGATAGCTTGTCCAACAAGTTTTAACTAGCAGTGGCCTACGAGTATTTTACAAGTTTGCTTTTCCCTACTGAAAACTTTTAAGTGCCTTGACTAAACTTGGCAAAAACTTGGCATTATTCCAGATGGGTATGCTTATCTAATTTTGTATATAAAATTTGTATTCTTAATTTTAGAAACGGTCATGAATTTTTTCAAGTGAAAATAACTTCTTGAAAATATTGGAACTATTATTTTTTTTAAGATAAACAAATTTTAAATGTTTTCAGAAAACTTTTATTGAAGGAGTATTCCATCTTGAGAGCAAAACTATTCAAAAAAATTGTTTAGCAATTAAAGTAACATATTTCTTGCTTTTTATATGGTTTTTAAGCTTGAGAAAATATATGTACGATTACGTTTCTGCCTACAAATAAAATTTACATATATAATTTTTAATTATAAATTATTTGGAAATAGTGCGAAAAATAAAACAAAGTTTGTTTTTTAAGGAAGTAAAATAATACATAATTAATAACAAAATGGTGCGACGTTGCAAACATTGCAAAAAAGTAGGTGGTAGTGAACCCGCTAGACAAGGTAGAACACTTCATGGGTGAGTTTCGTTTTATTGATTTTATCGAAGTGAAACTTCTTTGGGTTTAGTAGAAAAATTAAACGTTGACATCATTGTGTAGCTAAGTGGCTTGGTGCATTTGTTTGACAAGCTAAAACTATTAAAAATTTTGTATAGTTTGAAATATTACAGTAAATAACGATTTATGGAATTTTAAAAATGAGAATGCGGAAGAAGTAAACTAAATAAACTTAAACACAAAGTTGAATGTATCGCATTATGCTTATTATATATAAAAGCATACTTGCAAATCGAGGTTCAGATCGCCAAAGATCTTTCACTTCTGTCACGAGTTGCATTGTTTATTGATGCAAATACCTAAAATATTATTCAAATTTCAAAACATTTATTGTGTTGCGCTAGGTGAATAGGATGTTTAATAAAATATTTTACAGATTCCCTTTAGAAGATCCTATCTTGTTGGAAACTTGGAAGGGTCAACTAAAACTTCATCCATCTTTCATTCCAACCAAATATTCTTTTATTTGCTCTGATCATCTTCGAGGAGAATGCTTTATGATCATTAGAAAGCATAGAGTATTGATTGCAGGCAGTGTCCCTACGCTTTTTTCAGAGCGGAAAGACAGTTGTTTTTACTGCAATGCAACAAAGGATTCCAAACCTGGCCTCTCTCTTCGAAAGTATGAATTATTGACATAATTTGATTAAAATACATTTATTGAATGGTTATTTTGTACAGATTTCCCTTGGACAGACCTGAGCTTTTAACGAAGTGGTTGCTCGCAATAAATGTTGAGAACTTTGTCCCAACTAGTGAAAGTTTGATCTGCAGTGAGCACTTCAATCGATCCTGTTTTCAAGAAATCAAGAACCGAAAAAGTTTTAACTTGAGGGTTGATGCAGTCCCATCTTTTTTCTTTAAAGGTATTTATTAAAAATCATAAATTGGAAAAATTCGTAAAGAATGTTATTTGGGAAAAGCAGCTTAACTAATATTTATATGTATTTCTTCTTTTTTTTTCTTTAAAGGGCCTAGGGAGGAACCAACAGAAGAACCTGCTGTGGAAAATATAGAGGATCCTGTAGCCCAACCTGATGAAGAACTTGGTATTGATTTGAGTAAACCCATATCAGAGACAGAAAGCAGTTTCGGATATGAATCAGCCCCACCTTTGCTTAAGTCAGGTAACTTATGTTGAATTTATTTCTTTATTGTAAGTATATTATATGTATATCACTGATTTCTATACCCAACCAACAATTTGTAGTCAGAAAGCGGCTAATAAACCGGCTATTAACCAGAGTTCTCCAAACTATGGGGTTTCAAAATGGTTTACAAGACGTCTCAGAAACGTTCCAGAAGCATCTCCATTACCGAAAATGGTCAGTAACAAAGCAACGCCAGCTATTACTGAACGGTTTTTAAACGTATTTTTTAAACGTCTTTTTGACGTCCTTTAAAACCGTTTAGATAACGTTTTTCAGAAACCTGTAATTTGTTTAAAAATTTTAAATTTTAAAACGTAACTGTAACGTTAATATATAACCGGTTTTAATAAAATCTGTAATATGCCTCGTGGCGGTTTTTTTATAACCGTTTAATTACGGTTTGCAGAAAACCTGTAATACACCCTAAAAGTTATTTTGAAGGCTTTTTATAACCGTTGACATTCGGTTTGTAGAAAACCTTAAGTTATGAGTTTGTTCCAAACCATGATTTATGGTTATTTTGAAACTCTTCCCATTTATATATTCCCTTCTTGGTTATTTTAAAACTCTTCCCAGCTGAAAGTAAAATCTTTCACAAATAAGAACAGTAATACGAATTATTTATTATTTATATTAATTTTATTCAAGCAACTAACGTGAAATATGTGATTATATATACATAAGTGTAAGCAAAAAAAATAAAAAAGTGTTCCAAAAACTAGATTATTAAAACAAACGTTCAGATTTACTTATAGTATATTTACTTATAGTATTTATACTTATAGAGAGATTATATTTTGAAGTTTTTTACCTCAACGCTTTTGTTAATAAATAAAATGAATATATACGTAAGTGCAAGTAAAAAAAATAAAAAAATGTTACAAAAAAAAGTCTTATTTAGACAAACGTTATTTAAAGTATAAGTATTTACTTAAAGAGACTGTTGTGGGTGTTGATGTTGCGTTAAATGGGCGTCAGGCCCACTTTTGTCTGATGATGAGGTTGTTGTTTCATTTCTGTCAGTAAAATGTATTTCAAATATTGTTCTTAAGTTACTTTTTTTTCAAACTTACAATGAGTTTTTTCCAGTAAGCCTGAAAGGCGCTTGCTTGAGGTAACTTTTAAAAAAGGATGCCCCATCAGCATCGCTGAACGATCGATACCTTCTTCTTACGGCTTCCATGATGAATGCGAAAATATTTTTATATTGGTTGAAATTTTTTTTTAGTATGGGTTCCCAACCAGGAAAACTCGGCCAGAACGGAGTCTTGAAAAATGCATTTAGCGATAGTTCGGATGGTCTTAGTCCCGTTGACCCCTCCAAACGTGCTAAATTTGCGGACCTATAAAAACAGAAAAATGAAAATATAATTAGGAATGTTTGCTATGTAAATTATATAATAAGTTATAAACTATGAAAAAACTTTAACTTTTTAAGAGAGTTGCGGAAAAATGATAAGTTCAAATGATTTGTGGGTCACTTTTACGAAAATAAACGAAACTCACAACGAATTAATGGAGCAAAAGACAACATAAGTTCATAAGTACGTATATAAAAGATGCAATTTTAAGTATATTATAAATGTAAAGTATATATATGTACATACTAATATAAAACAATAATGAACTATAAATACATTTTTTCTTCATTTCATTGAATCAGTCAGTGTCGGTGGAGAGAAAAAGAGAATTTTAAAAAAATGGACAACATTTTGTCTGAATTTATTATTATCATAATTACAATGAGCAACAAAAGTATCCACATGTAATGTACTTGCATTATCCTAAGTCACGTGTATGGGTACTCTTAAATAATTTATAAAAATATTTTTAAAGATCTTATACTTTTGGTAAGGAAAAATATACATACATATGATATGTACATTTTTTTTTTATTTAAAAGTATTTAAAAGTACTTTACATATACATATGTATGAAGAAAAAATGATTTACTTCAATTTTGATTTTTTTATCAAGGTGATTTGCATTAGATGTGACAAAAAACTAGAGTGCATAAAACAAAAACCATCGTAGGCAACAAGAATCTATTATAATTACCAAATTTCTACCTCTTTAGCTTTTTGTCAAATCTTATGAACATTTACCTGGATATTTACCAATTGCTTTTTGTACCACTGATCTTCTCGTATTTGGTGTTCCAAATCTTCAATTTCCTGGATGGAAGAAATCGGGAATTTATTATGGAGGACTAGATCTTCAACATCCTCCCGCGAAGAAGTCTGGCAAATTTTTTGCACCAGCAAATTTAGCGAGACTTCCGTCCTGGCCATGAATTCTTCTAGCATTGTTTTCTGGTTATCGACCTTAAGAGCCAGTGAGGTCAGGTTTTCAGCCAGCAAATCCAGTTTAGAACTGAAATCTTTAAATTGGTTGTTGATGGGTACTGTGAAAATTAAATAAATAAATACAAAAAATCAATTTTTTTTTTTAATTTTTACTACCTACCTTTTGTTTTACTTCTTTACATTTACATATTAATTAAAATGGAATTTTATAATATTATTTTTGAATAAATAACAATTTTGATAACAAAGAATTTAAAAGAAGCAAAACAAAGGTAGATAATATAAAATTGAAAATAATACAATAAAAAACTTGTGTTTACCTTCCATGTTACTGAATACTTGTGAATTGATATCTGTTATGGTGACGTCATCTGATGGTGTGGCGTCTAGGAATTGAGAGGTCAAAGTTGGATTTACTTTTGAATAAATTTGAATATTAAAATAGTGCTTTTTTTAAAAGTGAATGAGTTTAGAGCTTACCAGTGTTTAAAGTCGCCATAAAATTATTGATATCGTTGAATGTCAGTGAGCTGTCCTGCTGTATTTTTTCATGCTCCCAGGAATCTTAAAAGAAAAAATATATATTATATTTCTATGTATGCATTATATTATGATAAAGGTATCTATGTAACTGTCTAGGTAACTGTAAAGTATAAGAAGATATAGCAACATGCACCATGCATGAAAGGTTTTTGTATGAAAGTTTTTTCTTAATATTGATTTAAATTAAAAATGGTTTCCAGAATCAGTAAGTGGACTTAAATTAAGACTGAAGAGCGTTTAAATCAACCAAATCTACAAAGTAGTTTTGAAATGAGAGCATGGTATAGGAACACATTTTTTGAAATACCTTAAAGTCGATGGATTCACCATGCTCTCATTTCAAAACTACTTTGTGAATTTGGTTGAATTAAACGCCCTTCAGTCTCAATTAAGTCCTTTTACTAATTTTAAAAACCATTTTCAATTCAAATCAATACATATAAAAAAAAAAAATATCAAAACCTTTCATCATGATCTGAAAAATTGAAAATGGTAAACTAAAGGCTCTCGATGTGAATTTTTTTTTTAAATATTGATTTAAATTAAAAATAGTTTCCAGAATCAGTAAGTGGACTTAAATTAAGACTGAAGAGCGTTTAAATCAACCAAATCTACAAAGTAGTTTTGAAATGAGAGCATGGTATAGGAACACATTTTTTTAAATACCTTAAAGTCGATGGATTCACCATGCTCTCATTTCGAAACTACTTTGTGCATTTGGTTGATTGCAACGCAGTCTTGATTTAAATATTCTTGGTAAGTCCTCTATAAGAAAAAATTATGTTAGATAGATAAATTTTCTTACCAATATTATCAAAGAGGATTTTACATTGCATTTTTTGCCAATCTGACGATGGCTCCATACAGTTTTTCCGGCCGGAAATTGAGTCCTTTCTGGTCTTAGGCCATAACAATGTGTATCCATCACCCACCACCCATCTTTTCGGTACTGCCGTCACGAAACTCTCCTCACCCTCGATTGTCTCTACTACGCAATACATTACTTCAGCGATGAACTAAAGGAAAAAAAACGGATTCGATATTTTTTAGAGTAATTTTAAAATATTTGGAGCAAATATCGTCTATGTTCCAAAATTGAGGCACATTTTCTTCTTCACTTGATTTATAAACACTCAAAAATTTTGAAAAAAATGGTTTGTCGTAAAAATTTTGTTTATGTTTTAAGCTGGAGCCAAAGATAACTGGGCTACCATTTCTAAACGTTGCAAATTCCATCCGAACAATTTCTTCCGACTTTGTTAGAAAATACCCATCTGCATTCGAAGATTTAAATACAAATTGTTTAAACTGAATTGCTTTATAAACTCCAACACAGTTTTCAAATTCCCATTGTCTATTATTATCTTTATTATAAAGAAACGGCGAAATTGTTGTATCTACATTTTCTATTGTATTATCAAAATCTTCTATAATTCGATTTGCGATTTGCTCGAGTGGTTTCCCCCCAGATCTAATTCTTTGTTTTAAATACTGTAAACGATTTTCGTATTTGAATGCACTTATATTATCAAGAGGCCCGTGGTATTTTACATCATCTATAATATGGTACAAATTGTGTGCGTTGTAACTTATGTTTTCACATCCATAGATTTTAGCAAAGTTTTGTATGAATGATGTAAGTAATTTTTGTGCTACATCAATGAATTTTAGATTTTTTTGACTCAAACATATTGAAACAGCACAGTGGAATTCCATAAAATTGTCATATACTTCACTATTAATTTCATTTTTTAAAACAACCGGACCCAAGTACAACAAAAAAGTTCGAAATTCGGTGGCCTCCCAAAAGCTAATTACATCAAGACTTCGTGCTCTTCGGTTGAATTCACAGGGAGTACATTTTCGTATTGAAACTAATGTATGAGAAATGTTTTCAATGTTTTTGGCGGAAAGTTTCGTTTTCAGAGATCTATTTTTGATCCATGTAATCAATAACTTCTTCATTACACCTAAACACAATAAACGCATATAATCGAGAGGAAAATTATTTATCATGTCGATTGGAAGGCTTTCTAATGGAGATGGTTGAGTATGGTGATCTTCGTGCGTCTTAGCACGGAATGAAACATTTGTTCGAAGCGATTTCGATAAATTTGGGAAACACATTTGGTGAGATTTATAATTATAATCCCCTTCTACATTACATCTTTCACATGCATAATAACCATTATGTGCTTTTATTCCTTTCAAATAAGACCGGGCGGGGGCATCACAAATGAAATTTCTTATACGAAAGTTAATATTTTTCGAACCTATTTTCACGTCACTTATGTTGCTAGCTTCCAAAAGAAATAATCGAAGTAATTCATTTACATTTGAAGGTTTTGACATTCCATAGTAAACACCTATTACTAGAGGCGGCAAACGAAATCCGTCTGGTGAACACAAAATAAGCCAAAATTTCCCTTTGAACTTTTACTAACAGGTATTCCGTCAATATTAAAATCCAGGAATATTTTTGTGGGGCATGGGTCAACACTTTCAAAAACTTTAGTTAGAACGCGAACTAAACCAAAATGCCAGTATTTGCCAGGTGGAACTACGATAAAATTTTTTTCAACCGCAACAGAAGTATGTAAAAGTATTCGAGGGTCTAATGGTAAATTAGGATGAAAATTATGCAAAATATTAAGTAAATCACGAATGCAAACATGAGGTACATTATGCTGTATAGCCCAGTTTACTAAATTTTTTGTCAAATATTCTGGATTATTTTTGAGATCATTTGAGACCGCGAGAAAATTTTGTTGGGAACTTTCAATATCACTATAACTTTCACAAATTGGATTTGGTACGTTTTGCTCTTCAACTTCCATGTCTGAGAAATCTCGTAATAATTCACAATTACTTTTTTTTCCTTTCTCACGCATTTTTTTTTAAATATTTCTAACTTTTCTTTTATATGTGGTTCTGCTACACACTTTATGTTTAATTATAGAATTCATTTTTCTTCAAAGACTAACCAACTTGGACTAAGACGAGGAACAAATGAAGAAAAAAATGTGCCACTTCGCGTAGGTATATTTATATATTTTGTCTGTGCAATGAAAGTTATCAGGGTTATATTTTCACCTAAGTGAAAAAACAACGAGTAAAAAAATAACAAGTAAAAAAAATACCGAGTGAATAAATAACCCAAGCACAGAAATTGAGAAAAAAAACTATGAATTATGTGAAAACGAAACTTTTGCTATTTTATCTACTTATTCATAACTTTAGAACACAAACTAAAACAATAACTTTGTAAATATAGTTTAAATGATTGATTATATTTAAATAATATAGCTTACCATCAATTTTCACTCGAAAAAACACTTTAATTATTTTTTAATTACCGCACAAACAAACACAATAGACCGATCTGGCGAGGCACAAAGAGAAAACTGTAGAATGTAGGTAGATACATGATAGAGACGCAGTATATGGTGTATTTGCCAGCGATGGAAGAGTGTGTGTCAGGGATGAAAAAAAAATATCAAAAGTACTAAAATAGTGTATCGAATTGTACTTTTCGATTTTTTTTCAACAAATCTATATAATGGGTGATTTTTTAAGAGGTTTAGAACTTTTTTTAAAAAAAAACACAAAAAATTCGAAAAAATGAATGAAATATTTATTTGAATCGATAGTTTGAACCTTGCAATTTAATGTTTAAAGATAATTTCATGCAAATGTTGACCGCGGCTGCGTCTCAGGTAGCCCATCCGCTGAGTCCAATTTTGGCATACTCTTTCACACATATCGGCCGGTATCTCACGAATGAATGCATGGATGTTGGCTTCCAGTGCGTCAATCGAAGCGGGTTTGTCCCTATAGACATTAGCCTTGACATACCCCCACAAAAAATAATCTAATGGTGTCAAATCGCACGATCTAGGCGGCCAATTGACCGGCCCGAAACGTGAAATAAACTGTTCACCAAACTCGCCTCGCAATTGCGCCATTGTTTCGCGTGCTGTGTGGCATGTGGCACCGTCTTGTTGAAACCACATATCATGCAAGTCAAGAACTTCCATTTCGGCAAAAAAAAGTTTGTTATCATCGCTCGGTAGCGTTCACCATTGACAGTAACGCTGCGATTCGCATCATCTTTGAAGAAATAGGCCCAATAATGCCGCCGGCCCATAAGCCGCACCAAACAGTGGCTTTTTCGGGATGCATTGGTAGCTGTTGGAATGCTTCTGGCTGATCTTCACTCCAAATGCGGCAATTTTGCTTATTTACGTACCCATTCAACCAAAAATGAGCCTCATCGCTGAACACAAGCAGCGCGCGATGAACATTTCGAACCGAGCACGAATTTTGATAGTAAAATTCAATAATTTGCAAGCGTTGTTCATTTGTAAGACGATCCATGGTTAAATTGCAAACCAAACTGAAGCTGTTTGACAGTGACACAAGGTACTAAACACACGTCAGCTGTCAAAACCAGTGTTGCCAAAACCAAACCAGCCAAAAAATCACCCGTTATTATGAGAAAATATAAAATAATCATATACACACAATGTTTACATCTGACATTAAACCGATATTAAAGTAGATTTACAATTAATCTTTTTGAAATGTCAAAAAAATTTAGCATACAACTCCAAATGAAACTTTTTATCTCATTTATACTGCATACGAAAAAAATGAAATAGTATTCGAATTTTAAAAAGTATTTTAGAAATTAATATTTTCGTCAATTTCTTTGAGCGGTGGAAACAATTTTTAAATCCCATACAAAAATGATACAACGAAAAATTTCGCTCTGCTTTTCGTTTTGTAGTACGCTGTTCGAAGAGCGAAATTTATAATTGTAGAAGATTATTTGAAGTGGTCCCCACTACATTTTCGCACTGAATTAATTGTACAGACTATTTATTGTGTGCGGAAAAAATGACATTTGAGTTTTATTTGTGTTTTTTTTTTGTTTATTATTTTTTTACGTCATGGGTTCCTTTGATTTTTTCGGTTTATATTTGATTTTGCTTTTTGGAATTAGTGAAATTCTCCAAGGATATTTTCCGTAGTGTTTTCGTAAGCGTTTCGTTGTCTGTTTGGAGATCACAGAAAAATTTCGTTTCGCATCAGCAGCGTACTAGGCTTAACGAGTTAATTTTCTGTGGAGACAAAACCTAAAACCAATATAACGATAAATAAAGTACTAAAAAAAACTTAAAAATATAGTCAAGATTATAAAAATAAATAAAATATACTACCTATTACTAATTTAAACTGATGGAAATAAAATTGTAAAATTTTATCGAATCTTATTAAAATGTATTGTTTGTGTACTTAAGTCAAGTTGATCGTATCGAAAAAAATACAATTTTATCAACTTCTGCAACCATGCTCGTTTGGAATATTGTTGGGTTGTGTGAGTTAAGTTGTGTTCAGAGTTGGGTTAAAATATATCTGGAGTTAAAAATTGCCACATAAGAGTTAATTAACAACTTATTAGACTGGGCTTGGGTAATTTTTAACAGATATGCGACTATCTTCGTTAAAAAAGAACTATGAAAGAATTTAATGTAAACTTCGGTTTAGGTTTTGTTTATTTACAACTAATAAAAACTTTTTTCTGCAAAAAAAGAGTTATTTAAAGACTGACTGTAAACTAAGGATAAAATTGTTTGATTTTCATCGAATATATAACTTTTACGTAAAAAAAAAGGAAGTTATTTAAGGACATTCTGCTAACTTGGGGATTCAATTGGTTAATTTGCATCCAATTTAAAACCTATTCGGTTAAAAAAAAGTTATTTAAGGACTTATTGTAAACTTGAGATTAAATTAGTTAATTTTCAACCAATATATAACTTTTTCAGTTAAAAAAAAGTTATTTAAAGACTTACTGTAAACATGAGATTAAATTGGTTAATTTTCAACCAATTTATAACTTTTTTGGTTAGAAAAAAGTTACTTGACGACCTACTGTAAACTTGAGTTAAAATTAGTTAATTTTTAACCATTATCAGTTGTTAAAAAACAGTTATTTAAAGACTTACTACAAACCTTAAACAAAATTGGTTAATTTTCAACCGATATATAACTTTTTCGGTAAAAAAAAGAAGTTATTTTAGAACTTATTATAACTAAATAGTTAGAAATAGGTCTTAAAAGTACCCTTATTTAACGTAAGTTTGAAAAATGGTTATTTTTAAGCCATAAAAATAATTTGTTGGTTATAAAAGGGTAAATAAATATCCATATTTTACCTCTAGTTTAAAAATGGATTTTCTTAAGCCAAAAAATGACGACAAAGTTGTCTAAGGGAGAAAATTTTACCCAAAATAACCTTAGGGTATTATTTGGATTATTTCTACCCCATAGCAAACGAGGGTATAAAAATATCTTATTTTTAACCACATAATGACCACAGTAATCTGAGGTTGTTTTGTAACCTCGGTTATTCTGGACCTCGAGCTAAAAATTGTTGGTTGGGTATCTGGCAATATATGTTAGAGAGATGAGTGAATTATACGTAAAACTTAATTATTACCATTACCTAATTTGATCGAATTTTTTTTTTATTAAATGGGCAACAAATTATTGCCAAAACCAATTCATTTTTTGTTGTTTTTTTTACTTAGTGCTGTTAAGAAAGCATATTTTCCGATACATACGTTTTATGGTAGCGTGTGACTTTATAAGGTTTTACGCAAAGTATACTATTTCAAAATGGAAGATTTGCTTAAGTTTCTTCTGTAATGGACATATATACTTTCAGTTTATTAAAACCTTGGAATGGTTACTAAAATCATAGAATAATACAAATTTTAATAACTATTTGATTCTCTGATGTACTATTGAAGCCGTGTTTTCTAGAGGATTATTAATGAATGTACACATATCATAGTAAAAGCTTATCAACAAAACGATGCGAAAAGAATTGAGTTAAAGCAAAGTATACTATTTCAAAATGGAAGATTTGCTTAAGTTTCTTCTGTAATGGACATATATACTTTCAGTTTATTAAAACCTTGGAATGGTTACTAAAATCATAGAATAATACAAATTTTAATAACTATTTGATTCTCCGATGCACTATTGAAGCCGTGTTTTCTAGAGGATTATTAATGAATGTACACATATCATAGTAAAAGCTTATCAACAAAACGATGCGAAAAGAATTGAGTTAAAGCTATGAATTCTATAGTTACAAAGTGTCTCAAAGTATTCATCAAAAGTCTTCATTGACTGGAGCCAAAAGGTTAAGTAATAGGCAGTAATCAATTGTTGTTGCATTACGTGGTGTATTTTAACTGGCTGGATAAAGAATTCTCACGAAAACATGGTTTAAGCTGTCTTAATAAAATGGTTATGGTGATTTGTATGTATGCTTAGGTAGTTATAACATTTAGTCCCTTAAATATATTTGAATGCAAAGATAAAATTGTATATATTTATTTTATTAATACCATTTATAGGTATGTTTTTACAAAGAAAAAAATGCAGGTTATTATTTTTGATTTATTTATTTCTATAATCAATTTTTCAAAACAAATAGACAAAAATTAAAATGAAATGATCGCATCAAAAATATATTACAGTGATTCTAAGTACTCAAGATACGATTGAAGAAAAAAGAAGAATTGTAAGTCACGACCATAGGTATGAATCCACACCTAGAAGTGACAGAAGAAAAATTTCTGTGATTCGGCAAAAGTTCAAGAAAACTCAACATGCTAATAAAATTCAAAAGCAACACATTCGTCGATTAAATGTAAAAGTTTCTTCCTTAGCAGGAATAATAAAGGAACTTCGCAAAAGAAATTCAATCCCAGAATCAGGATTGGCTTGTTTAGATACAATTGCGAGTTCCGATATAGGGGAACTTTTTAAAAGATTTTTAAAAAAACAAGGATAATGTAGGCGACGAATAGTGCATGCCAAGCAAACAAAAGTTTAAGAGCAGTAAATCAAATCATGGGATAGGTATTTGTAGGGAAAAATATCCACCAGCTCTTCGGTGTTTTTCTATGACTTTACATTTTTACTCCCCTAAAGCATATAACTTTGTTCGACAGAAATTCTGTCGTGCCTTACCTGATCCGAGTACATTAAGATCTTGGTACTCCTCTGTCGATGGAGAACCTGGCTTTACAACGGAAAGCTTTGAAGCACTTAAAATAAAAGTAGCCGAAGCTTGCGGAAAAAACAAAAAGATCATTTGCAGTTTAATGCTCGATGAAATCTCCATTAAATCCGGCCTTCAAACGTTTCCGTTGGTAAAGTCAGAGGCTATGTCGATTTTGGGACAGAAATTGAGATTTCTGAAGAGATGCCCTTAGCGAAGGATGCTCTTGTAATAATGGTTGTAGCGTTAGACAGTTCATGGAAGTTGCCGATAGGATATTTTCTTGTTAACGGCATAGATTCAACTACCAACGCAGAGCTTATCAACACAAGCTTGCGTAAGCTTCACGATGTTGGGGTTGAGGTGGTGTCCGTGACGCTAGATGGCCCCTCTAAACATTTTGCCACCATGCGTTTACTAGGAGCCAACCTGAACATTGACGACTGCCATCCTTACTTCCCAGATCCATCTACACAAGGAAACATATTTGTAATTTTTGATCCTTGCCATATGCTTAAATTAATGCCTAATTGTTTAGGGGAGTATAAGATCCTCGAGGACGGAAACGGCAACACAATTGAATGGGGATTTATCGAAGAGCTAGTAAAGCTACAGGAAAATGAGGGTTTGAGAGCAGGAAACAAACTCAAGTAGGCTCACTTGAAATATCATAAACTTAAAATGAAGGTGTTTCTAGCAGCTCAAACTCTTAGTAGCAGTGTGGCAGATTCTATTGAATTTTGCGACAAAGTTCTAAAATTGCAAGCATTCAAAGGAAGCGATTCAACTTGTCGTTTCATACGGTATGTTGATCGGATTTTCGATTTTCTAAATTCTAGAAATCCTTTTGGAAAGGGGTATAAAGCACCATTGAGACGGAATAACGAACTGTTTTGGCGCCCAAAAATACTCAGCGAAATCGATTATTTGAAAAAATAACTAATGCTGATGGAGTTTTGATGACCAAAACCAGAAGACAAGTTTCCTTTGTTGGTCTTATTTCAGCTTCAATGTCAGTAATGGAAATTTTTGACATTTATGTAAAACTCGATAGGTCCCAACTGAATTACCTCCTGACCTACAAATTAAGTCAAGATCATTTAGAACTCTTTTTTTGCGCGATCAGAAGTTGCGGTGGTTGGTGCCCAAATCCAACTGCTGCACAATTTATTTCCGCATACAAGAGATTACTAATCCACCACGAAGTAAAGTCTGCAAACGGAAATGTGACAGCAATGGATTCAACAAATATACTTTCCGTACCATCTTCACGAACGGCTAAGGTTGACCTATACGACCTACCATTTATGAAAAAATGTCAAACGAAAAGGTTTCCGAGAAATATGGATTAAATGACATTGAACCAATCTCAGATAACGATGAAATGTCTGTCGGACTTCCCGAAAACCTTTCAAGTTTCTCGAGGTCTTGCGTTGGGAACATAAGTGGATGGGTTGTAAAAAAAACTGGTAGACCCAAAAAAGCCAAGTGTAAAATGTGAGCAATGTCAACAAGCTCTCTTTCAAAAGTCACAAAAATGGGCAGATTTTGAAGACAATGCTTTAATGGAAGCTAAAACTCGTGGTGGATTAATTTTTCCCAGTGAATCAGTTGTAAAAATTTGTGTTAAAACCGAACATTTGTTGAGACATTGCTTAAATAAAATAAACTGCCTTGTACCAAACGAACGTAACTTTCCAGCTGTTATGTGCTCGAGAGTTATGGCAAATTTGTTTCAACCACGTTGCAATCTTTTCCCAAGTTTAAATGATCACCTTTTTGACAACGCAGTAGAAGAACCAAGTCACGTCTATGTTCTGATAAAAAAAATTGTGTGTGCATACATTAAGCTGCGGTTGTATTCAGCAACTAAATTGGCTTCAGGAGCTGCTGTTGGTGAAAAAGTTCGGAACCATTTAAACCGCCAAATTATTTGGAAAAGACAATAATGTCTCCAACTTTCGAATCGTTTTTGTTTAAACAAATTGTATTCGGTTACTTAAATGTTGGTTATTTTTAACACTTACAAAAATTACGGCAAAAAGGAAACTGATCCCAAACCAGCAGTTTAGTTTTCACGATAATAAGTGTCTTTTTACGGATGTTGTTGAAAAAGCATTTGAGAAAAACAAGTATGTTCGAATCTATATTAAGATGTTGCTCAAGCCAATGACAAAGTTTGACATTTGGGACTTGAGTACAAACTGCATTGGAATCTACCCAGGCAGTCCTACGAAAACTGAAATCATAAAGACCGACTCTTAAGAGTACGGTACAATCAAGAGTATTCGGAACTTGAGAAAATTGAAGCCAGTGTACCACAATGAAGGACTAACCTTGTATTTGTTATATACTAGGGATATTCCAGTGGACAACAATGCTATCATGGCCGCATTTGTGTCTGATAAACGCGTTGTGAAGGCAGCATCCAAATGCGAAATGCAGTCGATAAAAAAAAAGATTTTACGCAACAATTGCGTATCAAACTCAATGAGACAAAATCAACTCATATACACCAAACAAAACAAATAAAACAATGTTCCAATTTATATCAACAGTTAAGCTGTACCTTACGCCAATACTGCCAAATACCTTGAAATGACTTTGAATGTAAAGCTCATATGGGAAGAGCACATCAAAAATAAAAGAGAAGAATACAACTTGAAAAAAGAAAACAAATGTTGAACCATCTATAGATTGATACTGATTTCCAGGTGGCTTTCATGCGATAAGAGTATACCACATTTTGGTGCCAAGAAGTTTCTTTTGATGAAGAAGGCCTAGCAACCTTTGAATTAGTATTAGTAATTTTGGTAGCTAGATCATAATAATTATCTTTCCAACCATTTCCAGTTGAATTTTATTGCTCTCCTTAATTATTCACACAATGATTTTAAATAATCAATTCACTGCAGATATATTTTGTTGTTAACATTTTGTTACAAAATGTTAACTATACGTCACTTTACTGTACAAATTTTAGCGTATTCTTTTTTTCAAAAAATTAACTTTATATAAAAACACTCATCATTT
This sequence comes from Leucozona laternaria, assembly GCA_932273885.2. Classification (NCBI taxonomy): domain Eukaryota; kingdom Metazoa; phylum Arthropoda; class Insecta; order Diptera; family Syrphidae; genus Leucozona; species Leucozona laternaria. The sequence continues at coordinate 140,694,787 of OW026366.1, forward strand.
GTATGTTATTCTTTTCATTTCATCATTTATGTTTTCTAATGTACATATAACTGAATACATCAATTATATAATCTTTTTTACTAACAATTGTATATTTTGGGTTCTAATACTCTTTTGTATGTTAAAATTGGATTGTTTTTTAATATTAACAATATTATGTAGTTTGCATTCTTAAATTATTTTTGTGTTTCAAGTAAATTATGTATTTACTAATATTTGTAACTATATTGTATTACTTGCAAATATATTTGTTGTTTATGTAACTATGTGTATGTACTATGTAAATATCCATTTTTATTTTTTATTAAGTTATTGTTTTTATAGGATTGTGGCAAAATGCTTTATACAAAATTATTCCTATAATACCCGCTTTAATAACAATTGCTATCTTTTGCATTGTATGTAAAACTTATTTTGTGATATTTATATTTTATTTATTGATTTTGCGTTTGTCCTTAAAATAAAAACTGGGTTTTAATTCATATGATTACTTATTGTTGGGCTTTGTGGCAATATGTTTTAAAATAAACCATACCTTCTTTAACAATAATTGTTATCTTTTTTGTAAAACGTATTTTCTTATTTTTATATTTTATTTATTGATTTAGATTTTCTACAAATATGTAAAACTGGGTTTTAATTCTTGTGATTACGTATTATTGAATACTTGTTTGATCTTTTTATTTCATTTCTTTGTATGAAAATATCTAATATTGAATTTTGATTTTAGTTCTCTAATAAAAATATGAGAAATGAAAAGATTTTTTTTTTCGAAAATAAAACAATTTTTTTAATTTATTGCTTTTGAAATGTTATTGAAAGTTTACAGTGCCTGTTGTAAGTAATTATTAAATAGTTGATTGATGACAAGCACGTTCTTCATGTCTGAAAAAGAATTAAAAATTGTAAAACCTATTTGTTTCAAAAATGATAAATAAAAGCTTAGTAAATTATCTTATAAATGAAAAGCAATTTATCTCGTTGGACGGTTTTTTTATAATTCAGTGGTAAGTCAACATTAACATTCTGATGTGTGCAAAATAAAAGGTTTTTTCCCGAAAGTTATTAGAAACTTATTGGTCCGTTGGTCATTCTGACTCTCAAGCTGTTGCTAAACTAAAAATGAGTTTAAATGAATTTTCTGAGATTAATTTCTATAAATTGTCATGCAAATAAATTATATTTAAATTAATACTGTAGCACTGTAGGTAATTTGTTAAAGAATATTATCTTTATTCACTGATCCATTAGAACTAGAACTCAAATTGTACCATGTTTAGTAAAACATGAGACATTAACAGCCGGTTGCACATTTTTAAAATTGATTACGCCCTAAAAAGTAAGCATTTAAAGATTTCACACATATATTTTTAGATAATTTACCTTGCATTGACTTTGTGCTAAAATTTTTTAAACCCACCAGAATAGAGTAAAATTCCTCAAGCTACCTATGTAAGATGGTTACTTCCAAGTAATTGTGTAGGTATGATTATCTGTGAATTATGATACACTTTTGTTATCAATTGTATTTTTTCGATTTGCTCGATTTGATCATTTTTTTTTTTTTTTGAGTCGAATGCTAAGAGGTGCTTGTATTAAAGACTTCCCAACTTGATTTTGACTTTGTATTTGAAATTGGTAATGTGATGTCTTTACCCAGTTTTATGTTGCCGATGTTGAATCCATTTGAGAATGCTGGACATTACTATAAGAATAAGAAGAATCCGATGATAAACATACATTATATATTTTCAAAATTAATCAGGTGTGAGGTTAGTATCGCTATGTTAATATTTTAATATCGTCTTTGAAGTTTTAGTGCCACAGGTCAGAAATGTAATATATTTGACATTTATTGGTTTGATTTAGCTGTACATTGACTGAAATTTTTTTTTGTTTAGGAAGGACAACAATTTATAGAAGATATTAATTATCGAAAACATTCCATTTTCCAATCATAAAGGAGTTAATGTAGGCAAAAATTCAAAATGTATATTTGTTAGTATTTTGCGATTTTATTTTTAGGTGAATGAAATAAAATTCAAAAATATTATATTTTGTCAATCTTCGTTTTCCATTTCATCTGTTCCACCAAATATCTCCTAATGGAAGAGGCTGAGAATTAAAAGCTCGTATGTGAAATTTGAGATTCGAAGAAAACCCATTTCTGAGAAAATTTGAAAACTTCATACAAAGTACTAGGTACAACGTTTAAAAAATATAATCAAATTTCGTTGCATGTAAAGTGGCTTGAGGGATTCCCCGCAAGCAATAAGGGTAAGTATTGCTCAGTTCTTTTTTTGGAAGAAGAATTTATTCAGAGAAACTATTTTAACCAAAATAGAAACTGCTTATTTTCAAAAAAATTTGATGAATGAAAACTAAGAAATCTGCAAAAGTTGCAATTTAGTTGGCAAAACGTTCCAGTTATTCGAGTTATCTTTTAAAGCTATACTCGTATGTTCTTTATCTGGTTTGTCCTTTAGTTTCCTGAACTAAGCATCGATTTCTTTGCCCACGATTTTGAAAATATTTTAATGTTTGTCAGAAAGATTTTCACTTATGAAACAAAAGAGCTCGTTGATTTGGAAATCAATAAAGAATTAGCTATAAATAAATTGCATTGTTGTTTTTTTGCACTTGAACTCGAAGAAAGTGAAACTTTCTCGATAGCGAAAAAAACAAAATGCTTGCTGTACAAATGTGTATAATTAGGCATGTTCAGGAAAATTATAAAAGTTATAAAAAACAACTGCAGCGCTAACGTGGATGCCATAAAGCTTAAAATCTATTATTTTATTTTGTTTTTTAAATATTTTATAACAGTGTTGAATACAAAATTTTTAAAACCAAAAAAAGTATACCTACTGAATTATTCAAAATTTTGTCTAATTAATCTAAACGGCAATTTTTCTCTTTTAATTTTGTACTATTATTTGTTAATACATTTCTTGCAAAATCAACGACACGTGACTTGTTAAATTGATTCAAAATAGCTTTTAACGGCGTTTAGTCCATACAAATTTTTATTAAGTTCAGTTCAACTTAAATGAATTATTTGACTGTAAGTTGAACCGAACTTAATCAAAATTGCGTATTGACAAGGCCCTTATTAGTCAACTGGACTAAAGGCCGTTAAAAGCTATTTTGAATCAATAATTCAACAAGTCCAACTAAACAGTGCTAAGTCTTCTACTTGACTGGTGTATTTCAGAAGTATATATAATTTATATTATAAGGACTTGTAAAATTCTAATTTTCTAAACTTCAAAAACAAAAAACAAAATTCCGTACCTTTCAAACTAAAATGTTTCCAATAAACTGTTACATCTGAAACGTTACTGACAGTATGAAATGAAAATACATTATACAACTCGTAACACACCTTGACCACGAGAGAAATAACACACATTTTACATACCTATCCTTTTTACTTCTTTCCATCCAAATTACTATGTCTCTATTGGCGAACTTCGAAAGTGCATCTTGACGTAAGGGAACTGCTTTTGGCTGCAATTAAACGTGAGTTTAACCCATGAGAGAACTGACGAACCGAGATCTCTGTGAAATTCCATGTTTCAGATGAATTTATATACTTTGGAAAATATTTTTAAAACATTTTATAAAATAATAAATGAACTATTACTGTTCCGAGAATAGCATAATAAATCTTGATCATTGACCAAGTAAACAAAATGTGTCTCAAATATCTTTATCTTACCCCTAGATCTCCATCGTTCATCCCAAACATTCCTCTATCGATTTATTTCTGCATTTGAAATAAAATTCGGCTGAGGCTTAGATTCTGAACAGGTATCAAGTTTTCGAACATCGTTGACAATAATCAACTTGCAAAGAGAGCTCAGTTCGGCTAGCGCATACTGTCGAGCAAAACGAGATAACGAGGAGTTCTCTGCTAAATTTAACACTTTGAACTTCTGACAATTGCACTTTCAAAGAACTCTGCTATTCGTGCTGCGCTGTTCCTATCCGATTCCACACAATAACTTAAATTCAAATTCTGCAACCGACTGCTATTTAACAAGGTCAACAGCTTCCTAAAGCACTCCGGTGTAAGAGAATTGAAACTCTCCTCAAACTCAGTCAGTTAAAGAATTTCAAATCGAATTCAAAGAAGTTTATGATACCACAATTCGAAAAAATGACTTAAATATGTACATCCTTTTGTTAAATTGTCCAACGACCGAATACTCTTGTTCCCAAATGAATTATGGCTCAAACTTAGCACCTCTATATATCTTCTAATCTAATCATGCATTTGATGAAATTAAACTATCCAGACTCTCACTTTTAATACAATTGCATTGAGGGATTTTGCCAGCTGTTTGCAACCCCTGTTTTGAATGAAATTATCCGACAAACCGATCGAATCATACTGATGAAGTATGGACTTAAAAACCGGTTCTGTTAGATCGTCGGGAGTCCGCGAGAAGATTATGCTGTTTGAAACTTGTGCTTTCTCCAATGTTGCCTGAATATCAATTTGTACTTCTGCAATTAATAGATGATTTACAAAATTTTTCAATAGAAAAATTCTTTTCAAACTTACCATTTCGGGTTTGATGACACATTTCTTCATAAATCAGTTAGGGAATATTTTGTACTCCAACACCGATGCTGTGAGAATGTTCTCTTCTACAGCTACTTTTATAGTCATTTCCTTCAAATTCCAAGCCATCAGCTGTCTTTAATCGCAAAAGTGGCTTCAATCCCATCAAACTACAAATAAATTTGTATTAAAAACTCGATATTAACTAAACAAAACTAAATTATATTACCGCTCTCACTACGAAACCAACTTAAACTTCTGTGTAAAAACTGTTGATCTCGAAAGAATACTTTTCTGATGAACGAAAAACTTGCATTATTTGGTTTTCAAAAGAAAACAAATAACATTATTTAATGAGCAAAACATTTTCTGGATCGAAAGTGATCTAAATTGAATAATAAAACTTTTTTTTTAAGAGAATACAAAACATACCAAAATAAATCAATTAATACAGTTTATGATACTTAAAACGGAAAAAAACATAATTAATCTTTACCTTTAATTAGTTTCTTCCAATTTGTATAAACATAAATTCCATATTTCTCCTGGCCTTTGTTCCAAGCATCTATTACGGTTCAGTGAATTCTTCACAAACAACCAAACCATCGTAATGCGAATGACAAGAGCCTTGATGAAAATCGAATCCGATTACAGCTGAAGCAAACAAAGAAGTCATTTCAATTTACCCCATTTTGTGAATGAATATAATTTATTAAAAAAAAAAAATAGCTTACAGTGTACATGGACCGTCTTTTTGGGTAGCATGCATTCTTTGAAGACTTCTACATTCCCAATGCATTCCTAGGAACAACACAAATTTCAGCCGGTTATAGTCCTGAGTTTGCCATTACCAAATATTACTATTTAACACTGAGTTCGTACGCCAGCGATGTGAGTGCATTACCTTGGCTTGCCCTTGCCTGGAGGACTAACGATGCTATCAGTACTGGGTCTCGGTTAGCAGACAACAGGCATTGCTTTGTAAATTGCAAATTAAATAGACGCAGTGTTGACTTGGATGAGTTCTTCGGCCACTTCCTCTAGAACTTGGGATTGAATTTTGCTCTGAAACTGTAGAGAATCTGCTTTACCTGAAATTAAAACACACAAATGATGAGTCATAAAATTTCAAGTTAAAGAAAATAATAATAATGAATAAATACTTACACTTACATCAGAATTTTTCTCACATCTCAAGTCGCAAAAAAAAAGATTATGATTGTTGTCATCTGTCATTTATGCTAATTTATATGTTATACTGTTATACAAAAAGTGGTCAGCTTCATAATATAACAATTCTTCAAATCGATTCAACTTTTTTGTGTGCATACGCTATCCAGTGTATTATAGAGATCAGTGCATGCCAGAAGTGTCAGCGTAAAAAAAAATAATAATCTGACAGCACTCCCTGTTTGGAAAACAAAACCAAATATAAAAGGTATGAAGGCGAGCCAAAAAAAGTCGTGTGTTTAATAATAGTGATTAATATGTACTAAAATTAGTTTTTTTTTTGTCAAACACTTGAAAAAATATTCACTAAAGTGTTTAGACTCTAATTAATAGCTAATTCGAAATACAAAAAATAATCAAATGACCGGATTTTTAACACTGCCAAGAGCATGTAAATATTTTCCAACCAGGGACTTTTTTTGTTTTTGTTTTTAGATGTCAAATTAGAAAGAACAAAGACAAAAAAGGGCCTTACCAATAATCAAACGCTAATGTCGACTATAAGTTAAGCGGAAGGTTAAAACAAAGTGCTAAGCTTTAACAAAATGCTTACAATACACAATTTAACCCTTTCACTAACTAGTCTCTAGACTTTACTTGAATCTATTACAAAATCTACTACAAATGAGAAAATAAATTGAAAGAACTGTCAGAATTTCCACGAAAATCTGTCAAAGTTCCAACCGGAGGCAACCAACTAATTAAGTCGTTTGCTGAAGGAACAATTAAACCCAAGTTGGTTTTATATTATTTCTATCAGCAGGTCCAGTAATTTTAAATTAAAATTAAAAAATAATCACAGCGATATTTTAATATTGTAGTCAGATTTTCTTATTTTTTTGTTAAAACAAGTACCTAGGTAGGTACAATATCTTATAAAGAAGGCTAATGCACTGATGCCAGATGAGATTTTTAAAATCCCACCGTATTTGAAAAAAAATCCCACTGTTTTTTCACTGGAAGAAAAAAAAAAACACCATTCTTCTCTGCCACAATCCTTTTCTAGATATCAAACAAAAAAAAAATAATTAAATGTGAGATGTGAGAAGAAAAAAGCTCCCGAATAAACAAAACACACTCGAAAAATATTTTTTTTTATTTTCTAAAGCTTGTACTTTCGTACATTTTCACAGTTTGTATATAAAAAAAATCTTATTTCAATAAAAAGCTAGGAACACATGTTTTTAGTTTTGTTATAAAAAAAAATAAAGATATTTTTTTGTTAAAAAAATAAGTAAAAAAGACTTCAAAATATTTGATTTAAAAAATTAACTTAAAAGTATAAATAAGTAAAATGATTTTGAATTTATGTACATTATTCACATACTTACAAATTGTTATTGACGTTTAATTCATAGGCAAATGCCTCAAGAGTTTCTTCGTTTTCATCATCATGGTGACTGTCATGCGAAACAAAGATGGAAGGTTCGAAACCGATGCAGCCTTTAGTTCCTAGGCTATAGCGAACTCGTAAAACTGAATCTGCTGTATCGATACTAAGTCGATTCCTGAGTTTATTTTTTACTATTTTAACAACTGAGAACGCTCTCTCGACTGAAGCATTGGAGAAGGGAAGACTTAAAAGTGCCAAAACGAGGGTGCAAATGCAAATGCTAGCCGAGAAAGAAGATCGCTATTGCAACAGAAAACTGTAAACATATTGGGGCATATTCATAGTCACTTTTAAACTCCAGTTTATCTTGGACCTGGGTTTATCCTATCTAAATAACATTGAATAACCCCAGTCTAAGATAAACTGGAGTTTAAAAGTGACTAAGAATATGCCCCATTATTTTTTGTGTGGCGAAAGAAGAACAAAAAATTGTTCCTCTCTTATTGAGACATATTCTGTGTCATTGGTGGTTCGGCCAAATAGTTTTTTTTTGTTGAGTTATGAATTTTTAGTAAGAAAAAAAAAGTTTCGGTTATGTTAAAAATAATATTTTCCCCCCATAAAAAAGCATTTCAAATATTTTCCCACCATAAATCCCACCATCAATTTTTTCCCACCATTATTCCCACCAAAGAGATTTTTTCCCCCCATTTTGGTGGGAAAAACCACCAATTTGGAAACACTGGCGCTAATGTCGAATTCCTTACAACCAAAAAATAGAAAAAAATCGATTTGTTACGCAAACAAAATCGATTTTTCTAGACAAATGAAATCTTTAATGGCGAATTCCTTTCAAAAAAGAAATCGAATTTTTTTCTAAACAGAATCGAATTTTTTCTGTCAATTGAAAGGAATTCGTATTTCGTAAAAAAATCGATTTTTTTTTGGTGTGATTGTGTTTGTGTTACTTTATAGCTGCAATTGACGCAAAACGTCAATAAATTATTCACAAAACTATTAAGGTTGTTTGTTTTGTTGTGAGAAAAATGTTTTACCAATAGAATTAAATTAATAAATAAAAGATATTAGCCAGCTTATACGGTGCCAATTTGTTGGTGTATTTTATTTGTTTCAACTTCTATTTGCACATATATTTTTAAAGAAAATTGTTATTGAAAGTTTTCACTTGTACTGAAAGTTTTTAACACGTCTTTCACTCGCGAAAGCTATTTTTTTTTGTCCAATTTGTGTTCGATAATGAACAACGCACAATAAATTATTTTTATAGCTGTATTGACTGAGTATATTGTTGAATATTTTGTTAAATTATGTAGAATTCGTTGCAACCAAAAAATAAACAACTCGTCTTCCAAAAATTCCGCGACTTTCAATTTGACGTATTATAAATGTCAAGTCTTCATATTGTGTGTGCAAATCAGTATGAAATCTTGCTAAAAACGCAAGATTTGTTTTGACAGAAAAGAATCGATTTTGTTTAGAAAATATTCGATTCTGTTTAGAAAAAAATCGATTTCTTTGTTGTAAGGAATTCGCCATAAATTTTATCAAGATTTACACGTATTTTCACACACACTAAGAAGATTTGACATTTCTCATCAAGTTGAATATTTTTTTTTGGTAGCGCAAAAACAAAACGAATATGCAAGAGTTTTTAATTCCACAATTTCAGTGAATAATAATGCAAATAAATAAATAAAAATGTGCTTTGCTCGGTTTATAATTAATTAGAAATAGCAGAGCTTCGATTCCATATCTTTAAAGACGATTAATTGTATCAGGCGAACACCGTCGCCGGTGTGTTCCTTGCCGGGTCTTAAGAATTCCGAATACCTTCTTCTTTTCATTATTAAATTATATTTTTTTGTTACTTGGATAACAAAAAAAAACAATTGTTTGTTGTTTTGCAACTATTCGCTAAAATAAATTTGTGTTTAATCTAATCAAAGGGACGCAACAAATTAATTGCACTTCGGAATATTTGTTGTGAACTTGTGGGTGCACAACTTTTGTGTTAAAATTCTCGTCAAATAGCACGCACACCATCACATAAAAAAAAATCGATTTGTTCACAAATTCCTTACAACCAAAATAAATAATCGATTTGAAATGGTTGTAAAGAATTCGACATAAGTTTTACCTCTCGGGAACGCTCTTGCCAGCTACCGAAAAAAACATCGTAAGTCCATCGCTCTGTTTAGTTGCGTCCTCCCTTGTCGCCACATTCACACCTCAGATGCCCGCTCTTGCCACAGCTGTAGCAAGTCTTGGTTACTTGGAAATGTGACAGGCTCTGTTGCACTTGTAACACGATTAAATGAAGTTGGACGAGCTACGGCTATCGTTCATCTGTTCGGGACAGTTGCGGCCCCAGTGGTCGAGTTTGTTGCATTTGTAGCATGTTGGGTTATCCATTTGGGTGTAGGATTTGGAAATGTGACCAATTCCATTGCAACGACTCCTCGGGGCATGCATGAGTGTAATGCCCGGTTTGGTTGCATTTGTAGCATTTCTCCGAGTTGCCTCCACTTCCTCCGCCACCACCATCTCGTCACTTGCGTGAATCCCGGGGCCCGGAATTACAGTCACGGGCATAATGGCCGGGCCGATTGCATTTGTACCAAGCTGATGATGATGAAATTTATTGTTGACTGATGTTTTGTTTGTCAAGTTTTTTTTGGACAACTTTATTTTCTGCAACACAGACACAACATAAATAAAAAAAAAAAAAACAAAGCAGGAACTGTCATAATTTGCTCTTTTACTTCAAAGTTAAGTATCGCCGTATTATTTGTTTACAGAAAGTATTAAAGTACTAATTGTACGTCAATTGATTTAAGTGTTGGAGCAATTTTTTTATAAATTTATAACACCATATTTTTTAACAAGGAAATATATTTCTTATACTTTATTTTAATATTTTTCATTCGAAGAAAATCTTAAACTTAAAATATTTTCAAATAAAAATAAGTAAACTGGCATATTTTGTCTGAGTATTTAATTGTTTATTTTAGGTTTTCTTTTGTTAAACAGTAAGGGCGAGTTTTTTCACAGTGTTTTATCTGTAATCCATGATTATTTCCACTTGTATCAAAAAACCCATAGCTTGAGTTGTAAATCATGGTTTAAGCCAATCAGCTGATTTCGGTTGATTTACACCATTTAACCAGGATTTCTGAAAATTGTATCGAAAACTTGACCTATTGTGAACAAACTGGCTCTAAGGGTATTCACGCAATGTCGATAAGTCGTCGTAAAATTCGTAAAAGTCGTCAAATGCGTAAGTCTATCAAAATTTGTATAGAAAACTTGAAATATTTACAAAGCTTACGACTGTTTACGAACGATGACTTTTATGCCTTTGTATTTTTTAAATTTAAATTATTATCGAAATTCTGATTTCCACAAGTGCACACTGAATGAACAAATATACAAACTATTAATAAAGTACTTCTAAATGAGACACTTCTTTTTCGCTTTAAAGAAAAATCTGAAGATTGAAACCAACCCATGAATATACCTATACCCATTGACTTATTATATATGGACTGCTAGTTGGTTGTCAATTCCATACAAAACCTGCGGAGATGATGGTTCCAGTTCTCAAAGCGAAATCAGCGCCAAATTCGGGCCTACCGACAGTAATAAATACTATTTTTAGCGCCATCTGTTGCATACTTTGCCTTAGAATGAAAATTCATTCATAGAAGGTAAGGCCATCTATAAACATAGGAAGTCACCAATCGGCGTAGTGTTGGGGGAGCACTAAAAAAAATCCTTTTATGATTTATTTTATAAAACCTTTGATCTTATAGTCATATACGAAATAAAAGATTTTTTCAATGAAATTTATTTCCTTTCAAGAGATGTAGTGAAGGAATATATTTTTAAAACATCATTTCAAGGAAAAATACAAGAAATACGACTCGCCCACTAGGCAACTCCCGGGCAACTTTTTAGATATCTTATTTTTCTTGAAAACGTTCGTATTTTTTTTATTTATAACTTATTCATAGGTTCATTCCTTTATTTTAAAATTCTGATTTTTGTGCATTTCAGTCCAAAGATCTGTCAAAATTCATACAAAAACATTAAAATTGTACTAAAATGCACAAAAATTTGGAGTAAAAGAACGCACCTTACTTTTAATTTATCAGTAAAATCTATCTTAACAGAAATTGTAGAGGATTAGAATTCCCTATAAAAATGCGCTTAAACTGTGTTTTTAAAACTAATAGGCGTGTTTTTTTTGCAAGTCCATATGGATTTGTCGAAAAAACAACATCGGAACTAATTGTTTTACACGTTAATATTTATTTATTATTATTTATTTATTTAACATCAATCAGAGATTACAATAATCATCTTATAGACTAAGGAAATATTCGTTAAAATATATATAAGAACAATTAATACATTGAAATTACAAACGTCAATTATTTAGAAAGTGTAACAATAGTTAAATAGATAAGGGCATTTAATATGATGTGACAAAATATCACTTATAAACATAACTGAAAAGATTTTGCGTCGATTTTCAAGTGACTGTATGCCGATAAGCTTGCATCTTGTAGAATAAGAGGGCATTTCAATGTTCCAACCAAGTTTCCAAACAACAAATCTAGTGAATTTTTTTTGGATATTTTCTAATCTCTTGGAATGAGTGTCATAGTATGGTTTCCAAACCACACAGCAATATTCTAAGACAGACCTCACATATGCAGAAAACAGAGTCTTAAGAGTGTATGGGTCCTTGAAATCAATCGAATTACGTTTAATAAAACCTAACATTGAATTAGCCTTGGCTGCAATATATTCAATGGGGCATATTCATAGTCACTCTTAAACTCCAGTTTATCTTAGACTGGGGTTTATTCAATGTTATTTAGATAGGATAAACCTAGGTCTATGATAAACTGGAGTTTAAAAGTGACTATGAATATGCCCCAATATGTTTAATAAAATTGAATTTAGGATCAAAAACGACACCCAGATCTTTTTTTCAAAAACCCTTTCAAGAACATTATTTCCAATTTTATATTGAAAGAAAATAGGCGAGTACGAACGACAAAAGGAAAAACACTGACATTTGGTAACGTTTAAAAGTAATTGGTTTATTTTACACCAATTTGTTAGCCTGTTTAAGTCTTCTTGCAAAAGAAGGCAATCAGGTTCAAGTTTAATGCATCTACAAAACTTTAGATCATCTGCAAATAGAAGGCGAATGGAATTTACGAAAACATCTGGCATGTCATTGATGAAAACTAGAAATAGGAGTGGTCCAAGGTGACTACCTTGAGGCACACCTGATGTTACGTAAACAGGACTGGAAAGAAAATCACCAATAGACACAAACTGAATGCGCCCAATTAGGTAAGATGCCAGCCATTTCAAAATACTTGAATGAAAACCTATTCTTTCAAGTTTATTCAGTGGCTGACTCTATCAAAGGCTTTAGCGAAGTCTGTATAGATCACATCGACCTGATACCCTTCCTGAAGCTTTTTTAAAACAAAGTTTGAAAAGATAGAAAGGTTAGTAGCTGTGGATCTACCAGTAATAAAACCATGTTGGAATGTTGAAATAATTTCCTTGAGTATAAATGTAAATCTATCGCAAACAAGCTTTTCGAACAGTTTCGGAATAGTTGACAACTTACAGATTGGGCGGTAATTAGATACTTCCTGCTTAGGACCTGATTTATGAATAGGTACTATAAACGATTTTTTCCACTCAGATAGATATTCACCAGTAGAAAGAGAGCAATTAAAAAGGTATGAAAGGGGTTCTGAAAGCGCTGCAGCACACATTTTCAGGACTACGGGAGGAATCCCATCTGGGCCAGGCTGTTTATCACTGTTCAAATTTGATAGTGCTTCACTTCAGAATCACTGATAGTTAACCCTCCAATATTAATCAAATTATCAGTATTCGCTTGGTTGGAAGCACACTGTTGATGATAGGAGCTTGTATAGTTGGACTTAAAATAATCGGCAAAGAAATTACAAATTATTGGAATATCAGAATAAGTTGAACCTAGATATTGCATGTTTTTTGGAATACCAATATTTTTTTTCTTATTTTTGATGAACGTCCAAAAGTATTTGCTACTATTTTTTAAGCTAGTTTCGATTGAAATAATATAACTTTTATACAGAAACTTATTTAGAACATTAAATTCCCTATCAAGTCGAATGTAATTGCTTTCAATTGTAGAGTTGTTGAGAGATTTGCGAAAGCTTTTGTAAGCTTTATTTTTCTTGTTACTTAAATTACAAAAGCCTTTTATTAAACCACGGTGGCTTTGAATTATTGTTAATTTTGATTTTTGGCACATACATATTAAATGCACATTTCAAAGAATCGATAAAAAAGTTATAAGAATTTATTAATTCAGATGGATCAAAGTTCAAATGCCATGGAATTCGCGACATATAACTCGCTATGTTTTGAAAATTTGCTTTTTTGTAATTATATATAAAATTGTTACAATTAGCTTTGGAATACTCATCAAATTCAAAAGTAATGTATAAAGCAATATGGTGAACAGAGTTGGAAAAAATCGGACATAAGCTTTCACCAACTTGTATTTTTAAGTCTTTATCAGAAAAAACGAGATCTAATATGCGATTTAAGTTATTTTTACAGCTATTCATTTGTACTAAATCAAAACTCATAAAATTATCAATTAATTCAATTTCATAATCATTTTTGATGTTGAATGGTATAAGTTGTAATTCTTCAAAATCATAAACCCAATCAATTAAAAGCAAGTTAAAGTCTCCAAGAATAATAACATGCTGATTATCTTTCAGCTTGGACAAATAAACTTGGCAATTTTGAACATGTAATTTATAAATTTCAATTGAACTCCTAGGAGGAATATAGCTTACAATTAAATAAAGTTCGAATCGATGTGCAATGCTCACTCACATTAGTTGGATAAGCGTTTTTTATTTTTTTTTCGCGAGAGGTGAACATTTTAATTTGTACATATGGACCCCAGGCAGAAGAGTTCATTAGTCCCCTTTCACACGAGGAAACAAGTTGCTGGAGATTTTTTTGACGTTTTCCTTTAATTTCCTTAAAAATCTCCTGTACCTTTCACACGAAGAAACAAAATCGTGGAAACTTTCTGTATTTTCCTTTTAAAATAGCTTGGTTGAACACACTCTACTGTGTGTGTGAAGAGGAATGTCAAAAAAATCTCCTCGAATCGTTGACCGGGGAGATTTCATTTTCCCCTCTTACTTCTTGCCCTTCTCACCAACAAACTGATTGTTGCTGGCAACTCAGTTTCCTCGTGTGAAAGGGGACTTACATCAGGTAAGTTTGGAGAGGGAACACTTAATTTAAACGTCACAAATCTAAGAGCAGATATATCAGCATCTCTCTTAGTTAACATGTAACATTTGAATTGATCCGGTGGAATATTTGTTTTTTGAGAGATATGATTGACAATATCATCAGTTGTAGTGTCTTTATGGAATCTGGACAAATGGACCCATTTATAGTCCGGTATAGCAGAGAGAGACGATGAAGTGTCGGTGCCAATAATTTTTTAGGTTTAATACTGTTTTTAGCTTTATTTTGAGCAGATTTCCATTCGGAATTATGTATTGAATTATTAACGGGATTAGATGCTGAATTATTTGCGATGGTTGATACTGCAGGATAGGAAATCATTGATGGTGGTAAAGGTGAATGAGGTGCAGATGATGATGTAGAAGGTTGAGAAGTTTGGTTGGATAATGATGGTAGAGCTGTGTTAGGGTGATTGTTGGCATTAACGAGACCAGAAGAGAAATTATCATTCTCCCTTACTGAGCTTTTTGTATTTTTTTTGCCGCTTTACGTGGAGGGGAATTATTGTTTAGTATGGTTTTAAGGTCAGAGAGCTCATATTTCAATTCACTAACACTATGGGTAAGATCATTAAAACTTTTTAGCAATGAAAAGAAATTTAGATCAGCACACCACTGATCTCTATAATACACTGGATAGTGTATTCCCAATAATGTATAACAGTTTTTGTGAATCCATTTGAAGATGACAATTAGGTGGTCGGCTTCATAATTTGACATCTGACACACAAAAAAAAATATTTTGATTTTATTTGTGTTGAGCAATAAGAAATTCAAAGTGAGTGTCTTTAGTGTTTTTTTCTTTAATTAATATATTTTTTAAACACTACACTACTAGAGTTAAGCTAATCGTTTCTTCTGATTTATTTACAGCATAGCATGTCTGGGAACAACAAATCATCATTGTAAGAAACGAAAACAAGAGAAAGAACGCGAAGAATATCCTAACTCTGGTTCGGATAATGACGAAGAAGAACCTCCGATTACCGATGATTCCATTATCCAAGGACCAGGTGGTGACACTCTGCGTCGGAACTTCCAAAAAATCCAATAAGGAGAAGAGCCAAGTCCACCTTCGCGAACGGCATTGCCACAACGCCTAATAGTCGTTCCAGATCCCCCACAAAATGTCAATCGCCCCTACCGCCGACTTCCAACGGCTCCGGCTCATCTCCACAATTGCAGCAGCAGATACCCCAGCAACAGCGACGCAATCCTCTAAATATATTCAAGCCAATGCTTCCACCGAGGAGACCCTGCGGATTTGGACATGTTAGCCGCACAATTACATGAAGAGTCTGTCTAAAGGCACGTAGTTTCGCGTACGCGAAATTAGTTCTCATACCTAAACAGTGAGGTATGTATGGGGGGCATGCTGCCCCGTGCAACCCCCCTGCTTGGCTTCACTATAGGATTTGGGGTAGGTGCAAGGTTGGTTATATGGAAAGTTTTTTTTTGATTTAAAGGAACCTCACTGTATATATACCTCACTGTTAAGGTATGAGAACTAATTTCGCGTACGCGAAACTACGTGCCTTTAGACAGTCTCTTAAATGAATTGGGCGTCTGTCAAATGTTACAGCAATCGTTCTCCGCTGGACAACAGCATGCTCAACGCGAAGCACTGCTAAGAAATAATAGTCAATCATCGGCTTCCGTGACATCATCATTAGCTTCATCGGCACAACAATTGAAACCTGCACCAGCTCCTTCTGATATGAATATTTATCATGTGCAGCTGGTGAATCCATTGGATCCAATTGATAGTAGTGATTCGGAAAGTGAACCTGAGGAACCGAATGAACGTGGCCGCAACGATGGCACATTGCTAGCGCTTCAATTCAGGGATTTTGTTTATGGGGTGTCAATTTACTGATAGGTAGGAACCGAGAATGGTTTAATGTTGCTCGATCGATCGGCACAAGGAAAGGTCTATCCATCATCATCTCTCGTCCCTTTCTTATTTTTTTCAATCTTACCTCTGGAATAAGGAAGTTTGGTCGAATGGTTGAGAGAAGCGAGAGTTTTTGCATCCGTGTTTTAGCTTTGTTGACTTTCAGCATAAGGCTTCGCATTTTAGGACTGTGACGAATAGGCACATCGGACATAAATTCAACGCCACCAGCAACAATTACGTCATTATCAGACCCATGCCAGTAGTAATAGCCTTAAATAGTAAATAAGGTTACAAACTTTTATTAAAACAATTTTCGGGACCATCCTACAGCATTAGAAGTGATGCAAGCCATTGTCACTGTGTGCGCCGGTGTTTTGAAGCAGCCAGGGCGGCTTCTCGGGCAATATTCGATGTCTTTACTTCTTGAATAACTGATCCATCAATTACGTAATCTATAAATATCTTTGCTTAAGTTTGTTTTTCGCAAAAGACTCCTACAAAAAATTTATTTGTGCTATACGTTTTGTCTTTATCAAAATTTTTAAAGCAGATACAAGAGTGCATGAAGCGAATCCAATGCCGAGTTTCTTACAAACTATTTAAGGCAGGCACTAAAACCAAACAAAGAAGTCATTCCAATTTTCACCATTTTGTGATTGAATATAATTTATTAAAAAAAAAATTAACTTACAGTGTAAATGGACCGTCTTTTTGCATGCATTCTTTGAAGACTTCTACATTCCCAATGCATTCCAAGGAACAATACCAATTTCAGCCGGTTATAGTCCTGAGTTTGCCAATACCCAAATATATCTAATGGTTGATCTTTGTTAGTTTACCCTATTAAGTGTAACCCGACTGTTATGTCAATATGTTATATGTATATATGTATGTACTATGTACCTACCTTCTATAGTGAATAAATTACTCTTTGCTGTATCCCTCTCGAAGTAAGTCGCGCCTTATTAATTCTAATAGGTTATGTGCCCAGATTTCGTTTTTTAATAAAAAAAAAAAGGTAATAAAGAAATTCGGTGAATTAAAATCATGAGCGGTTTAACTATCGAGAAATTACTCGGTCGCGATAATTATCCAACGTGGACAATTGCTGCTCAAGCATTTCTATACTTGGATGATTTGTGGACAACTACAATCGAGTACGAAGAAGAAAATGGTGAGCCTAAAGTATCGATGTGAACAAGGATCGTAAAGCTAGAAGCAAGCTTACGCTTGTCATCGATCCGGTGTGCTACGTTCATATTCAGAGCGCAAAGACTGCGAAACAGTTGTGGCAAGGCCTAGCAGATGCATATGAAGATACGGGAATAACTCGCAGTGTCGGTCTTCTGCGCAAGCTAATAACAACTTCCCTATCAAATTGTGGCTCTATGGAAAAATTTGTCAAGGAAATAATGGCAACTGCCTAATCGCTTAATGGCATTGGTTTTCCTATAGATGACGTGTGGCTCGGAACATTGCTGTTAGCCGGTTTGCCTGGGGATTACAGGCCAATGATCATGGCGCTCGAAAATTCTGGAACACGAATAACGGCAGATGCAATTAAAATAAAATTGCTGCAAGAAGTGCACCCTGGTGAGGAACATTCGTCTGCTTTTTATTCTCATGTGCGTGAGCGAGATAAAAATACGAACACTGGTAGAAAAGGACCGAAATGCAGAAATTGCCAAAATATCGGCCATATTGCAAGAAATTGCCGCTCAAAAATTCAAGGTGACACATAGAAAAATCATGATGCCTTCAGTTGTGTTTTGTCCATGATGAGTTCCCAGAATAAAACAGATGCTTGGTACTTCGACTCAGGTGCCACATCGCATATGAGTTTTGACAAAAAAAAACTTAATGGTTTTGTTGAGGATTCTGGAACTGTGTTTGCAGCAAACAAAAGTGAAATGCAGGTGAAAGGCTGTGGAACGGCAACAATCAAGCCAGCCTGCAATGATTCAGCGATTGAAGTCAGAGACGTCAAATTCATTCCTGACCTCTCAATCAACCTTCTGTCTGTCGGTCGTATTGTGAAGCTAGGGCACACGGTAGAGTTTAACCAAAAGTGTGTCAAAGCCATAAACTCAAGGAAGCAAGTAATCGCAACAGGCACAAACGTTGATGATTTGTTCAGGTTTGACACGAAGTCGTCAAATGATGTTACATTTGCGTGTGGCTCCAAAAGCAGCAAGGAACTATGGCATCGTAGAATGGGCCACCTCAATAATAACAGCTTAGATAAACTAAACAGTGGACTGGCCACTGGAATTAGTTTTACAAACCAAATCGAAGAAGACTGTAAGATTTGTCCTGTCGGGAAGCAAACAAGATTGCCATTTAACAAGTGCGGTAGCAGGGCCAATCAGCTGCTTGAGGTCGTCCACACTGATATCTGTGGACCGATGGAAAATACTTCACTTGGAGGAAATAAGTACTTTCTAACTTTCGTGGATGACAAATCACGAAAATTTTTTGTTTATTTCCTCAAAACAAAAATGGGTTGGGAAGTGCTATCATGTTTCGAAGATTTCCGTGCTCTCGCCGAAAATCAAAGTGGCTGCAAAGTTAAAACTGTACGTTCTGACAACGGTAAAGAGTTCTTAAACAAAAATTCCAAGACTCACTCCGAAAAAAAGGAATTCAACACCAAACAACCAATGTGCATACTCCGGAACAAAATGGCCTGGCCGAACGTTACAATCGGTCGATTGTTGAAAAGGCAAGGTGTATGCTGGCTGATTCCAAATTGCCGAACATTTTTGGGGCCGAAGCTGTTGGATACTCGGTGTACCTACTGAACTGTTCGCCGTCAAAAGGAACAAGTAAGACACCAGTGGAAGCATGGAGTGATAAAGTACCCGACTTGGCGCACATTAAAGTATTTGGCACTACGGGGATGGCCCATATCCCGAAAGCCAATCGAAGAAAATGGGATCCAAAAGCCAAGGAATCCATTCTTATTGGATATGATGAGCACACAAAAGGCTACCGTCTTTACGACCCAGTAAAGAATAGTGTGTTCAAAAGCCGAGATGTTTCGTTCATTAACGAAGATTGCAGTGTTGCTAAAACTTTAACATCGCAGCAGATGTTAAAACCAGTTGCTCCAGTTGAATTTCATCATCAGCATGAAGACGACAAGGAAGACGAATCGCAGTTATACGAGGATAGCATTTTTTAGGATGCAGTTTCTGATATAGCTACATCCGATGAACCATCAGCTAATTCTGCGCTCCCTCAGCAATCCAAATCTAACCCACTGCAGCAGCAGGTGTTGAGGCGCAGCGAAAGGGAGCGCAAAATACCAGGCAAATATACTGAATTTATTTTAGAGAACGATGATTCTTCTTCATTTTCATGTCACAGCATGCGATACGGGTTTCATTGGACGAAATGGAATCACTTCATAGTTTCTCAGGACTTGCAGCGTCTCCATCGCATCAGAATCGACCAGCCTTGGTTGCGAACCAGCTAGCGTCTAAGCCTACCGGTGTGAGGCGCACATTAAAAGGCAAGTACCCTGAAAATCTTAAAAAAGCTCCATTTACTGCTCTCGATTTCAAACAGAACGATCCAGAAACGGCTGAAGAAGCAATGCTTCGACCAGATGCCCATATGTGGAAACTCGCTATTGAAGAGGAAATGCAATCCTTAATTGGCAACGATACTTGGACGCTAGAAGAGTTGGCGAGGAATCGGAAAGCTATAAAGTGCAAATGGGTTTTTCGCACTAAGCACGATATTACCGGACAAATTGACCGCTATAAGGCAAGGCTAGTGATAAAAGGCTACTCACAGCGAAAGGGGGTAGATCACGAGGAGACGTACTCCCCTGTTGTTCGTCATAGTTCGCTGCGTTATCTTTTTGCTCTAGCTGCTGAGCTTGGCCTAAACATTTCACAAATGGACGCCATCACAGCCTTTTTACAAGGACAACTCTCCGAAGAGATATATATGGAACAACCTATATTTTACAAAGACAAGAATAATCCTTCAATGGTTTGTCGCTTAAAAAAGGCTCTATACGGCCTAAAACAATCCAGTAGAGTCTGGAATCAAAAATTGGACATTGTACTCCAATCGCTAGGACTACAAAGATCAAAATTTGATCCCTGCGTTTACCATACAACGAGAAACGAATTCATACTCTTCGTTGCAGTATATGTTGACGACCTTTTGTTCTTCACAAACAACAAAAAAAAGGTTAACATTATTAAAGCTGAACTACATACAGTGTTTCAAATGAAAGAACTCGGTACAGCAACGCAAGTACTCGGAATGCCCATATCATACAACAAAGAAACGATTGCATTAGATCAGGAACAATACATCGAAAAGATTCTTGAGAAGTTTGAAATGAAGAATGCCAATCCAGTAAAAACTCCTATGAACTCTAGTGAAAAACTGTCCCTTGAAGATGGTCCAGCTAATTCAGAAGAAACTGAACAAATGAAGAGAGTTCCATACCAAGAAGCCATCGGCTCTTTATTGTACTTATCACAATGTACACGCCCAGACATTTGTTTTGCTGTCAATTGTCTCAGCCGTTTCAAATCAAATCCTGGACCTCGCCATTGGCTTGCCGTAAAGCATCTATTACGATATCTTCGAGGAACATCGTCATTGAAGCTGCGTTTCAATAGAGATGGACATGATGAAATCATTGGATATACTGATGCTGACTGGGCATCAAATATTGATGACCGCAAATCCACAACTGGGTTCGTTTTTATAGCTCAAGGTGGAGCTATATCTTGGTGCTCCAAAAGGCAAAACACCGTGGCTCTTGCGTAATGTGAGGCCGAATTAATGGCACTTTCGGCCACAGTTCAAGAAGCGCTTTGGTGGAATGGACTCAAACATCAGCTATGCAAAGTCCAGCAGCCCCTTCGAATACTCTGCGACAACCAGAGTGCTAGCGCTATTGCAACAAATGGTGGTTTTCATCCAAGGTCAAAGCATATTGACATTCGTCACCACTTTGTGCAAGATACGTTCAATCAAGGCAAAATTAAGCTCGACAACGTCAGGAGCGATCATCAAATCGCTGATGCTCTTACTAAACCCCTGGACCAAATCAAATTTTCATCATTCCGAGACTTAATGGGAATTCGACCATAACCCTCAGGTTAAGGAGGAGTGTTAGTTTACCCTATTAAGTGTAACCCGACTGTTATGTCAATATGTTATATGTATATAATGTATGTACTATGTACCTACCTTCTATAGTGAATAAATTACTCTTTGCTGTATCCCTCTCGAAGTAAGTCGCGCCTTATTAATTCTAATAATCTTTGATCACTGAGTTCGTACGCCAGCGATGTGAGTTCATTACCTGGGCTTGCCCTTGCCTGGAGGACTAAGTCCCCTTTCACACGAGGAAACTGAGTTGCCGGCAACATTCATTTTGTTGGTGAGAAGGGCAAGAAGTAAGAGGGGAAAATGAAATCTCCCCGGTCAACGATTCGAGGAGATTTTTTTGACATTCCTCTTCACACACCCAGTAGAGTGTGTTCAACGAAGATATTTTAAAAGGAAACTACAGAAAGTTGCCACGATTTTGTTTCTTCGTGTGAAAGGAACTGGAGATTATTAAGGAAATTAAAAGAAAACGTCAAAAAAATCTCCAGCAACTTGTTTCCTCGTGTGAAAGGGGACTAACGATGCTAGCAGAACTGGGTCTCGGTTGGCAGACAACAGGCAATGCTTTGTAAATTGCAAATAAAATAGACGCAGTGTTGACTTGCATGAGTTATTCCGTCACTTCCTATAGAACTTCAGATTGAATTTTGCTCTGAAACTGTAGAGAATCTTCTTTACCTGAAATTAAAACACACAAATGATGAGTCATACAATTTTAAGTTAAAGAAAATGCTTAAATACTTACACTTACACCAGAATTTTTCTCACATCTCAAGTTCCAAAAAAAAGATTTATGATTTTTGTCATCTGTCATTTTTTCTAATTTATATGTTATACTGTTATACAAAAAGTGGTCAGCTTCATAATATAACAATTCTTCAAATCGATTCAACTTTTTTGTGTGCATACGCTATCCAGTGTATTATAGAGATCAGTGCAGCACACGAGTTGCATCTCCAGAAAATATTTGAGTTAGATAAAGATGTATAATCATTTTGAGCAATTACTACACAATCTTTATGAAAAAATTGACCACAGAAATAACCGCACTCGATAAATTTTTTTGAACGTTTAATGATTTGGTTGCAATTCGCACAAGTCTTTGACATTTTAAGAAAAACTTTTACAACTGACTACGAGAGAAGTTAGTCGAAGATTAAATACAATAACAACTAAATACAACAACAACTTAAATCTATATGGACTTAGCTAAGTCCAGATAATTATCGGGACTTACGTATTGTAAGTAAGAAGTTCCGAAATCCCGATGTCGTTTTTTCCGACAAATCCATATGGACTTGCAAAAAAACACGCCTACCATATTCAATATTCCCAGCAAAAAGTGTTAAAGCAAAATACTGCCTCTACTCATTTACTTTTCAAATCTGCCAATTTCTACTTATTTTATTTTATTTTATGAACTTCGACACAACTAAAATTTGTACAAATTAACAGTTTTGAAAATTAAGTGAGAAGTTGTTTGTAAAAAAAAGGAAATTTTCGGATTTGGTTGCGGTATTTTTTTTTTAAATAACCCTAAGCACTGGTTTGACATTTATTGTTTGTTTTTATTTTGCAATTCAGTTTCAGAATTCTTCTGGATGATGTTTGTTTAGTAATTAAAAAAGTATGAAAACAAAGTTGAATCATTGCGAAACTAATAAACAATAGCAACCAATGAAATCAACAAACAGCGGTAATGGTTATCGATTTAAATGAAAGAAAATTTTATTTGCTCCTAGACAAGAACTGAAAAATCTCAGTCACGTTCAGCGCAAAGATATCAACGATTTATCTAAACTTAAACTCCTACGTGAAGGATGTCGGAAACACAGAATGCATGTATTGAAGAAATTATAGTATACAATTCGTAATTCATTTGTGTTAGGTGTTTTTCAGATAAAAATATTATTATAAATAATATCTGCACTATCAACGGAAGGTAAGGCCAGGCGCGCACATGCAACTAAAGAGTTTGGTTGCTGAAAATCGAAACCAAACTGTTTACTTGCATGTGAGCGCCTGGCCTAAGGTTGGAAGTAAAGTTTCAATTTTGGCATTACGACATCTCAAAAAATAACTAGTTTCGTTTGTAAAATTTGCGTTCAATGAAAGCACTTGACTACATATGTAGTCCCGTGTGTCTGCTGAACGTACCCAATGTAAAATGAAATCAGATGGAAAATAATCCCTCAAAAAAATCCTCGAAAGAAATGTCAAACAGTAGTATCTGTATTTTCCAATAGGACTGAACCCGGCGCTTGTAACGCATAGCTTAAAGTGACGTCAACGTGAATTTGGCCCCTGGCAGTCCATATATAATAAGTCGATGCCTATACCTATTGAAATCGACTTGATAACATGGGAGTAGAATTAAGTATTAAATACAAATTTCGGTACCATAAAACAGCACTAGGGCAGCACTTTTCATATAGTGTTCGACTTTAAACATGGATTTCCGTGTATTAAATTTTGACATATTGCTAACGACTAAACTGGAGATTAAAGTCGTTATTGGTATGCGGATTTTCTAAAATCTGGAGATTTTCTTTTAACCTCAACACTGAATTTGATTATTAGTAAGGCCCAAAGACAAATCTGGGAAGAGCTTAATCAAAGAGTTTGTTTACATGGTGACTCCACGAGAAATATTTCATAGAATACTATATTGCATGATATGAAAATTGCTCATGGAGGCTACTTATAGTATTCTATACAAAATTTCTTGCCACATATTGCTCGGCCCATAGAAAGCTATGGATAGTATTCTATGAGCAAGCAATTTTTCGTTGGTTTGTTTGAATTTTGTTTGTTTTGTGGGATGTTGTTCTACTCTCGCAAATGAAATAGTAAGCTATGAAAATGCCCAACCAACATTTTATGGCATACTATCGCTCTTTCTTTCTATCAAAAGTGACAGATGGTAATCTATGAAATATTTCAGGTGGAGACCCCGTGTTAACCTCTGCCAAGCTTTCAAACTGACGTCTGGGCAGATTTCCTAATTGAAATGGCTGCCGGGGATTCTCATCTTGATGTGGATAGTCTCTGGTTTTTGTTAGTACAGAAGTTAACGTAGTTCAAAATTAAGATTTGTGTCTCAATTTATTATGTGCTTACAATATAGGCAGTTGCTTAAAATCTTGCAAAAATGGCCTTTAGATAAAAATAAACAGGGCAGGTAAGTAGTTTATTATGTGCTTACAATATAGGCAGTTGCTTAAAATCTTGCAAAAATGGCCTTTAGATAAAAATAAGAGTCTGTCTAAAGGCACGTAATTTCGCGT
The DNA here is from genome assembly GCA_932273885.2 of Leucozona laternaria. Lineage (NCBI taxonomy): Eukaryota > Metazoa > Arthropoda > Insecta > Diptera > Syrphidae > Leucozona > Leucozona laternaria. The sequence goes on from OW026366.1 coordinate 140,719,631, forward strand.
ACGCGAAATAGTTCTTCTACCCGCCGATAGGTGGCGCCACCGTCGACAAAATGCGAAAACCGTCGATGGTTTGCGTATTTGCTAAATAAGGTGGCTGCATTCAGCCGAAGTAAAAGTGTAAGTGGTTTGTGTACTTGATAAATATGTTGCTGTATTGGATATCTTAATACCTCTATGCCAGAAAGATGAATGTGCTAAAATGAAAATTTTGAGAAATCATGTTTGAATGTTAATTGCTCTCGTAAAACGAGAAGGTTGGGTTTTTGAAAAAAACATTATATTTGTAAATTATTTCCTTATTTTGCTCTTATAGCTGACATAGTTCTTATGTGGGCACCTCTTTCCTTCCCCGAGATTTGGCACATTCATCTTTCTGGCACAAAAAATTTAAAAAATAATCCCATTTATCTTTCAATAAGAATGACTTTTCTAAAGGTAAATTAAACAAAAATACCAATTGAATTCAATTTACACACATGTGGTTATGTTTTATTTAAAAAAAATGATAACTATAGCACATGATAACAATTATTTACTAATCACTTAGTTCTCATTTCAGGAATCAGAATCTTCTGAAAAGTTGGGTTCTGGTAACGTATCACGAACCTCACTGCTGTTCTTTAGATTTTTATAAAAAGGATGAAAATTTTTTGGAATGGCTAACGTCTCACACATTCTCTTTAATTTTTGAACTTCGCCTCCGCGATAGGTAATGCGTCTGCGCATGAACAGCGGCGATATGTTTTTTTGTTTGGGAAGTTCAGTTACTAAAAAGCCTCACTACCTACCTCACTGTTTATATGCTGTAAACTTTATATTTTTGTTTAGATACCTATGGAATTCATTTGGCCGGAAGTTATAGCACAGATTAGCCATATGAAGATGAGAATGTTTCGTACGTTTCACCCTCCAAAACCCATTTGTTTACATTGTTTTATTTGTAATTTCATCCCGCGTCGGTGAATAGATGTGAATTGCAACAACAATTTAACCAGGTATGTGAAGATCCCTACTGTCTATGTGTGAGGTTTCTTTACACACATTCTCATTTTTTATCTGATAACTGCCAGTTCAAGCTTGTAGGCAAACCAAAATGGCTGCCGGGGATTCTCATCTTCATGTGGCTAATCTGTGATTTTAAGTTTTAATTTAGTTTAGTCGTATTATCCGCAAATCGAATGATTTATGATTAGTTATGATTTGCGCCAATCCTACAGGGACGCAATTTTCGAATGAATGAACCTTTTTCTACCAATAGTATTATATGCCAGATCAACGAATGTGGTGCATTCATGGTAACTGCGTGAAATTTGGCACAGAGGTAGATTATAGTCTGGAATAGAACATTTTCTACTTTTTATTCAAGAAAAATGTACGGTTCCTGTGGGAAAGATTTGTTTTTGGTTTCACAGAGCTCTTTCAACTATCGTAAATAGACTAGCAGTAAGTACGTCTTTAGGGTTTTGTAAATCTCTGGTTTGGTGACCAGAGTTTTTTGTACAGAATCTCTGGTTATCGGCCCGAATATCAAGTGTTTATACTTAACCAGAGGTGATAAGAACGACACCAAGAATTAAGATTAGGTTAAGCAGGTACCTACTTATTTCTTAATGAAGATGTTTATTTGCAAAAAAAATTTGGTAACTTTTATGAATTTTAATACTTTTTACTTATTTTTGTTAACTGAAAGTATTTATTTACAAATGATAAGAACAAATTGTTGATTTGTTCCAAAATTTGTATTTATATTTCACGGAAGCGGAAACCCGCTTTCATTGAGGATTTCTCAATATGCGATACAAGATAAAAGTGTGTCAAAAAAGAAAGAGACAGAATTGAATCAAGGAATTCTTATATAATATGAGTGCGTGGGTATGTGAGGGTGTATAGACAATGGAAATATCTACTATTAGCATATAGTTAGTTTCCAGGATATTTTTGTATAAATCTAAACTTTGTAGTTATGAATGCAAAGATTTGGAAAGCAACACAACCACAAACTTTGTGCATCCGTTAGAAAAAGATAGCCTGTGTCGTTTTTTTCATTCTTTTGTGTCTGTACATTTTTGAAGCGTTTTTAAGACACGAAGAAAAAATAACATATACATAATCATATGTAGGTACATAACTGGAGTATATTTTGTGGTATTGGTGTACGTTTTGAACCTATTTCTTCTGTGGAAATCGAATTTGCATTCACATTTGGTTGAAGCTTAAGTCTGATACTGTATAGTTGAGAGCAAAGAATAAAATGCAATTTAAGAAAAAAATGTCTGTTATGATAAGTGTTGGTATGGAGTTCAGCTCATAAGAGGAGCTAGAAAACGTTATTGAAAGTTATCAAAAGCTAGAACAAAAAAAATTAAGTCGTTACCAAACTCGTTTATTACCTGGAAATAAATACAAATACCGCGAAATATAAATACAAATTTTGGAACAAATCAACAATTTGTTCTTATCATTTGTAAATAAACACTTTCAGTTAACAAAAATAAGTAAAAAGTATTAAAATTCATAAAAGTTACCAAATTTTTTTTGCAAATAAACATCTTCATTAAGAAATAAGTAGGTACCTGCTTAACCTAATCTTAATTCTTAGTGTCGTTCTTATCACCTCTGGTTAAGTATAAACACTTGATATTCGGGCCGATAACCAGAGATTCTGTACAAAAAACTCTGGTCACCAAACCAGAGATTTACAAAACCCTAAAGACGTATACTTACTGCTAGTCTATTTACGATAGTTGAAAGAGCTCTGTGAAACCAACAACAAATCTTTCCCACAGGAACCGTACATTTTTCTTGAATAAAAAGTAGAAAATGTTCTATTCCAGACTATAATCTACCTCTGTGCCAAATTTCACGCAGTTACCATGAATGCACCACATTCGTTGATCTGGCATATAATACTATTGGTAGAAAAAGGTTCATTCATTCGAAAATTGCGTCCCTGTAGGATTGGCGCAAATCATAACTAATCATAAATCATTCGATTTGCGGATAATACGACTAAACTAAATTAAAACTTAAAATCACAGATTAGCCACATGAAGATGAGAATCCCCGGCAGCCATTTTGGTTTGCCTACAAGCTTGAACTGGCAGTTATCAGATAAAAAATTAGAATGTGTGTAAAGAAACCTCACACATAGACAGTAGGGATCTTCACATACCTGGTTAAATTGTTGTTGCACTTCACATCTATTCATCGACGCGGGATGAAATTACAAATACAACCATGTAAACAAATGGGTTTTGGAGGGTGAAACGTACGAAACATTCTCATCTTCATATGGCTAATCTGTGCTTAAAATAAGAAACTATAACTTCCGGCCAAATAAATTCCATAGGTATCTAAACAAAAATATAAAGTTTACGGCATATAAACAGTGAGGTAGGTAGTGAGGCTTTTTAGTAACTGAACTTCCCAAACAAAAAAACATATCACCGCTGTTCATGCGCAGACGCATTACCTATCGCGGAGGCGAAGTTCAAAAATTAAAGAGAATGTGTGAGACGTTAGCCATTCCAAAAAATTTTCTTCCTTTTTATAAAAATCTAAAGAACAGCAGTGAGGTTCGTGATACGTTACCAGAACCCAACTTTTCAGAAGATTCTGATTCCTGAAATGAGAATGATTAGTAAATAATTGTTATCATGTGCTATAATTATCATTTTTTTTAAATAAAACATAACCACATGTGTGTAAATTGAATTCAATTGGTATTTTTGTTTAATTTACCTTTAGAAAAGTCATTCTTATTGAAAGATAAATGGGATTATTTTTTAAATTTTTTGTGCCAGAAAGATGAATGTGCCAAATCTCGGGGAAGGGAAGAGGTGCCACATAAGAACTATGTCAGCTATAAGAGCAAAATAAGGAAATAATTTACAAATATAATGTTTTTTTCAAAAACCCAACCTTCTCGTTTTACGAGAGCAATTAACATTCAAACATGATTGCTCAACATTTTCATTTTTGCACATTCATCTTTCTGGCCATAGAGTACCTATATTACCTAGAGAACCGACCGGTACCCCTCTTGCCTTAAACCATAGAGTACCTATATTACCTAGAGAACCGACCGGTACCCCTCTTGCCTTAAACACCCGCAAATTTTATTTGAGGTGAGTAAGTGAAAACTCTCTTAGTTTACTCTTTTTTCCTTATCCGTGAATCCGTGTGAATGGTGGATATAAAAACAAATTTGCGCATTAGTTCAAAAAGGGACGTGTCTACGGTTTAATTGTGAACAAAGTGGTGGCATTAGCTCAAAAAGGTACGTGTCTACGATTTGCACACCTAAATCGTAGACACGTACCGTTTTGAGCTAAGAAACTAGAGTGCGCTTCCAATTTTCGGTAGGTGTTTTTGTTTTTTTTTTTTAAACATAAATATTCAAAAATATTATTTAATTTATTACCCGGGAGCAACAATGACCGATATACTTCATAGTTTAGGTTGACAAAAGGTTAAAAAAAGAAATTTGACTACGAAATTAATAAATTTCTCAATTTTTGAATTTAACGGATTTTTATTTTGAATCCCTGGGCGGTCTTATCCACCTTATTGAGCACTTTGAGCAATTTGGGCGAAGTCCTTTCAATTGAAGCCATGTTGGTTCGGTCCCATTTAAAATGCATTGGACAACAACCCCATACAAAACTTAATGGGCATTTTCCTCTCAGTACAGCTTGTAGGGTGGAAGAGAACGACCGCCTAAGTCGGTTCTCTAGGTAATTTAGGTACTCTATGTTTCTGGCATAGAGGTATTAAGATATCCAATACAGCAACATATTTATCAAGTACACAAACGACTCACACTTTTACTTCGGCCGAATGCAGCCATCTTATTTAGCAAATACACAAACTATCCAGGTTTTCGTATTTGGTCGACGGTGGCGCCACCTATCGGCGGGTAGAAGAACTATTTCGCGTACCCGAAATTACGTGCCTTTAGACAGACTCTTTACTTTCAGCCTTCCCCCTGCCAGACGGCCATCAAAATACGCGAAAATCAACTTTTTGGGTCGAAGTGATAACCACATGAGTGATACATCAAAAAATCAGAAAAATTCTCCTGATTATGAAAATGTGTGTCCAAGACGTTTTGGTTTCAGCCTTGTGCTTGCCAGACGCATTTTAACATTTTTTTAATGCATTTTTCAACTTAAACTCTTAATAACTTTTTTCCTATGAAGTATAACCCAAAGACTGAGACACCAAAAACTCAGAACAATTCTCCTGATTATGAAAATGTGTGTCCAAGACGTTTTGGTTTCAGCCTTGTGGTTGCCAGACGCATTTTAACATTTTTTTAATGCATTTTTCAACTTAAACTCTTAATAACTTTTTTCCTTTGAAGTATAACCAAAAGAGTGAGACACCAAAAACTCAGAACAATTCTCCTGATTATGAAAATGTGTGTCCAAGACATTTTTGTTTCAGCCTTGTGCTTGCCAGACGCATTTTAACATTTTTTTAATGCATTTTTCAACTAAAACTCTTAATAACTTTTTTCCTATGAAGTATAACCAAAAGACTGAGACACCAAAAACTCAGAACAATTCTCCTGATTATGAAAATGTGTGTCCAAGACATTTTGGTTTCAGCCTTGTGCTTGCCAGACGCATTTTAACATTTTTAATGCATTTTTCAACTTAAACTCTTAATAACTTTTTTCCTATGAAGTATAACCAAAAGATTGAGACACCAAAAACTCAGAACAATTCTCCTGATTATGAAAATGTGTGTCCAAGACGTTTTGGTTTCAGCCTTGTGCTTGCCAGACGCATTTTAACATTTTTTTAATGCATTTTTCAACTTAAACTCTTAATAACTTTTTTCCTATGAAGTATTACCAAAAGACTGAGACACCAAAAACTCAGAACAATTCTCCTGATTATGAAAATGTGTGTCCAAGACGTTTTGGTTTCAGCCTTGTGCTTGCCAGACGCATTTTAACATTTTCTTAATGCATTTTTCAACTTAAACTCTTAATAACTTTTTTCCTTTGAAGTATAACCAAAAGACTGAGCAACCAAAAACTCAGAACAATTCTCCTGATAATGAAAATGTGTGTCCAAGACGTTTTGGTTTCAGCCTTGTGCTTGCCAGACGCATTTTAACATTTTTTTAATGCATTTTTCAACTTAAACTCTTAATAACTTTTTTCCTATGAAGTATAACCAAAAGACTGAGACACCAAAAACTCAGAACAATTCTCCTGATTATGAAAATGTGTGTCCAAGACGTTTTGGTTTCAGCCTTGTGCTTGCCAGACGCATTTTAACATTTTCTTAATGCATTTTTCAACTTAAACTCTTAATAACTTTTTTCCTTTGAAGTATAACCAAAAGACTGAGCAACCAAAAACTCAGAACAATTCTCCTGATAATGAAAATGTGTGTCCAAGACGTTTTGGTTTCAGCCTTGTGCTTGCCAGACACATTTTAACATTTTTTTTAATGCATTTTTCAACTTAAACTCTTAATAACTTTTTTCCTATGAAGTATAACCAAAAGATTGAGACACCAAAAACAGAAAAATTCTCCTGATTATGAAAATGTGTGTCCAAGACGTTTTGGTTTCAGCCTTGTGCTTGCCAGACGCATTTTAACATTTTTTTAATGCATTTTTCAACTTAAACTCTTAATAACTTTTTTCCTATTAAGTATAACCAAAAGATTGAGACACCAAAAACTCAGAAAAATTCTCCTGATTATGAAAATGTGTGTCCAAGACGTTTTGGTTTCAGCCTTGTGCTTGCCAGACGCATTTTAACATTTTTTTAATGCATTTTTCAACTTAAACTCTTAATAACTTTTTTCCTATGAAGTATAACCAAAAGACTGAGCAACCAAAAACTCAGAACAATTCTCCTGATTATGAAAATGTGTGTCCAAGACGTTTTGGTTTCAGCCTTGTGCTTGCCAGACACATTTTAACATTTTTTTTAATGCATTTTTCAACTTAAACTCTTAATAACTTTTTTCCCATGAAGTATAACCAAAGATTGAGACACCAAAAACTCAGAAAAATTCTCCTGATTATGAAAATGTGTGTCCAAGACGTTTTGGTTTCAGCCTTGTGCTTGCCAGACGCATTTTAACATTTTTTTAATGCATTTTTCAACTTAAACTCTTAATAACTTTTTTCCTATTAAGTATAACCAAAAGATTGAGACACCAAAAACTCAGAAAAATTCTCCTGATTATGAAAATGTGTGTCCAAGACGTTTTGGTTTCAGCCTTGTGCTTGCCAGACGCATTTTAACATTTTTTTAATGCATTTTTCAACTTAAACTCTTAATAACTTTTTTCCTATGAAGTATAACCAAAAGACTGAGACACCAAAAACTCAGAACAATTCTCCTGATTATGAAAATGTGTGTCAAAGACGTTTTGGTTTCAGCCTTGTGGTTGCCAGACGCATTTTAACATTTTTTTAATGCATTTTTCAACTTAAACTCTTAATAACTTTTTTCCTTTGAAGTATAACCAAAAGAGTGAGACACCAAAAACTCAGAACAATTCTCCTGATTATGAAAATGTGTGTCCAAGACGTTTTGGTTTCAGCCTTGTGCTTGCCAGACGCATTTTAACATTTTTTTAATGCATTTTTCAACTTAAACTCACCTTTTTCCTATGAAGTATAACCAAAAGATTGAGACACCAAAATCTCAGAAAAATTCTCCTGATTATGAAAATGTGTGTCCAAGACGTTTCGGTTTCAGCCTTGTGCTTGCCAGACGCATTTTAACATTTTTTTAATGCATTTTTCAACTTAAACTCTTAATAACTTTTTTCCTATTAAGTATAACCAAAAGATTGAGACACCAAAAACTCAGAAAAATTCTCCTGATTATGAAAATGTGTGTCCAAGACGTTTTGGTTTCAGCCTTGTGCTTGCCAGACGCATTTTAACATTTTTTTAATGCATTTTTCAACTTAAACTCTTAATAACTTTTTTCCTATGAAGTATAACCCAAAGACTGAGACACCAAAAACTCAGAACAATTCTCCTGATTATGAAAATGTGTGTCCAAGACGTTTTGGTTTCAGCCTTGTGGTTGCCAGACGCATTTTAACATTTTTTTAATGCATTTTTCAACTTAAACTCTTAATAACTTTTTTCCTTTGAAGTATAACCAAAAGAGTGAGACACCAAAAACTCAGAACAATTCTCCTGATTATGAAAATGTGTGTCCAAAAAACTTTTGGTTTCAGCCTTGTGCTTGCCAGACGCATTTTAACATTTTTAATGCATTTTTCAACTTAAACTCTTAATAACTTTTTTCCTTTGAAGTATAACCAAAAGAGTGAGACACCAAAAACTCAGAACAATTCTCCTGATTATGAAAATGTGTGTCCAAGACATTTTTGTTTCAGCCTTGTGCTTGCCAGACGCATTTTAACATTTTTAATGCATTTTTCAACTTAAACTCTTAATAACTTTTTTCCTATGAAGTATAACCAAAAGATTGAGACACCAAAAACTCAGAACAATTCTCCTGATTATGAAAATGTGTGTCCAAGACGTTTTGGTTTCAGCCTTGTGCTTGCCAGACGCATTTTAACATTTTCTTAATGCATTTTTCAACTTAAACTCTTAATAACTTTTTTCCTTTGAAGTATAACCAAAAGACTGAGCAACCAAAAACTCAGAACAATTCTCCTGATAATGAAAATGTGTGTCCAAGACGTTTTGGTTTCAGCCTTGTGCTTGCCAGACGCATTTTGACATTTTTTTAATGCATTTTTCAACTTAAACTCTTAATAACTTTTTTCCTATGAAGTATAACCAAAAGACTGAGACACCAAAAACTCAGAACAATTCTCCTGATTATGAAAATGTGTGTCCAAGACGTTTTGGTTTCAGCCTTGTGCTTGCCAGACGCATTTTAACATTTTCTTAATGCATTTTTCAACTTAAACTCTTAATAACTTTTTTCCTTTGAAGTATAACCAAAAGACTGAGCAACCAAAAACTCAGAACAATTCTCCTGATAATGAAAATGTGTGTCCAAGACGTTTTGGTTTCAGCCTTGTGCTTGCCAGACACATTTTAACATTTTTTTTAATGCATTTTTCAACTTAAACTCTTAATAACTTTTTTCCTATGAAGTATAACCAAAAGATTGAGACACCAAAAACTCAGACAAATTCTCCTGATTATGAAAATGTGTGTCCAAGACGTTTTGGTTTCAGCCTTGTGCTCACCAGACGCATTTTAACATTTTTTTAATGCATTTTTCAACTTAAACTCTTAATAACTTTTTTCCTATTAAGTATAACCAAAAGATTGAGACACCAAAAACTCAGAAAAATTCTCCTGATTATGAAAATGTGTGTCCAAGACGTTTTGGTTTCAGCCTTGTGCTTGCCAGACGCATTTTAACATTTTTTTAATGCATTTTTCAACTTAAACTCTTAATAACTTTTTTCCTATCAAGTATAACCAAAAGAGTGAGACACCAAAAACTCAGAAAAATTCTCCTGATTATGAAAATGTGTGTCCAAGACGTTTCGGTTTCAGCCTTGTGCTTGCCAGACGCATTTTAACATTTTTTTAATGCATTTTTCAACTTAAACTCTTAATAACTTTTTTCCTTTGAAGTATAACCAAAAGAGTGAGACACCAAAAACTCAGAACAATTCTCCTGATTATGAAAATGTGTGTCCAAGACATTTTTGTTTCAGCCTTGTGCTTGCCAGACGCATTTTAACATTTTTTTAATGCATTTTTCAACTAAAACTCTTAATAACTTTTTTCCTATGAAGTATAACCAAAAGACTGAGACACCAAAAACTCAGAACAATTCTCCTGATTATGAAAATGTGTGTCCAAGACATTTTTGTTTCAGCCTTGTGCTTGCCAGACGCATTTGAACATTTTTAATGCATTTTTCAACTTAAACTCTTAATAACTTTTTTCCTTTGAAGTATAACCAAAAGAGTGAGACACCAAAAACTCAGAACAATTCTCCTGATTATGAAAATGTGTGTCCAAGACATTTTTGTTTCAGCCTTGTGCTTGCCAGACGCATTTTAACATTTTTAATGCATTTTTCAACTTAAACTCTTAATAACTTTTTTCCTATGAAGTATAACCAAAAGATTGAGACACCAAAAACTCAGAACAATTCTCCTGATTATGAAAATGTGTGTCCAAGACGTTTTGGTTTCAGCCTTGTGCTTGCCAGACGCATTTTAACATTTTCTTAATGCATTTTTCAACTTAAACTCTTAATAACTTTTTTCCTTTGAAGTATAACCAAAAGACTGAGCAACCAAAAACTCAGAACAATTCTCCTGATAATGAAAATGTGTGTCCAAGACGTTTTGGTTTCAGCCTTGTGCTTGCCAGACGCATTTTGACATTTTTTTAATGCATTTTTCAACTTAAACTCTTAATAACTTTTTTCCTATGAAGTATAACCAAAAGACTGAGACACCAAAAACTCAGAACAATTCTCCTGATTATGAAAATGTGTGTCCAAGACGTTTTGGTTTCAGCCTTGTGCTTGCCAGACGCATTTTAACATTTTCTTAATGCATTTTTCAACTTAAACTCTTAATAACTTTTTTCCTTTGAAGTATAACCAAAAGACTGAGCAACCAAAAACTCAGAACAATTCTCCTGATAATGACAATGTGTGTCCAAGACGTTTTGGTTTCAGCCTTGTGCTTGCCAGACACATTTTAACATTTTTTTTAATGCATTTTTCAACTTAAACTCTTAATAACTTTTTTCCTATGAAGTATAACCAAAAGATTGAGACACCAAAAACTCAGACAAATTCTCCTGATTATGAAAATGTGTGTCCAAGACGTTTTGGTTTCAGCCTTGTGCTCACCAGACGCATTTTAACATTTTTTTAATGCATTTTTCAACTTAAACTCTTAATAACTTTTTTCCTATTAAGTATAACCAAAAGATTGAGACACCAAAAACTCAGAAAAATTCTCCTGATTATGAAAATGTGTGTCCAAGACGTTTTGGTTTCAGCCTTGTGCTTGCCAGACGCATTTTAACATTTTTTTAATGCATTTTTCAACTTAAACTCTTAATAACTTTTTTCCTATCAAGTATAACCAAAAGAGTGAGACACCAAAAACTCAGAAAAATTCTCCTGATTATGAAAATGTGTGTCCAAGACGTTTCGGTTTCAGCCTTGTGCTTGCCAGACGCATTTTAACATTTTTTTAATGCATTTTTCAACTTAAACTCTTAATAACTTTTTTCCTATGAAGTATAACCCAAAGACTGAGACACCAAAAACTCAGAACAATTCTCCTGATTATGAAAATGTGTGTCCAAGACGTTTTGGTTTCAGCCTTGTGGTTGCCAGACGCATTTTAACATTTTTTTAATGCATTTTTCAACTTAAACTCTTAATAACTTTTTTCCTTTGAAGTATAACCAAAAGAGTGAGACACCAAAAACTCAGAACAATTCTCCTGATTATGAAAATGTGTGTCCAAGACATTTTTGTTTCAGCCTTGTGCTTGCCAGACGCATTTTAACATTTTTTTAATGCATTTTTCAACTAAAACTCTTAATAACTTTTTTCTATGAAGTATAACCAAAAGACTGAGACACCAAAAACTCAGAACAATTCTCCTGATTATGAAAATGTGTGTCCAAGACATTTTGGTTTCAGCCTTGTGCTTGCCAGACGCATTTTAACATTTTTAATGCATTTTTCAACTTAAACTCTTAATAACTTTTTTCCTATGAAGTATAACCAAAAGATTGAGACACCAAAAACTCAGAACAATTCTCCTGATTATGAAAATGTGTGTCCAAGACGTTTTGGTTTCAGCCTTGTGCTTGTCAGACGCACTTTAACATTTTTTTAATGCATTTTTCAACTTAAACTCTTAATAACTTTTTTCCTATGAAGTATAACCAAAAGACTGAGACACCAAAAACTCAGAACAATTCTCCTGATTATGAAAATGTGTGTCCAAGACGTTTTGGTTTCAGCCTTGTGCTTGCCAGACGCATTTTAACATTTTCTTAATGCATTTTTCAACTTAAACTCTTAATAACTTTTTTCCTTTGAAGTATAACCAAAAGACTAAGCAACCAAAAACTCAGAACAATTCTCCTGATAATGAAAATGTGTGTCCAAGACGTTTTGGTTTCAGCCTTGTGGTTGCTAGACGCATTTTAACATTTTTTTAATGCATTTTTCAACTTAAACTCTTAATAACTTTTTTCCTTTGAAGTATAACCAAAAGAGTGAGACACCAAAAACTCAGAACAATTCTCCTGATTATGAAAATGTGTGTCCAAGACATTTTTGTTTCAGCCTTGTGCTTGCCAGACGCATTTTAACATTTTTTTAATGCATTTTTCAACTTAAACTCTTAATAACTTTTTTCCTATGAAGTATAACCAAAAGACTGAGACACCAAAAACTCAGAACAATTCTCCTGATTATGAAAATGTGTGTCCAAGACATTTTGGTTTAAGCCTTGTGCTTGCCAGACGCATTTTAACATTTTTAATGCATTTTTCAACTTAAACTCTTAATAACTTTTTTCCTATGAAGTATAACCAAAAGATTGAGACACCAAAAACTCAGAACAATTCTCCTGATTATGAAAATGTGTGTCCAAGACGTTTTGGTTTCAGCCTTGTGCTTGCCAGACGCATTTTAACATTTTTTTAATGCATTTTTCAACTTAAACTCTTAATAACTTTTTTCCTATGAAGTATAACCAAAAGACTGAGACACCAAAAACTCAGAACAATTCTCCTGATTATGAAAATGTGTGTCCAAGACGTTTTGGTTTCAGCCTTGTGGTTGCCAGACGCATTTTAACATTTTTTTAATGCATTTTTCAACTTAAACTCTTAATAACTTTTTTCCTTTGAAGTATAACCAAAAGAGTGAGACACCAAAAACTCAGAACAATTCTCCTGATTATGAAAATGTGTGTCCAAGACATTTTTGTTTCAGCCTTGTGCTTGCCAGGCGCATTTTAACATTTTTTTTAATGCAATTTTCAACTTAAACTCTTAATAACTTTTTTCCTTTGAAGTATAACCAAAAGAGTGAGACACCAAAAACTCAGAACAATTCTCCTGATTATGAAAATGTGTGTCCAAGACATTTTTGTTTCAGCCTTGTGCTTGCCAGACGCATTTTAACATTTTTTTAATGCATTTTTCAACTTAAACTCTTAATAACTTTTTTCCTATGAAGTATAACCCAAAGACTGAGACACCAAAAACTCAGAACAATTCTCCTGATTATGAAAATGTGTGTCCAAGACATTTTGGTTTCAGCCTTGTGGTTGCCAGACGCATTTTAACATTTTTTTAATGCATTTTTCAACTTAAACTCTCAATAACTTTTTTCCTTTGAAGTATAACCAAAAGAGTGAGACACCAAAAACTCAGAACAATTCTCCTGATTATGAAAATGTGTGTCCAATACATTTTTGTTTCAGCCTTGTGCTTGCCAGACGCATTTTAACATTTTTTTAATGCATTTTTCAACTAAAACTCTTAATAACTTTTTTCCTATGAAGTATAACCAAAAGACTGAGACACCAAAAACTCAGAACAATTCTCCTGATTATGAAAATGTGTGTCCAAGACATTTTGGTTTCAGCCTTGTGCTTGCCAGACGCATTTTAACATTTTTAATGCATTTTTCAACTTAAACTCTTAATAACTTTTTTCCTTTGAAGTATAACCAAAAGACTGAGCAACCAAAAACTCAGAACAATTCTCCTGATAATGAAAATGTGTGTCCAAGACGTTTTGGTTTCAGCCTTGTGCTTGCCAGACACATTTTAACATTTTTTTTAATGCATTTTTCAACTTAAACTCTTAATAACTTTTTTCCTATGAAGTATAACCAAAAGATTGAGACACCAAAAACAGAAAAATTCTCCTGATTATGAAAATGTGTGTCCAAGACGTTTTGGTTTCAGCCTTGTGCTTGCCAGACGCATTTTAACATTTTTTTAATGCATTTTTCAACTTAAACTCTTAATAACTTTTTTCCTATTAAGTATAACCAAAAGATTGAGACACCAAAAACTCAGAAAAATTCTCCTGATTATGAAAATGTGTGTCCAAGACGTTTTGGTTTCAGCCTTGTGCTTGCCAGACGCATTTTAACATTTTTTTAATGCATTTTTCAACTTAAACTCTTAATAACTTTTTTCCTATGAAGTATAACCAAAAGACTGAGACACCAAAAACTCAGAACAATTCTCCTGATTATGAAAATGTGTGTCCAAGACGTTTTGGTTTCAGCCTTGTGCTTGCCAGACGCATTTTAACATTTTTTTAATGCATTTTTCAACTTAAACTCTTAATAACTTTTTTCCTTTGAAGTATAACCAAAAGACTGAGCAACCAAAAACTCAGAACAATTCTCCTGATAATGAAAATGTGTGTCCAAGACGTTTTGGTTTCAGCCTTGTGCTTGCCAGACGCATTTTAACATTTTTTTAATGCATTTTTCAACTTAAACTCTTAATAACTTTTTTCCTATTAAGTATAACCAAAAGATTGAGACACCAAAAACTCAGAAAAATTCTCCTGATTATGAAAATGTGTGTCCAAGACGTTTTGGTTTCAGCCTTGTGCTTGCCAGACGCATTTTAACATTTTTTTAATGCATTTTTCAACTTAAACTCTTAATAACTTTTTTCCTATGAAGTATAACCAAAAGACTGAGACACCAAAAACTCAGAACAATTCTCCTGATTATGAAAATGTGTGTCAAAGACGTTTTGGTTTCAGCCTTGTGGTTGCCAGACGCATTTTAACATTTTTTTAATGCATTTTTCAACTTAAACTCTTAATAACTTTTTTCCTTTGAAGTATAACCAAAAGAGTGAGACACCAAAAACTCAGAACAATTCTCCTGATTATGAAAATGTGTGTCCAAGACGTTTTGGTTTCAGCCTTGTGCTTGCCAGACGCATTTTAACATTTTTTTAATGCATTTTTCAACTTAAACTCACCTTTTTCCTATGAAGTATAACCAAAAGATTGAGACACCAAAAACTCAGAACAATTCTCCTGATTATGAAAATGTGTGTCCAAGACATTTTTGTTTCAGCCTTGTGCTTGCCAGACGCATTTTAACATTTTTAATGCATTTTTCAACTTAAACTCTTAATAACTTTTTTCCTATTAAGTATAACCAAAAGATTGAGACACCAAAAACTCAGAAAAATTCTCCTGATTATGAAAATGTGTGTCCAAGACGTTTTGGTTTCAGCCTTGTGCTTGCCAGACGCATTTTAACATTTTTTTAATGCATTTTTCAACTTAAACTCTTAATAACTTTTTTCCTATGAAGTATAACCCAAAGACTGAGACACCAAAAACTCAGAACAATTCTCCTGATTATGAAAATGTGTGTCCAAGACGTTTTGGTTTCAGCCTTGTGGTTGCCAGACGCATTTTAACATTTTTTTAATGCATTTTTCAACTTAAACTCTTAATAACTTTTTTCCTTTGAAGTATAACCAAAAGAGTGAGACACCAAAAACTCAGAACAATTCTCCTGATTATGAAAATGTGTGTCCAAGACATTTTTGTTTCAGCCTTGTGCTTGCCAGACGCATTTTAACATTTTTTTAATGCATTTTTCAACTAAAACTCTTAATAACTTTTTTCCTATGAAGTATAACCAAAAGACTGAGACACCAAAAACTCAGAACAATTCTCCTGATTATGAAAATGTGTGTCCAAGACATTTTTGTTTCAGCCTTGTGCTTGCCAGACGCATTTTAACATTTTTAATGCATTTTTCAACTTAAACTCTTAATAACTTTTTTCCTATGAAGTATAACCCAAAGACTGAGACACCAAAAACTCAGAACAATTCTCCTGATTATGAAAATGTGTGTCCAAGACGTTTTGGTTTCAGCCTTGTGGTTGCCAGACGCATTTTAACATTTTTTTAATGCATTTTTCAACTTAAACTCTTAATAACTTTTTTCCTTTGAAGTATAACCAAAAGAGTGAGACACCAAAAACTCAGAACAATTCTCCTGATTATGAAAATGTGTGTCCAAGACATTTTTGTTTCAGCCTTGTGCTTGCCAGACGCATTTTAACATTTTTTTAATGCATTTTTCAACTAAAACTCTTAATAACTTTTTTCCTATGAAGTATAACCAAAAGACTGAGACACCAAAAACTCAGAACAATTCTCCTGATTATGAAAATGTGTGTCCAAGACATTTTTGTTTCAGCCTTGTGCTTGCCAGACGCATTTTAACATTTTTAATGCATTTTTCAACTTAAACTCTTAATAACTTTTTTCCTTTGAAGTATAACCAAAAGAGTGAGACACCAAAAACTCAGAACAATTCTCCTGATTATGAAAATGTGTGTCCAAGACATTTTTGTTTCAGCCTTGTGCTTGCCAGACGCATTTTAACATTTTTAATGCATTTTTCAACTTAAACTCTTAATAACTTTTTTCCTATGAAGTATAACCAAAAGATTGAGACACCAAAAACTCAGAACAATTCTCCTGATTATGAAAATGTGTGTCCAAGACGTTTTGGTTTCAGCCTTGTGCTTGCCAGACGCATTTTAACATTTTCTTAATGCATTTTTCAACTTAAACTCTTAATAACTTTTTTCCTTTGAAGTATAACCCAAAGACTGAGACACCAAAAACTCAGAACAATTCTCCTGATTATGAAAATGTGTGTCCAAGACGTTTTGGTTTCAGCCTTGTGGTTGCCAGACGCATTTTAACATTTTTTTAATGCATTTTTCAACTTAAACTCTTAATAACTTTTTTCCTATGAAGTATAACCAAAAGACTGAGACACCAAAAACTCAGAACAATTCTCCTGATTATGAAAATGTGTGTCCAAGACATTTTTGTTTCAGCCTTGTGCTTGCCAGACGCATTTTAACATTTTTAATGCATTTTTCAACTTAAACTCTTAATAACTTTTTTCCTTTGAAGTATAACCAAAAGAGTGAGACACCAAAAACTCAGAACAATTCTCCTGATTATGAAAATGTGTGTCCAAGACATTTTTGTTTCAGCCTTGTGCTTGCCAGACGCATTTTAACATTTTTAATGCATTTTTCAACTTAAACTCTTAATAACTTTTTTCCTATGAAGTATAACCAAAAGATTGAGACACCAAAAACTCAGAACAATTCTCCTGATTATGAAAATGTGTGTCCAAGACGTTTTGGTTTCAGCCTTGTGCTTGCCAGACGCATTTTAACATTTTCTTAATGCATTTTTCAACTTAAACTCTTAATAACTTTTTTCCTTTGAAGTATAACCAAAAGACTGAGCAACCAAAAACTCAGAACAATTCTCCTGATAATGAAAATGTGTGTCCAAGACGTTTTGGTTTCAGCCTTGTGCTTGCCAGACGCATTTTGACATTTTTTTAATGCATTTTTCAACTTAAACTCTTAATAACTTTTTTCCTATGAAGTATAACCAAAAGACTGAGACACCAAAAACTCAGAACAATTCTCCTGATTATGAAAATGTGTGTCCAAGACGTTTTGGTTTCAGCCTTGTGCTTGCCAGACGCATTTTAACATTTTCTTAATGCATTTTTCAACTTAAACTCTTAATAACTTTTTTCCTTTGAAGTATAACCAAAAGACTGAGCAACCAAAAACTCAGAACAATTCTCCTGATAATGAAAATGTGTGTCCAAGACGTTTTGGTTTCAGCCTTGTGCTTGCCAGACACATTTTAACATTTTTTTTAATGCATTTTTCAACTTAAACTCTTAATAACTTTTTTCCTATGAAGTATAACCAAAAGATTGAGACACCAAAA
The DNA here is from genome assembly GCA_932273885.2 of Leucozona laternaria. Classification (NCBI taxonomy): domain Eukaryota; kingdom Metazoa; phylum Arthropoda; class Insecta; order Diptera; family Syrphidae; genus Leucozona; species Leucozona laternaria. Next base: position 140,737,449 of record OW026366.1, read on the forward strand.
ACTCAGACAAATTCTCCTGATTATGAAAATGTGTGTCCAAGACGTTTTGGTTTCAGCCTTGTGCTTGCCAGACGCATTTTAACATTTTTAATGGATTTTTCAACTTAAACTCTTAATAACTTTTTTCCTATTAAGTATAACCAAAAGATTGAGACACCAAAAACTCAGAAAAATTCTCCTGATTATGAAAATGTGTGTCCAAGACGTTTTGGTTTCAGCCTTGTGCTTGCCAGACGCATTTTAACATTTTTTTAATGCATTTTTCAACTTAAACTCTTAATAACTTTTTTCCTATCAAGTATAACCAAAAGAGTGAGACACCAAAAACTCAGAAAAATTCTCCTGATTATGAAAATGTGTGTCCAAGACGTTTCGGTTTCAGCCTTGTGCTTGCCAGACGCATTTTAACATTTTTTTAATGCATTTTTCAACTTAAACTCTTAATAACTTTTTTCCTATGAAGTATAACCCAAAGACTGAGACACCAAAAACTCAGAACAATTCTCCTGATTATGAAAATGTGTGTCCAAGACGTTTTGGTTTCAGCCTTGTGGTTGCCAGACGCATTTTAACATTTTTTTAATGCATTTTTCAACTTAAACTCTTAATAACTTTTTTCCTTTGAAGTATAACCAAAAGAGTGAGACACCAAAAACTCAGAACAATTCTCCTGATTATGAAAATGTGTGTCCAAGACATTTTTGTTTCAGCCTTGTGCTTGCCAGACGCATTTTAACATTTTTTTAATGCATTTTTCAACTAAAACTCTTAATAACTTTTTTCCTATGAAGTATAACCAAAAGACTGAGACACCAAAAACTCAGAACAATTCTCCTGATTATGAAAATGTGTGTCCAAGACATTTTGGTTTCAGCCTTGTGCTTGCCAGACGCATTTTAACATTTTTAATGCATTTTTCAACTTAAACTCTTAATAACTTTTTTCCTATGAAGTATAACCAAAAGATTGAGACACCAAAAACTCAGAACAATTCTCCTGATTATGAAAATGTGTGTCCAAGACGTTTTGGTTTCAGCCTTGTGCTTGTCAGACGCATTTTAACATTTTTTTAATGCATTTTTCAACTTAAACTCTTAATAACTTTTTTCCTATGAAGTATAACCAAAAGACTGAGACACCAAAAACTCAGAACAATTCTCCTGATTATGAAAATGTGTGTCCAAGACGTTTTGGTTTCAGCCTTGTGCTTGCCAGACGCATTTTAACATTTTCTTAATGCATTTTTCAACTTAAACTCTTAATAACTTTTTTCCTTTGAAGTATAACCAAAAGACTGAGCAACCAAAAACTCAGAACAATTCTCCTGATAATGAAAATGTGTGTCCAAGACGTTTTGGTTTCAGCCTTGTGGTTGCTAGACGCATTTTAACATTTTTTTAATGCATTTTTCAACTTAAACTCTTAATAACTTTTTTCCTTTGAAGTATAACCAAAAGAGTGAGACACCAAAAACTCAGAACAATTCTCCTGATTATGAAAATGTGTGTCCAAGACATTTTTGTTTCAGCCTTGTGCTTGCCAGACGCATTTTAACATTTTTTTAATGCATTTTTCAACTTAAACTCTTAATAACTTTTTTCCTATGAAGTATAACCAAAAGACTGAGACACCAAAAACTCAGAACAATTCTCCTGATTATGAAAATGTGTGTCCAAGACATTTTGGTTTAAGCCTTGTGCTTGCCAGACGCATTTTAACATTTTTAATGCATTTTTCAACTTAAACTCTTAATAACTTTTTTCCTATGAAGTATAACCAAAAGATTGAGACACCAAAAACTCAGAACAATTCTCCTGATTATGAAAATGTGTGTCCAAGACGTTTTGGTTTCAGCCTTGTGCTTGCCAGACGCATTTTAACATTTTTTTAATGCATTTTTCAACTTAAACTCTTAATAACTTTTTTCCTATGAAGTATAACCAAAAGACTGAGACACCAAAAACTCAGAACAATTCTCCTGATTATGAAAATGTGTGTCCAAGACGTTTTGGTTTCAGCCTTGTGGTTGCCAGACGCATTTTAACATTTTTTTAATGCATTTTTCAACTTAAACTCTTAATAACTTTTTTCCTTTGAAGTATAACCAAAAGAGTGAGACACCAAAAACTCAGAACAATTCTCCTGATTATGAAAATGTGTGTCCAAGACATTTTTGTTTCAGCCTTGTGCTTGCCAGACGCATTTTAACATTTTTTTTAATGCATTTTTCAACTTAAACTCTTAATAACTTTTTTCCTTTGAAGTATAACCAAAAGAGTGAGACACCAAAAACTCAGAACAATTCTCCTGATTATGAAAATGTGTGTCCAAGACATTTTTGTTTCAGCCTTGTGCTTGCCAGACGCATTTTAACATTTTTTTAATGCATTTTTCAACTTAAACTCTTAATAACTTTTTTCCTATGAAGTATAACCCAAAGACTGAGACACCAAAAACTCAGAACAATTCTCCTGATTATGAAAATGTGTGTCCAAGACATTTTGGTTTCAGCCTTGTGGTTGCCAGACGCATTTTAACATTTTTTTAATGCATTTTTCAACTTAAACTCTTAATAACTTTTTTCCTTTGAAGTATAACCAAAAGAGTGAGACACCAAAAACTCAGAACAATTCTCCTGATTATGAAAATGTGTGTCCAAGACATTTTTGTTTCAGCCTTGTGCTTGCCAGACGCATTTTAACATTTTTTTAATGCATTTTTCAACTAAAACTCTTAATAACTTTTTTCCTATGAAGTATAACCAAAAGACTGAGACACCAAAAACTCAGAACAATTCTCCTGATTATGAAAATGTGTGTCCAAGACATTTTGGTTTCAGCCTTGTGCTTGCCAGACGCATTTTAACATTTTTAATGCATTTTTCAACTTAAACTCTTAATAACTTTTTTCCTTTGAAGTATAACCAAAAGACTGAGCAACCAAAAACTCAGAACAATTCTCCTGATAATGAAAATGTGTGTCCAACACGTTTTGGTTTCAGCCTTGTGCTTGCCAGACACATTTTAACATTTTTTTAATGCATTTTTCAACTTAAACCCTTAATAACTTTTTTCCTATGAAGTATAACCAAAAGATTGAGACACCCAAAACTCAGAAAAATTCTCCTGATTATGAAAATGTGTGTCCAAGACGTTTTGTTTTCAGCCTTGTGCTTGCCAGACGCATTTTAACATTTTTTTAATGCATTTTTCAACTTAAACTCTTAATAACTTTTTTCCTATTAAGTATAACCAAAAGATTGAGACACCAAAAACTCAGAAAAATTCTCCTGATTATGAAAATGTGTGTCCAAGACGTTTTGGTTTCAGCCTTGTGCTTGCCAGACGCATTTTAACATTTTTTTAATGCATTTTTCAACTTAAACTCTTAATAACTTTTTTCCTATGAAGTATAACCAAAAGACTGAGACACCAAAAACTCAGAACAATTCTCCTGATTATGAAAATGTGTGTCCAAGACGTTTCGGTTTCAGCCTTGTGCTTGCCAGACGCATTTCAACATTTTTTTAATGCATTTTTCAACTTAAACTCTTAATAACTTTTTTCCTATGAAGTATAACCCAAAGACTGAGACACCAAAAACTCAGAACAATTCTCCTGATTATGAAAATGTGTGTCCAAGACGTTTTGGTTTCAGCCTTGTGGTTGCCAGACGCATTTTAACATTTTTTTAATGCATTTTTCAACTTAAACTCTTAATAACTTTTTTCCTTTGAAGTATAACCAAAAGAGTGAGACACCAACAACTCAGAACGATTCTCCTGATTATGAAAATGTGTGTCCAAGACATTTTGGTTTCAGCCTTGTGCTTGCCAGACGCATTTTAACATTTTTTTAATGCATTTTTCAACTTAAACTCTTAATAACTTTTTTCCTATGAAGTATAACCAAAAGACTGAGACACCAAAAACTCAGAACAATTCTCCTGATTATGAAAATGTGTGTCCAAGACATTTTGGTTTCAGCCTTGTGCTTGCCAGACGCATTTTAACATTTTTAATGCATTTTTCAACTTAAACTCTTAATAACTTTTTTCCTATGAAGTATAACCAAAAGATTGAGACATTAAAAACTCAGAACAATTCTCCTGATTATGAAAATGTGTGTCCAAGACGTTTTGGTTTCAGCCTTGTGCTTGCCAGACGCATTTTAACATTTTTTTAATGCATTTTTCAACTTAAACTCTTAATAACTTTTTTCCTATGAAGTATAACCAAAAGACTGAGACACCAAAAACTCAGAACAATTCTCCTGATTATGAAAATGTGTGTCCAAGACGTTTTGGTTTCAGCCTTGTGCTTGCCAGACGCATTTTAACATTTTCTTAATGCATTTTTCAACTTAAACTCTTAATAACTTTTTTCCTTTGAAGTATAACCAAAAGACTGAGACACCAAAAACTCAGAACAATTCTCCTGATTATGAAAATGTGTGTCCAAGACGTTTTGGTTTCAGCCTTGTGCTTGCCAGACGCATTTTAACATTTTTTTAATGCATTTTTCAACTTAAACTCTTAATAACTTTTTTCCTATGAAGTATAACCAAAAGATTGAGACACCAAAAACTCAGAAAAATTCTCCTGATTATGAAAATGTGTGTCCAAGACGTTTTGGTTTCAGCCTTGTGCTTGCCAGACGCATTTTAACATTTTTTTAATGCATTTTTCAACTTAAACTCTTAATAACTTTTTTCCTATTAAGTATAACCAAAAGATTGAGACACCAAAAACTCAGAAAAATTCTCCTGATTATGAAAATGTGTGTCCAAGACGTTTTGGTTTCAGCCTTGTGCTTGCCAGACGCATTTTAACATTTTTTTAATGCATTTTTCAACTTAAACTCTTAATAACTTTTTTCCTATGAAGTATAACCAAAAGACTGAGACACCAAAAACTCAGAACAATTCTCCTGATTATGAAAATGTGTGTCCAAGACGTTTTGGTTTCAGACTTGTGGTTGCCAGACGCATTTTAACATTTTTTTAATGCATTTTTCAACTTAAACTCTTATTAACTTTTTTCCTTTGAAGTATAACCAAAAGACTAAGACACCAAAAACTCAGAACAATTCTCCTCATTAAGAAAATGTGTGTCCAAGACATTTTGGTTTCAGCCTTGTGCTTGCCAGACGCATTTTAACATTTTTTTAATGCATTTTTCAACTTAAACTCTTAATAACTTTTTTCCTATGAAGTATAACCAAAAGATTGAGACACCAAAAACTCAGAAAAATTCTCCTGATTATGAAAATGTGTGTCCAAGACGTTTTGGTTTCAGCCTTGTGCTTGCCAGACGCATTTTAACATTTTTTTAATGCATTTTCAACTTAAACTCTTAATAACTTTTTTCCTATTAAGTATAACCTAAAGATTGAGACACCAAAAACTCAGAAAAATTCTCCTGATTATGAAAATGTGTGTCCAAGACGTTTTGGTTTCAGCCTTGTGCTTGCCAGACGCATTTTAACATTTTTTTAATGCATTTTTCAACTTAAACTCTTAATAACTTTTTTCCTATGAAGTATAACCCAAAGACTGAGACACCAAAAACTCAGAACAATTCTCCTGATTATGAAAATGTGTGTCCAAGACGTTTTGGTTTCAGCCTTGTGGTTGCCAGACGCATTTTAACATTTTTTTAATGCATTTTTCAACTTAAACTCTTAATAACTTTTTTCCTTTGAAGTATAACCAAAAGAGTGAGACACCAAAAACTCAGAACAATTCTCCTGATTATGAAAATGTGTGTCCAAGACATTTTGGTTTCAGCCTTGTGCTTGCCAGACGCATTTTAACATTTTTTTAATGCATTTTTCAACTTAAACTCTTAATAACTTTTTTCCTATGAAGTATAACCAAAAGACTGAGACACCAAAAACTCAGAACAATTCTCCTGATTATGAAAATGTGTGTCCAAGACATTTTGGTTTCAGCCTTGTGCTTGCCAGACGCATTTTAACATTTTTAATGCATTTTTCAACTTAAACTCTTAATAACTTTTTTCCTATGAAGTATAACCAAAAGATTGAGACACCAAAAACTCAGAACAATTCTCCTGATTATGAAAATGTGTGTCCAAGACGTTTTGGTTTCAGCCTTGTGCTTGCCAGACGCATTTTAACATTTTTTTAATGTATTTTTCAACTTAAACTCTTAATAACTTTTTTCCTTTGAAGTATAACCAAAAGACTGAGACACCAAAAACTCAGAAAAATTCTCCTGATTATGAAAATGTGTGTCCAAGACGTTTTGGTTTCAGCCTTGTGCTTGCCAGACGCATTTTAACATTTTTTTAATGCATTTTTCAACTTAAACTCTTAATAACTTTTTTCCTATTAAGTATAACCAAAAGATTGAGACACCAAAAACTCAGAAAAATTCTCCTGATTATGAAAATGTGTGTCCAAGACGTTTTGGTTTCAGCCTTGTGCTTGCCAGACGCATTTTAACATTTTTTTAATGCATTTTTCAACTTAAACTCTTAATAACTTTTTTCCTTTGAAGTATAACCAAAAGACTGAGACACCAAAAACTCAGAACAATTCTCTTGATTATGAAAATGTGTGTCCAAGACGTTTTGGTTTCAGCCTTGTGCTTGCCAGACGCATTTTAACATTTTTTTAATGCATTTTTCAACTTAAACTCTTAATAACTTTTTTCCTATGAAGTATAACCAAAAGATTGAGACACCAAAAACTCAGAAAAATTCTCCTGATTATGAAAATGTGTGTCCAAGACGTTTTGGTTTCAGCCTTGTGCTTGCCAGACGCATTTTAACATTTTTTTAATGCATTTTTCAACTTAAACTCTTAATAACTTTTTTCCTATTAAGTATAACCAAAAGATTGAGACACCAAAAACTCAGAAAAATTCTCCTGATTATGAAAATGTGTGTCCAAGACGGTTTGGTTTCAGCCTTGTGCTTGCCAGACGCATTTTAACATTTTTTTAATGCATTTTTCAACTTAAACTCTTAATAACTTTTTTCCTATGAAGTATAACCAAAAGACTGAGACACCAAAAACTCAGAACAATTCTCCTGATTATGAAAATGTGTGTCCAAGACGTTTTGGTTTCAGCCTTGTGCTTGCCAGACGCATTTTAACATTTTTTTAATGCATTTTTCAACTTAAACTCTTAATAACTTTTTTCCTTTGAAGTATAACCAAAAGACTGAGACACCAAAAACTCAGAACAATTCTCCTGATTATGAAAATGTGTGTCCAAGACGTTTTGGTTTCAGCCTTGTGCTTGCCAGACGCATTTTAACATTTTTTTAATGCATTTTTCAACTTAAACTCTTAATAACTTTTTTCCTATGAAGTATAACCAAAAGACTGAGACACCAAAAACTCAGAACAATTCTCCTGATTATGAAAATGTGTGTCCAAGACGTTTTGGTTTCAGCCTTGTGGTTGCCAGACGCATTTTAACATTTTTTTAATGCATTTTTCAACTTAAACTCTTAATAACTTTTTTCCTTTGAAGTAACGGGTGATTTTTTAGCTGGTTTGGTTTTGGCAACACTGGTTTTGACAGCTGACGTGTGTTTAGTACCTTGTGTCACTGTCAAACAGCTTCAGTTTGGTTTGCAATTTAACCATGGATCGTCTTACAAATGAACAACGCTTGCAAATTATTGAATTTTACTATCAAAATTCGTGCTCGGTTCGAAATGTTCATCGCGCGCTGCTTGTGTTCAGCGATGAGGCTCATTTTTGGTTGAATGGGTACGTAAATAAGCAAAATTGCCGCATTTGGAGTGAAGATCAGCCAGAAGCATTGCAACAGCTACCAATGCATCCCGAAAAAGCCACTGTTTGGTGCGGTTTATGGGCCGGCGGCATTATTGGGCCTATTTCTTCAAAGATGATGCGAATCGCAGCGTTACTGTCAATGGTGAACGCTACCGAGCGATGATAACAAACTTTTTTTTGCCCGAAATGGAAGTTCTTGACTTGCATGATATGTGGTTTCAACAAGACGGTGCCACATGCCACACAGCACGCGAAACAATGGCGCAATTGCGAGGCGAGTTTGGTGAACAGTTAATTTCACGTTTCGGGCCGGTCAATTGGCAGCCTAGATCGTGCGATTTGACACCATTAGATTATTTTTTGTGGGGGTATGTCAAGGCTGATGTCTATAGGGACAAGCCCGCTTCGATTGACGCACTGGCAGCCATCATCCATGCATTCATTCGTGAGATACCGGCCGATATGTGTGAAAGAGTATGCCAAAATTGGACTCAGCGGATGGGCTACTTGAGACGCAGCCGCGGTCAACATTTGCATGAAATTACCTTTAAACTTTAAATTGCAAGGTTCAAACTATCGATTCAAATAAATATTTCATTCATTTTTTCGAATTTTTTGTGTTTTTTTTTTTTAAAAAGTTCTAAACCTCTTAAAAAATCACCCATTATAACCAAAAGAGTGAGACACCAAAAACTCAGAACAATTCTCCTGATTATGAAAATGTGTGTCCAAGACATTCTGGTTTCAGCCTTGTGCTTGCCAGACGCATTTTAACATTATTTTAATGCATTTTTCAACTTAAACTCTTAATAACTTTTTTCCTATGAAGTATAACCAAAAGACTGAGACACCAAAAACTCAGAACAATTCTCCTGATTATGAAAATGTGTGTCCAAGACGTTTTTGTTTCAGCCTTGTGGTTGCCAGACGCATTTTAACATTTTTTTAATGCATTTTTCAACTAAAACTCTTAATAACTTTTTTCCTTTGAAGTATAACCAAAAGAGTGAGACACCAAAAACTCAGAAAAATTCTCCTGATTATGAAAATGTGTGTCCAAGACGTTTTGGTTTCAGCCTTGTGCTTGCCAGACGCATTTTAACATTTTGTTAATGCATTTTTCAACTTAAACTCTTAATAACTTTTTTCCTATGAAGTATAACCAAAAGACTGAGACACCAAAAACTCAGAACAATTCTCCTGATTATGAAAATGTGTGTCCAAGACTTTTTGGTTTCAGCCTTGTGGTTGCCAGACGCATTTTAACATTTTTTTAATGCATTTTTCAACTTAAACTCTTAATAACTTTTTTCCTATGAAGTATAACCAAAAGAGTGAGACACCAAAAACTCAGAACAATTCTCCTGATTATGAAAATGTGTGTCCAAGACATTTTGGTTTCAGCCTTGTGCTTGCCAGACGCATTTTAACATTTTTTTAATGCATTTTTCAACTTAAACTCTTAATAACTTTTTTCCTATGAAGTATAACCAAAAGACTGAAACACCAAAAACTCAGAACAATTCTCCTGATTATGAAAATGTGTGTCCAAGACGTTTTGGTTTCAGCATTGTGCTTGCCAGACGCATTTTAACATTTTTTTAATGCATTTTTCAACTTAAACTCTTAATAACTTTTTTCCTATTAAGTATAACCAAAAGATTGAGACACCAAAAACTCAGAACAATTCTCCTGATTATGAAAATGTGTGTCCAAGACGTTTTGGTTTCAGCCTTGTGCTTGCCAGACGCATTTTAACATTTTCTTAATGCATTTTTCAACTTAAACTCTAAATAACTTTTTTCCTATGAAGTATAACCCAAAGACTGAGACACCAAAAACTCAGAACAATTCTCCTGATTATGAAAATGTGTGTCCAAGACGTTTTGGTTTCAGCCTTGTGGTTGCCAGACGCATTTTAACATTTTTTTAATGCATTTTTCAACTCAAACTCTTAATAACTTTTTTCCTTTGAAGTATAACCAAAAGAGTGAGACACCAAAAACTCAGAACAATTCTCCTGATTATGAAAATGTGTGTCCAAGACGTTTTGGTTTCAGCCTTGTGCTTGCCAGACGCATTTTAACATTTTTTTTAATGCATTTTTCAACTTAATCTCTTAATAACTTTTTTCCTATGAAGTATAACCAAAAGACTGAGACACCAAAAACTCAGAACAATTCTCCTGATTATGAAAATGTGTGTCCAAGACGTTTTGGTTTCAGCCTTGTGCTTGCCAGACGCATTTTAACATTTTTTTAATGCATTTTTCAACTAAAACTCTTAATAACTTTTTTCCTTTGAAGTATAACCAAAAGACTGAGAACCCAAAAACTCAGAACAATTCTCCTGATTATGAAAATGTGTGTCCAAGACGTTTTGGTTTCAGCCTTGTGCTTGCCAGACGCATTTTAACATTTTTTTAATGCATTTTTCAACTTAAACTCTTAATAACTTTTTTCCTATGAAGTATAACCAAAAGACTGAGACACCAAAAACTCAGAACAATTCTCCTGATTATGAAAATGTGTGTCCAAGACGTTTTGGTTTCAGCCTTGTGCTTGCCAGACGCATTTTAACATTTTTTTAATGCATTTTTCAACTTAAACTCTTAATAACTTTTTTCCTTTGAAGTAAAACCAAAAGACTGAGACACCAAAAACTCAGAACAATTCTCCTGATAATGAAAATGTGTGTCCAAGACGTTTTGGTTTCAGCCTTGTGCTTGCCAGACGCATTTTAACATTTTTTTAATGCATTTTTCAACTTAAACTCTTAATAACTTTTTTCCTATTAAGTATAACCAAAAGATTGAGACACAAAAAACTCAGAAAAATTCTCCTGATTATGAAAATGTGTGTCCAAGACGTTTTGGTTTCAGCCTTGTGCTTGCCAGACGCATTTTAACATTTTTTTAATGCATTTTTCAACTTAAACTCTTAATAACTTTTTTCCTATTAAGTATAACCAAAAGATTGAGACACAAGAAACTCAGAAAAATTCTCCTGATTATGAAAATGTGTGTCCAAGACGTTTTGGTTTCAGCCTTGTGCTTGCCAGACGCATTTTAACATTTTTTTAATACATTTTTCAACTTAAACTCTTAATAACTTTTTTCCTTTGAAGTATAACCAAAAGACTGAGACACCAAAAACTCAGAAAAATTCTCCTGATTATGAAAATGTGTGTCCAAGACGTTTTGGTTTCAGCCTTGTGCTTGCCAGACGCATTTTAACATTTTTTTAATGCATTTTTCAACTTAAACTCTTAATAACTTTTTTCCTATTAAGTATAACCAAAAGATTGAGACACCAAAAACTCAGAAAAATTCTCCTGATTATGAAAATGTGTGTCCAAGACGTTTTGGTTTCAGCCTTGTGCTTGCCAGACGCATTTTAACATTTTTTTAATGCATTTTTCAACTTAAACACTTAATAACTTTTTTCCTATGAAGTATAACCAAAAGACTGAGACACCAAAAACTCAGAACAATTCTCCTGATTATGAAAATGTGTGTCCAAGACGTTTTGGTTTCAGCCTTGTGCTTGCCAGACGCATTTTAACATTTTTTTAATGCATTTTTCAACTTAAACTCTTAATAACTTTTTTCCTATGAAGTGTAACCAAAAGACTGAGACACCAAAAACTCAGAACAATTCTCCTGATTATGAAAATGTGTGTCCAAGACGTTTTGGTTTCAGCCTTGTGCTTGCCAGACGCATTTTAACATTTTTTTAATGCATTTTTCAACTTAAACTCTTAATAACTTTTTTCCTTTGAAGTATAACCAAAAGACTGAGACACCAAAAACTCAGAACAATTCTCCTGATTATGAAAATGTGTGTCCAAGACGTTTTGGTTTCAGCCTTGTGCTTGCCAGATGCATTTTAACATTTTTTTAATGCATTTTTCAACTTAAACTCTTAATAACTTTTTTCCTATGAAGTATAACCAAAAGACTGAGACACCAAAAACTCAGAACAATTCTCCTGATTATGAAAATGTGTGTCCAAGACATTTTGGTTTCAGCCTTGTGCTTGCCAGACGCATTTTAACATTTTTAATGCATTTTTCAACTTAAACTCTTAATAACTTTTTTCCTATGAAGTATAACCAAAAGACTGAGACACCAAAAATTCAGAACAATTCTCCTGATTATGAAAATGTGTGTCCAAGACGTTTTGGTTTCAGCCTTGTGCTTGCCAGACGCATTTTAACATTTTTTTAATGTATTTTTCAACTTAAACTCTTAATAACTTTTTTCCTTTGAAGTATAACCAAAAGACTGAGACACCAAAAACTCAGAAAAATTCTCCTGATTATGAAAATGTGTGTCCAAGACGTTTTGGTTTCAGCCTTGTGCTTGCCAGACGCATTTTAACATTTTTTTAATGCATTTTTCAACTTAAACTCTTAATAACTTTTTTCCTATTAAGTATAACCAAAAGATTGAGACACCAAAAACTCAGAAAAATTCTCCTGATTATGAAAATGTGTGTCCAAGACGTTTTGGTTTCAGCCTTGTGCTTGCCAGACGCATTTTAACATTTTTTTAATGCATTTTTCAACTTAAACTCTTAATAACTTTTTTCCTATGAAGTATAACCAAAAGACTGAGACACCAAAAACTCAGAACAATTCTCCTGATTATGAAAATGTGTGTCCAAGACGTTTTGGTTTCAGCCTTGTGCTTGCCAGACGCATTTTAACATTTTTTTTAATGCATTTTTCAACTTAAACTCTTAATAACTGTTTTCCTATGAAGTATAACCAAAAGACGGAGACACCAAAAACTCAGAACAATTCTCCTGATTATGAAAATGTGTGTCCAAGACGTTTTGGTTTCAGCCTTGTGCTTGCCAGACGCATTTTAACATTTTTTTAATGCATTTTTCAACTTAAACTCTTAATAACTTTTTTCCTTTGAAGTATAACCAAAAGACTGAGACACCAAAAACTCAGAACAATTCTCCTGATTATGAAAATGTGTGTCCAAGACGTTTTGGTTTCAGCCTTGTGCTTGCCAGACGCATTTTAACATTTTTTTAATGCATTTTTCAACTTAAACTCTTAATAACTTTTTTCCTATTAAGTATAACCAAAAGATTGAGACACCAAAAACTCAGAAAAATTCTCCTGATTATGAAAATGTGTGTCCAAGACGTTTTGGTTTCAGCCTTGTGCTTGCCAGACGCATTTTAACATTTTTTTAATGCATTTTTCAACTTAAACTCTTAATAACTTTTTTCCTATGAAGTATAACCAAAAGACTGAGACACCAAAAACTCAGAACAATTCTCCTGATTATGAAAATGTGTGTCCAAGACGTTTTGGTTTCAGCCTTGTGGTTGCCAGACGCATTTTAACATTTTTTTAATGCATTTTTCAACTTAAACTCTTATTAACTTTTTTCCTTTGAAGTATAACCAAAAGACTAAGACACCAAAAACTCAGAACAATTCTCCTCATTAAGAAAATGTGTGTCCAAGACATTTTGGTTTCAGCCTTGTGCTTGCCAGACGCATTTTAACATTTTTTTAATGCATTTTTCAACTTAAACTCTTAATAACTTTTTTCCTATGAAGTATAACCAAAAGATTGAGACACCAAAAACTCAGAAAAATTCTCCTGATTATGAAAATGTGTGTCCAAGACGTTTTGGTTTCAGCCTTTTGCTTGCCAGACGCATTTTAACATTTTTTTAATGCATTTTCAACTTAAACTCTTAATAACTTTTTTCCTATTAAGTATAACCTAAAGATTGAGACACCAAAAACTCAGAAAAATTCTCCTGATTATGAAAATGTGTGTCCAAGACGTTTTGGTTTCAGCCTTGTGCTTGCCAGACGCATTTTAACATTTTTTTAATGCATTTTTCAACTTAAACTCTTAATAACTTTTTTCCTATGAAGTATAACCCAAAGACTGAGACACCAAAAACTCAGAACAATTCTCCTGATTATGAAAATGTGTGTCCAAGACGTTTTGGTTTCAGCCTTGTGGTTGCCAGACGCATTTTAACATTTTTTTAATGCATTTTTCAACTTAAACTCTTAATAACTTTTTTCCTTTGAAGTATAACCAAAAGAGTGAGACACCAAAAACTCAGAACAATTCTCCTGATTATGAAAATGTGTGTCCAAGACATTTTGGTTTCAGCCTTGTGCTTGCCAGACGCATTTTAACATTTTTTTAATGCATTTTTCAACTTAAACTCTTAATAACTTTTTTCCTTTGAAGTATAACCAAAAGACTGAGACACCAAAAACTCAGAACAATTCTCCTGATTATGAAAATGTGTGTCCAAGACGTTTTGGTTTCAGCCTTGTGCTTGCCAGACGCATTTTAACATTTTTTTAATGCATTTTTCAACTTAAACTCTTAATAACTTTTTTCCTATGAAGTGTAACCAAAAGAGTGAGACACCAAAAACTCAGAACAATTCTCCTGATTATGAAAATGTGTGTCCAAGACGTTTTGGTTTCAGCCTTGTGCTTGCCAGACGCATTTTAACATTTTTTTAATGCATTTTTCAACTTAAACTCTTAATAACTTTTTTCCTTTGAAGTATAACCAAAAGACTGAGACACCAAAAACTCAGAACAATTCTCCTGATTATGAAAATGTGTGTCCAAGACGTTTTGGTTTCAGCCTTGTGCTTGCCAGATGCATTTTAACATTTTTTTAATGCATTTTTCAACTTAAACTCTTAATAACTTTTTTCCTATGAAGTATAACCAAAAGACTGAGACACCAAAAACTCAGAACAATTCTCCTGATTATGAAAATGTGTGTCCAAGACATTTTGGTTTCAGCCTTGTGCTTGCCAGACGCATTTTAACATTTTTAATGCATTTTTCAACTTAAACTCTTAATAACTTTTTTCCTATGAAGTATAACCAAAAGACTGAGACACCAAAAATTCAGAACAATTCTCCTGATTATGAAAATGTGTGTCCAAGACGTTTTGGTTTCAGCCTTGTGCTTGCCAGACGCATTTTAACATTTTTTTAATGTATTTTTCAACTTCAACTCTTAATAACTTTTTTCCTTTGAAGTATAACCAAAAGACTGAGACACCAAAAACTCAGAAAAATTCTCCTGATTATGAAAATGTGTGTCCAAGACGTTTTGGTTTCAGCCTTGTGCTTGCCAGACGCATTTTAACATTTTTTTAATGCATTTTTCAACTTAAACTCTTAATAACTTTTTTCCTATTAAGTATAACCAAAAGATTGAGACACCAAAAACTCAGAAAAATTCTCCTGATTATGAAAATGTGTGTCCAAGACGTTTTGGTTTCAGCCTTGTGCTTGCCAGACGCATTTTAACATTTTTTTAATGCATTTTTCAACTTAAACTCTTAATAACTTTTTTCCTATGAAGTATAACCCAAAGACTGAGACACCAAAAACTCAGAACAATTCTCCTGATTATGAAAATGTGTGTCCAAGACGTTTTGGTTTCAGCCTTGTGCTTGCCAGACGCATTTTAACATTTTTTTTAATGCATTTTTCAACTTAAACTCTTAATAACTTTTTTCCTATGAAGTATAACCAAAAGACTGAGACACCAAAAACTCAGAACAATTCTCCTGATTATGAAAATGTGTGTCCAAGACGTTTTGGTTTCAGCCTTGTGCTTGCCAGACGCATTTTAACATTTTTTTAATGCATTTTTCAACTTAAACTCTTAATAACTTTTTTCCTTTGAAGTATAACCAAAAGACTGAGACACCAAAAACTCAGAACAATTCTCCTGATTATGAAAATGTGTGTCCAAGACGTTTTGGTTTCAGCCTTGTGCTTGCCAGACGCATTTTAACATTTTTTTAATGCATTTTTCAACTTAAACTCTTAATAACTTTTTTCCTATTAAGTATAACCAAAAGATTGAGACACCAAAAACTCAGAAAAATTCTCCTGATTATGAAAATGTGTGTCCAAGACGTTTTGGTTTCAGCCTTGTGCTTGCCAGACGCATTTTAACATTTTTTTAATGCATTTTTCAACTTAAACTCTTAATAACTTTTTTCCTATGAAGTATAACCAAAAGACTGAGACACCAAAAACTCAGAACAATTCTCCTGATTATGAAAATGTGTGTCCAAGACGTTTTGGTTTCAGCCTTGTGGTTGCCAGACGCATTTTAACATTTTTTTAATGCATTTTTCAACTTAAACTCTTATTAACTTTTTTCCTTTGAAGTATAACCAAAAGACTAAGACACCAAAAACTCAGAACAATTCTCCTCATTAAGAAAATGTGTGTCCAAGACATTTTGGTTTCAGCCTTGTGCTTGCCAGACGCATTTTAACATTTTTTTAATGCATTTTTCAACTTAAACTCTTAATAACTTTTTTCCTATGAAGTATAACCAAAAGATTGAGACACCAAAACTCAGAACAATTCTCCTGATTATGAAAATGTGTGTCCAAGACGTTTTGGTTTCAGCCTTGTGGTTGCCAGACGCATTTTAACATTTTTTTAATGCATTTTTCAACTTAAACTCTTATTAACTTTTTTCCTTTGAAGTATAACCAAAAGACTAAGACACCAAAAACTCAGAACAATTCTCCTCATTAAGAAAATGTGTGTCCAAGACATTTTGGTTTCAGCCTTGTGCTTGCCAGACGCATTTTAACATTTTTTTAATGCATTTTTCAACTTAAACTCTTAATAACTTTTTTCCTATGAAGTATAACCAAAAGATTGAGACACCAAAAACTCAGAAAAATTCTCCTGATTATGAAAATGTGTGTCCAAGACGTTTTGGTTTCAGCCTTGTGCTTGCCAGACGCATTTTAACATTTTTTTAATGCATTTTCAACTTAAACTCTTAATAACTTTTTTCCTATTAAGTATAACCTAAAGATTGAGACACCAAAAACTCAGAAAAATTCTCCTGATTATGAAAATGTGTGTCCAAGACGTTTTGGTTTCAGCCTTGTGCTTGCCAGACGCATTTTAACATTTTTTTAATGCATTTTTCAACTTAAACTCTTAATAACTTTTTTCCTATGAAGTATAACCCAAAGACTGAGACACCAAAAACTCAGAACAATTCTCCTGATTATGAAAATGTGTGTCCAAGACGTTTTGGTTTCAGCCTTGTGGTTGCCAGACGCATTTTAACATTTTTTTAATGCATTTTTCAACTTAAACTCTTAATAACTTTTTTCCTTTGAAGTATAACCAAAAGAGTGAGACACCAAAAACTCAGAACAATTCTCCTGATTATGAAAATGTGTGTCCAAGACATTTTGGTTTCAGCCTTGTGCTTGCCAGACGCATTTTAACATTTTTTTAATGCATTTTTCAACTTAAACTCTTAATAACTTTTTTCCTTTGAAGTATAACCAAAAGACTGAGACACCAAAAACTCAGAACAATTCTCCTGATTATGAAAATGTGTGTCCAAGACGTTTTGGTTTCAGCCTTGTGCTTGCCAGACGCATTTTTTTTTAATGCATTTTTCAACTTAAACTCTTAATAACTTTTTTCCTATGAAGCGTAACCAAAAGAGTGAGACACCAAAAACTCAGAACAATTCTCCTGATTATGAAAATGTGTGTCCAAGACGTTTTGGTTTCAGCCTTGTGCTTGCCAGACGCATTTTAACATTTTTTTAATGCATTTTTCAACTTAAACTCTTAATAACTTTTTTCCTTTGAAGTATAACCAAAAGACTGAGACACCAAAAACTCAGAACAATTCTCCTGATTATGAAAATGTGTGTCCAAGACGTTTTGGTTTCAGCCTTGTGCTTGCCAGATGCATTTTAACATTTTTTTAATGCATTTTTCAACTTAAACTCTTAATAACTTTTTTCCTATGAAGTATAACCAAAAGACTGAGACACCAAAAACTCAGAACAATTCTCCTGATTATGAAAATGTGTGTCCAAGACATTTTGGTTTCAGCCTTGTGCTTGCCAGACGCATTTTAACATTTTTAATGCATTTTTCAACTTAAACTCTTAATAACTTTTTTCCTATGAAGTATAACCAAAAGACTGAGACACCAAAAATTCAGAACAATTCTCCTGATTATGAAAATGTGTGTCCAAGACGTTTTGGTTTCAGCCTTGTGCTTGCCAGACGCATTTTAACATTTTTTTAATGCATTTTTCAACTTAAACTCTTAATAACTTTTTTCCTTTGAAGTATAACCAAAAGACTGAGACACCAAAAACTCAGAAAAATTCTCCTGATTATGAAAATGTGTGTCCAAGACGTTTTGGTTTCAGCCTTGTGCTTGCCAGACGCATTTTAACATTTTTTTAATGCATTTTTCAACTTAAACTCTTAATAACTTTTTTCCTATTAAGTATAACCAAAAGATTGAGACACCAAAAACTCAGAAAAATTCTCCTGATTATGAAAATGTGTGTCCAAGACGTTTTGGTTTCAGCCTTGTGCTTGCCAGACGCATTTTAACATTTTTTTAATGCATTTTTCAACTTAAACTCTTAATAACTTTTTTCCTATGAAGTATAACCAAAAGACTGAGACACCAAAAACTCAGAACAATTCTCCTGATTATGAAAATGTGTGTCCAAGACGTTTTGGTTTCAGCCTTGTGCTTGCCAGACGCATTTTAACATTTTTTTTAATGCATTTTTCAACTTAAACTCTTAATAACTTTTTTCCTATGAAGTATAACCAAAAGACTGAGACACCAAAAACTCAGAACAATTCTCCTGATTATGAAAATGTGTGTCCAAGACGTTTTGGTTTCAGCCTTGTGCTTGCCAGACGCATTTTAACATTTTTTTAATGCATTTTTCAACTTAAACTCTTAATAACTTTTTTCCTTTGAAGTATAACCAAAAGACTGAGACACCAAAAACTCAGAACAATTCTCCTGATTATGAAAATGTGTGTCCAAGACGTTTTGGTTTCAGCCTTGTGCTTGCCAGACGCATTTTAACATTTTTTTAATGCATTTTTCAACTTAAACTCTTAATAACTTTTTTCCTATTAAGTATAACCAAAAGATTGAGACAGCAAAAACTCAGAAAAATTCTCCTGATTATGAAAATGTGTGTCCAAGACGTTTTGGTTTCAGCCTTGTGCTTGCCAGACGCATTTTAACATTTTTTTAATGCATTTTTCAACTTAAACTCTTAATAACTTTTTTCCTATGAAGTATAACCAAAAGACTGAGACACCAAAAACTCAGAACAATTCTCCTGATTATGAAAATGTGTGTCCAAGACGTTTTGGTTTCAGCCTTGTGGTTGCCAGACGCATTTTAACATTTTTTTAATGCATTTTTCAACTTAAACTCTTATTAACTTTTTTCCTTTGAAGTATAACCAAAAGACTAAGACACCAAAAACTCAGAACAATTCTCCTCATTAAGAAAATGTGTGTCCAAGACATTTTGGTTTCAGCCTTGTGCTTGCCAGACGCATTTTAACATTTTTTTAATGCATTTTTCAACTTAAACTCTTAATAACTTTTTTCCTATGAAGTATAACCAAAAGATTGAGACACCAAAAACTCAGAACAATTCTCCTGATTATGAAAATGTGTGTCCAAGACGTTTTGGTTTCAGCCTTGTGCTTGTCAGACGCATTTTAACATTTTTTTTAATGCATTTTTCAACTTAATCTCTTAATAACTTTTTTCCTATGAAGTATAACCAAAAGACTGAGACACCAAAAACTCAGAACAATTCTCCTGATTTTGAAAATGTGTGTCCAAGACGTTTTGGTTTCAGCCTTGTGCTTGCCAGACGCATTTTAACATTTTTTTAATGCATTTTTCAACTAAAACTCTTAATAACTTTTTTCCTTTGAAGTATAACCAAAAGACTGAGAACCCAAAAACTCAGAACAATTCTCCTGATTATGAAAATGTGTGTCCAAGACGTTTTGGTTTCAGCCTTGTGCTTGCCAGACGCATTTTAACATTTTCTTAATGCATTTTTCAACTTAAACTCTTAATAACTTTTTTCCTATGAAGTATAACCAAAAGACTGAGACACCAAAAACTCAGAACAATTCTCCTGATTATGAAAATGTGTGTCCAAGACGTTTTGGTTTCAGCCTTGTGCTTGCCAGACGCATTTTAACATTTTTTTAATGCATTTTTCAACTTAAACTCTTAATAACTTTTTTCCTTTGAAGTAAAACCAAAAGACTGAGACACCAAAAACTCAGAACAATTCTCCTGATAATGAAAATGTGTGTCCAAGACGTTTTGGTTTCAGCCTTGTGCTTGCCAGACGCATTTTAACATTTTTTTAATGCATTTTTCAACTTAAACTCTTAATAACTTTTTTCCTATTAAGTATAACCAAAAGATTGAGACACCAAAAACTCAGAAAAATTCTCCTGATTATGAAAATGTGTGTCCAAGACGTTTTGGTTTCAGCCTTGTGCTTGCCAGACGCATTTTAACATTTTTTTAATGCATTTTTCAACTTAAACTCTTAATAACTTTTTTCCTATTAAGTATAACCAAAAGATTGAGAAACAAGAAACTCAGAAAAATTCTCCTGATTATGAAAATGTGTGTCCAAGACGTT
This sequence comes from Leucozona laternaria, assembly GCA_932273885.2. Lineage (NCBI taxonomy): Eukaryota > Metazoa > Arthropoda > Insecta > Diptera > Syrphidae > Leucozona > Leucozona laternaria. Next base: position 140,757,759 of record OW026366.1, read on the forward strand.
TTGGTTTCAGCCTTGTGCTTGCCAGACGCATTTTAACATTTTTTTAATACATTTTTCAACTTAAACTCTTAATAACTTTTTTCCTTTGAAGTATAACCAAAAGACTGAGACACCAAAAACTCAGAAAAATTCTCCTGATTATGAAAATGTGTGTCCAAGACGTTTTGGTTTCAGCCTTGTGCTTGCCAGACGCATTTTAACATTTTTTTAATGCATTTTTCAACTTAAACTCTTAATAACTTTTTTCCTATTAAGTATAACCAAAAGATTGAGACACCAAAAACTCAGAAAAATTCTCCTGATTATGAAAATGTGTGTCCAAGACGTTTTGGTTTCAGCCTTGTGCTTGCCAGACGCATTTTAACATTTTTTTAATGCATTTTTCAACTTAAACACTTAATAACTTTTTTCCTATGAAGTATAACCAAAAGGCTGAGACACCAAAAACTCAGAACAATTCTCCTGATTATGAATATGTGTGTCCAAGACGTTTTGGTTTCAGCCTTGTGCTTGCCAGACGCATTTTAACATTTTTTTAATGCATTTTTCAACTTAAACTCTTAATAACTTTTTTCCTATGAAGTGTAACCAAAAGACTGAGACACCAAAAACTCAGAACAATTCTCCTGATTATGAAAATGTGTGTCCAAGACGTTTTGGTTTCAGCCTTGTGCTTGCCAGACGCATTTTAACATTTTTTTAATGCATTTTTCAACTTAAACTCTTAATAACTTTTTTCCTTTGAAGTATAACCAAAAGACTGAGACACCAAAAACTCAGAACAATTCTCCTGATTATGAAAATGTGTGTCCAAGACGTTTTGGTTTCAGCCTTGTGCTTGCCAGATGCATTTTAACATTTTTTTAATGCATTTTTCAACTTAAACTCTTAATAACTTTTTTCCTATGAAGTATAACCAAAAGACTGAGACACCAAAAACTCAGAACAATTCTCCTGATTATGAAAATGTGTGTCCAAGACATTTTGGTTTCAGCCTTGTGCTTGCCAGACGCATTTTAACATTTTTAATGCATTTTTCAACTTAAACTCTTAATAACTTTTTTCCTATGAAGTATAACCAAAAGACTGAGACACCAAAAATTCAGAACAATTCTCCTGATTATGAAAATGTGTGTCCAAGACGTTTTGGTTTCAGCCTTGTGCTTGCCAGACGCATTTTAACATTTTTTTAATGTATTTTTCAACTTAAATTCTTAATAACTTTTTTCCTTTGAAGTATAACCAAAAGACTGAGACACGAAAAACTCAGAAAAATTCTCCTGATTATGAAAATGTGTGTCCAAGACGTTTTGGTTTCAGCCTTGTGCTTGCCAGACGCATTTTAACATTTTTTTAATGCATTTTTCAACTTAAACTCTTAATAACTTTTTTCCTATTAAGTATAACCAAAAGATTGAGACACCAAAAACTCAGAAAAATTCTCCTGATTATGAAAATGTGTGTCCAAGACGTTTTGGTTTCAGCCTTGTGCTTGCCAGACGCATTTTAACATTTTTTTAATGCATTTTTCAACTTAAACTCTTAATAACTTTTTTCCTATGAAGTATAACCAAAAGACTGAGACACCAAAAACTCAGAACAATTCTCCTGATTATGAAAATGTGTGTCCAAGACGTTTTGGTTTCAGCCTTGTGCTTGCCAGACGCATTTTAACATTTTTTTTAATGCATTTTTCAACTTAAACTCTTAATAACTTTTTTCCTATGAAGTATAACCAAAAGAGTGAGACACCAAAAACTCAGAACAATTCTCCTGATTATGAAAATGTGTGTCCAAGACGTTTTGGTTTCAGCCTTGTGCTTGCCAGACGCATTTTAACATTTTTTTAATGCATTTTTCAACTTAAACTCTTAATAACTTTTTTCCTATTAAGTATAACCAAAAGATTGAGACACCAAAAACTCAGAAAAATTCTCCTGATTATGAAAATGTGTGTCCAAGACGTTTTGGTTTCAGCCTTGTGCTTGCCAGACGCATTTTAACATTTTTTTAATGCATTTTTCAACTTAAACTCTTAATAACTTTTTTCCTATGAAGTATAACCAAAAGACTGAGACACCAAAAACTCAGAACAATTCTCCTGATTATGAAAATGTGTGTCCAAGACGTTTTGGTTTCAGCCTTGTGCTTGCCAGACGCATTTTAACATTTTTTTAATGCATTTTTCAACTTAAACTCTTAATAACTTTTTTCCTATGAAGTGTAACCAAAAGACTGAGACACCAAAAACTCAGAACAATTCTCCTGATTATGAAAATGTGTGTCCAAGACGTTTTGGTTTCAGCCTTGTGCTTGCCAGACGCATTTTAACATTTTTTTAATGCATTTTTCAACTTAAACTCTTAATAACTTTTTTCCTTTGAAGTATAACCAAAAGACTGAGACACCAAAAACTCAGAACAATTCTCCTGATTATGAAAATGTGTGTCCAAGACGTTTTGGTTTCAGCCTTGTGCTTGCCAGATGCATTTTAACATTTTTTTAATGCATTTTTCAACTTAAACTCTTAATAACTTTTTTCCTATGAAGTATAACCAAAAGACTGAGACACCAAAAACTCAGAACAATTCTCCTGATTATGAAAATGTGTGTCCAAGACATTTTGGTTTCAGCCTTGTGCTTGCCAGACGCATTTTAACATTTTTAATGCATTTTTCAACTTAAACTCTTAATAACTTTTTTCCTATGAAGTATAACCAAAAGACTGAGACACCAAAAATTCAGAACAATTCTCCTGATTATGAAAATGTGTGTCCAAGACGTTTTGGTTTCAGCCTTGTGCTTGCCAGACGCATTTTAACATTTTTTTAATGTATTTTTCAACTTAAACTCTCAATAACTTTTTTCCTTTGAAGTATAACCAAAAGACTGAGACACCAAAAACTCAGAAAAATTCTCCTGATTATGAAAATGTGTGTCCAAGACGTTTTGGTTTCAGCCTTGTGCTTGCCAGACGCATTTTAACATTTTTTTAATGCATTTTTCAACTTAAACTCTTAATAACTTTTTTCCTATTAAGTATAACCAAAAGATTGAGACACCAAAAACTCAGAAAAATTCTCCTGATTATGAAAATGTGTGTCCAAGACGTTTTGGTTTCAGCCTTGTGCTTGCCAGACGCATTTTAACATTTTTTTAATGCATTTTTCAACTTAAACTCTTAATAACTTTTTTCCTATGAAGTATAACCAAAAGACTGAGACACCAAAAACTCAGAACAATTCTCCTGATTATGAAAATGTGTGTCCAAGACGTTTTGGTTTCAGCCTTGTGCTTGCCAGACGCATTTTAACATTTTTTTTAATGCATTTTTCAACTTAAACTCTTAATAACTTTTTTCCTATGAAGTATAACCAAAAGACTGAGACACCAAAAACTCAGAACAATTCTCCTGATTATGAAAATGTGTGTCCAAGACGTTTTGGTTTCAGCCTTGTGCTTGCCAGACGCATTTTAACATTTTTTTAATGCATTTTTCAACTTAAACTCTTAATAACTTTTTTCCTTTGAAGTATAACCAAAAGACTGAGACACCAAAAACTCAGAACAATTCTCCTGATTATGAAAATGTGTGTCCAAGACGTTTTGGTTTCAGCCTTGTGCTTGCCAGACGCATTTTAACATTTTTTTAATGCATTTTTCAACTTAAACTCTTAATAACTTTTTTCCTATGAAGTGTAACCAAAAGACTGAGACACCAAAAACTCAGAACAATTCTCCTGATTATGAAAATGTGTGTCCAAGACGTTTTGGTTTCAGCCTTGTGCTTGCCAGACGCATTTTAACATTTTTTTAATGCATTTTTCAACTTAAACTCTTAATAACTTTTTTCCTTTGAAGTATAACCAAAAGACTGAGACACCAAAAACTCAGAACAATTCTCCTGATTATGAAAATGTGTGTCCAAGACGTTTTGGTTTCAGCCTTGTGCTTGCCAGATGCATTTTAACATTTTTTTAATGCATTTTTCAACTTAAACTCTTAATAACTTTTTTCCTATGAAGTATAACCAAAAGACTGAGACACCAAAAACTCAGAACAATTCTCCTGATTATGAAAATGTGTGTCCAAGACATTTTGGTTTCAGCCTTGTGCTTGCCAGACGCATTTTAACATTTTTAATGCATTTTTCAACTTAAACTCTTAATAACTTTTTTCCTATGAAGTATAACCAAAAGACTGAAACACCAAAAATTCAGAACAATTCTCCTGATTATGAAAATGTGTGTCCAAGACGTTTTGGTTTCAGCCTTGTGCTTGCCAGACGCATTTTAACATTTTTTTAATGTATTTTTCAACTTAAATTCTTAATAACTTTTTTCCTTTGAAGTATAACCAAAAGACTGAGACACGAAAAACTCAGAAAAATTCTCCTGATTATGAAAATGTGTGTCCAAGACGTTTTGGTTTCAGCCTTGTGCTTGCCAGACGCATTTTAACATTTTTTTAATGCATTTTTCAACTTAAACTCTTAATAACTTTTTTCCTATTAAGTATAACCAAAAGATTGAGACACCAAAAACTCAGAAAAATTCTCCTGATTATGAAAATGTGTGTCCAAGACGTTTTGGTTTCAGCCTTGTGCTTGCCAGACGCATTTTAACATTTTTTTAATGCATTTTTCAACTTAAACTCTTAATAACTTTTTTCCTATGAAGTATAACCAAAAGACTGAGACACCAAAAACTCAGAACAATTCTCCTGATTATGAAAATGTGTGTCCAAGACGTTTTGGTTTCAGCCTTGTGCTTGCCAGACGCATTTTAACATTTTTTTTAATGCATTTTTCAACTTAAACTCTTAATAACTTTTTTCCTATGAAGTATAACCAAAAGAGTGAGACACCAAAAACTCAGAACAATTCTCCTGATTATGAAAATGTGTGTCCAAGACGTTTTGGTTTCAGCCTTGTGCTTGCCAGACGCATTTTAACATTTTTTTAATGCATTTTTCAACTTAAACTCTTAATAACTTTTTTCCTATTAAGTATAACCAAAAGATTGAGACACCAAAAACTCAGAAAAATTCTCCTGATTATGAAAATGTGTGTCCAAGACGTTTTGGTTTCAGCCTTGTGCTTGCCAGACGCATTTTAACATTTTTTTAATGCATTTTTCAACTTAAACACTTAATAACTTTTTTCCTATGAAGTATAACCAAAAGACTGAGACACCAAAAACTCAGAACAATTCTCCTGATTATGAAAATGTGTGTCCAAGACGTTTTGGTTTCAGCCTTGTGCTTGCCAGACGCATTTTAACATTTTTTTAATGCATTTTTCAACTTAAACTCTTAATAACTTTTTTCCTATGAAGTGTAACCAAAAGACTGAGACACCAAAAACTCAGAACAATTCTCCTGATTATGAAAATGTGTGTCCAAGACGTTTTGGTTTCAGCCTTGTGCTTGCCAGACGCATTTTAACATTTTTTTAATGCATTTTTCAAATTAAACTCTTAATAACTTTTTTCCTTTGAAGTATAACCAAAAGACTGAGACACCAAAAACTCAGAACAATTCTCCTGATTATGAAAATGTGTGTCCAAGACGTTTTGGTTTCAGCCTTGTGCTTGCCAGATGCATTTTAACATTTTTTTAATGCATTTTTCAACTTAAACTCTTAATAACTTTTTTCCTATGAAGTATAACCAAAAGACTGAGACACCAAAAACTCAGAACAATTCTCCTGATTATGAAAATGTGTGTCCAAGACATTTTGGTTTCAGCCTTGTGCTTGCCAGACGCATTTTAACATTTTTTTAATGCATTTTTCAACTTAAACTCTTAATAACTTTTTTCCTATTAAGTATAACCAAAAGATTGAGACACCAAAAACTCAGAAAAATTCTCCTGATTATGAAAATGTGTGTCCAAGACGTTTTGGTTTCAGCCTTGTGCTTGCCAGACGCATTTTAACATTTTTTTAATGCATTTTTCAACTTAAACTCTTAATAACTTTTTTCCTATGAAGTATAACCAAAAGACTGAGACACCAAAAACTCAGAACAATTCTCCTGATTATGAAAATGTGTGTCCAAGACGTTTTGGTTTCAGCCTTGTGCTTGCCAGACGCATTTTAACATATTTTTTAATGCATTTTTCAACTTAAACTCTTAATAACTTTTTTCCTATGAAGTATAACCAAAAGACTGAGACACCAAAAACTCAGAACAATTCTCCTGATTATGAAAATGTGTGTCCAAGACGTTTTGGTTTCAGCCTTGTGCTTGCCAGACGCATTTTAACATTTTTTTAATGCATTTTTCAACTTAAACTCTTAATAACTTTTTTCCTTTGAAGTATAACCAAAAGACTGAGACACCAAAAACTCAGAACAATTCTCCTGATTATGAAAATGTGTGTCCAAGACGTTTTGGTTTCAGCCTTGTGCTTGCCAGACGCATTTTAACATTTTTTTAATGCATTTTTCAACTTAAACTCTTAATAACTTTTTTCCTATTAAGTATAACCAAAAGATTGAGACACCAAAAACTCAGAAAAATTCTCCTGATTATGAAAATGTGTGTCCAAGACGTTTTGGTTTCAGCCTTGTGCTTGCCAGACGCATTTTAACATTTTTTTAATGCATTTTTCAACTTAAACTCTTAATAACTTTTTTCCTATGAAGTATAACCAAAAGACTGAGACACCAAAAACTCAGAACAATTCTCCTGATTATGAAAATGTGTGTCCAAGACGTTTTGGTTTCAGCCTTGTGGTTGCCAGACGCATTTTAACATTTTTTTAATGCATTTTTCAACTTAAACTCTTATTAACTTTTTTCCTTTGAAGTATAACCAAAAGACTAAGACACCAAAAACTCAGAACAATTCTCCTCATTAAGAAAATGTGTGTCCAAGACATTTTGGTTTCAGCCTTGTGCTTGCCAGACGCATTTTAACATTTTTTTAATGCATTTTTCAACTTAAACTCTTAATAACTTTTTTCCTATGAAGTATAACCAAAAGATTGAGACACCAAAAACTCAGAAAAATTCTCCTGATTATGAAAATGTGTGTCCAAGACGTTTTGGTTTCAGCCTTGTGCTTGCCAGACGCATTTTAACATTTTTTTAATGCATTTTCAACTTAAACTCTTAATAACTTTTTTCCTATTAAGTATAACCTAAAGATTGAGACACCAAAAACTCAGAAAAATTCTCCTGATTATGAAAATGTGTGTCCAAGACGTTTTGGTTTCAGCCTTGTGCTTGCCAGACGCATTTTAACATTTTTTTAATGCATTTTTCAACTTAAACTCTTAATAACTTTTTTCCTATGAAGTATATATAACCCAAAGACTGAGACACCAAAAACTCAGAACAATTCTCCTGATTATGAAAATGTGTGTCCAAGACGTTTTGGTTTCAGCCTTGTGGTTGCCAGACGCATTTTAACATTTTTTTAATGCATTTTTCAACTTAAACTCTTAATAACTTTTTTCCTTTGAAGTATAACCAAAAGAGTGAGACACCAAAAACTCAGAACAATTCTCCTGATTATGAAAATGTGTGTCCAAGACATTTTGGTTTCAGCCTTGTGCTTGCCAGACGCATTTTAACATTTTTTTAATGCATTTTTCAACTTAAACTCTTAATAACTTTTTTCCTATGAAGTATAACCAAAAGACTGAGACACCAAAAACTCAGAACAATTCTCCTGATTATGAAAATGTGTGTCCAAGACATTTTGGTTTCAGCCTTGTGCTTGCCAGACGCATTTTAACATTTTTAATGCATTTTTCAACTTAAACTCTTAATAACTTTTTTCCTATGAAGTATAACCAAAAGATTGAGACACCAAAAACTCAGAACAATTCTCCTGATTATGAAAATGTGTGTCCAAGACGTTTTGGTTTCAGCCTTGTGCTTGCCAGACGCATTTTAACATTTTTTTAATGTATTTTTCAACTTAAACTCTTAATAACTTTTTTCCTTTGAAGTATAACCAAAAGACTGAGACACCAAAAACTCAGAAAAATTCTCCTGATTATGAAAATGTGTGTCCAAGACGTTTTGGTTTCAGCCTTGTGCTTGCCAGACGCATTTTAACATTTTTTTAATGCATTTTTCAACTTAAACTCTTAATAACTTTTTTCCTATTAAGTATAACCAAAAGATTGAGACACCAAAAACTCAGAAAAATTCTCCTGATTATGAAAATGTGTGTCCAAGACGTTTTGGTTTCAGCCTTGTGCTTGCCAGACGCATTTTAACATTTTTTTAATGCATTTTTCAACTTAAACTCTTAATAACTTTTTTCCTATGAAGTATAACCAAAAGACTGAGACACCAAAAACTCAGAACAATTCTCCTGATTATGAAAATGTGTGTCCAAGACGTTTTGGTTTCAGCCTTGTGCTTGCCAGACGCATTTTAACATTTTTTTTAATGCATTTTTCAACTTAAACTCTTAATAAATTTTTTCCTATGAAGTATAACCAAAAGACTGAGACACCAAAAACTCAGAACAATTCTCCTGATTATGAAAATGTGTGTCCAAGACGTTTTGGTTTCAGCCTTGTGCTTGCCAGACGCATTTTAACATTTTTTTAATGCATTTTTCAACTTAAACTCTTAATAACTTTTTTCCTTTGAAGTATAACCAAAAGACTGAGACACCAAAAACTCAGAACAATTCTCTTGATTATGAAAATGTGTGTCCAAGACGTTTTGGTTTCAGCCTTGTGCTTGCCAGACGCATTTTAACATTTTTTTAATGCATTTTTCAACTTAAACTCTTAATAACTTTTTTCCTATGAAGTATAACCAAAAGATTGAGACACCAAAAACTCAGAAAAATTCTCCTGATTATGAAAATGTGTGTCCAAGACGTTTTGGTTTCAGCCTTGTGCTTGCCAGACGCATTTTAACATTTTTTTAATGCATTTTTCAACTTAAACTCTTAATAACTTTTTTCCTATTAAGTATAACCAAAAGATTGAGACACCAAAAACTCAGAAAAATTCTCCTGATTATGAAAATGTGTGTCCAAGACGGTTTGGTTTCAGCCTTGTGCTTGCCAGACGCATTTTAACATTTTTTTAATGCATTTTTCAACTTAAACTCTTAATAACTTTTTTCCTATGAAGTATAACCAAAAGACTGAGACACCAAAAACTCAGAACAATTCTCCTGATTATGAAAATGTGTGTCCAAGACGTTTTGGTTTCAGCCTTGTGCTTGCCAGACGCATTTTAACATTTTTTTAATGCATTTTTCAACTTAAACTCTTAATAACTTTTTTCCTTTGAAGTATAACCAAAAGACTGAGACACCAAAAACTCAGAACAATTCTCCTGATTATGAAAATGTGTGTCCAAGACGTTTTGGTTTCAGCCTTGTGCTTGCCAGACGCATTTTAACATTTTTTTAATGCATTTTTCAACTTAAACTCTTAATAACTTTTTTCCTTTGAAGTATAACCAAAAGACTGAGACACCAAAAACTCAGAACAATTCTCCTGATTATGAAAATGTGTGTCCAAGACGTTTTGGTTTCAGCCTTGTGGTTGCCAGACGCATTTTAACATTTTTTTAATGCATTTTTCAACTTAAACTCTTAATAACTTTTTTCCTTTGAAGTAACGGGTGATTTTTTAGCTGGTTTGGTTTTGGCAACACTGGTTTTGACAGCTGACGTGTGTTTAGTACCTTGTGTCACTGTCAAACAGCTTCAGTTTGGTTTGCAATTTAACCATGGATCGTCTTACAAATGAACAACGCTTGCAAATTATTGAATTTTACTATCAAAATTCGTGCTCGGTTCGAAATGTTCATCGCGCGCTGCTTGTGTTCAGCGATGAGGCTCATTTTTGGTTGAATGGGTACGTAAATAAGCAAAATTGCCGCATTTGGAGTGAAGATCAGCCAGAAGCATTGCAACAGCTACCAATGCATCCCGAAAAAGCCACTGTTTGGTGCGGTTTATGGGCCGGCGGCATTATTGGGCCTATTTCTTCAAAGATGATGCGAATCGCAGCGTTACTGTCAATGGTGAACGCTACCGAGCGATGATAACAAACTTTTTTTTGCCCGAAATGGAAGTTCTTGACTTGCATGATATGTGGTTTCAACAAGACGGTGCCACATGCCACACAGCACGCGAAACAATGGCGCAATTGCGAGGCGAGTTTGGTGAACAGTTAATTTCACGTTTCGGGCCGGTCAATTGGCAGCCTAGATCGTGCGATTTGACACCATTAGATTATTTTTTGTGGGGGTATGTCAAGGCTGATGTCTATAGGGACAAGCCCGCTTCGATTGACGCACTGGCAGCCATCATCCATGCATTCATTCGTGAGATACCGGCCGATATGTGTGAAAGAGTATGCCAAAATTGGACTCAGCGGATGGGCTACTTGAGACGCAGCCGCGGTGAACATTTGCATGAAATTACCTTTAAACTTTAAATTGCAAGGTTCAAACTATCGATTCAAATAAATATTTCATTCATTTTTTCGAATTTTTTGTGTTTTTTTTTTTTTTAAAGTTCTAAACCTCTTAAAAAATCACCCATTATAACCAAAAGAGTGAGACACCAAAAACTCAGAACAATTCTCCTGATTATGAAAATGTGTGTCCAAGACATTCTGGTTTCAGCCTTGTGCTTGCCAGACGCATTTTAACATTATTTTAATGCATTTTTCAACTTAAACTCTTAATAACTTTTTTCCTATGAAGTATAACCAAAAGACTGAGACACCAAAAACTCAGAACAATTCTCCTGATTATGAAAATGTGTGTCCAAGACGTTTTTGTTTCAGCCTTGTGGTTGCCAGACGCATTTTAACATTTTTTTAATGCATTTTTCAACTAAAACTCTTAATAACTTTTTTCCTTTGAAGTATAACCAAAAGAGTGAGACACCAAAAACTCAGAAAAATTCTCCTGATTATGAAAATGTGTGTCCAAGACGTTTTGGTTTCAGCCTTGTGCTTGCCAGACGCATTTTAACATTTTGTTAATGCATTTTTCAACTTAAACTCTTAATAACTTTTTTCCTATGAAGTATAACCAAAAGACTGAGACACCAAAAACTCAGAACAATTCTCCTGATTATGAAAATGTGTGTCCAAGACATTTTGGTTTCAGCCTTGTGGTTGCCAGACGCATTTTAACATTTTTTTAATGCATTTTTCAACTTAAACTCTTAATAACTTTTTTCCTATGAAGTATAACCAAAAGAGTGAGACACCAAAAACTCAGAACAAAAAATGTGTGTCCAAGACATTTTGGTTTCAGCCTTGTGCTTGCCAGACGCATTTTAACATTTTTTTAATGCATTTTTCAACTTAAACTCTTAATAACTTTTTTCCTATGAAGTATAACCAAAAGACTGAGACACCAAAAACTCAGAACAATTCTCCTGATTATGAAAATGTGTGTCCAAGACGTTTTGGTTTCAGCATTGTGCTTGCCAGACGCATTTTAACATTTTTTTAATGCATTTTTCAACTTAAACTCTTAATAACTTTTTTCCTATTAAGTATAACCAAAAGATTGAGACACCAAAAACTCAGAAAAATTCTCCTGATTATGAAAATGTGTGTCCAAGACGTTTTGGTTTCAGCCTTGTGCTTGCCAGACGCATTTTAACATTTTCTTAATGCATTTTTCAACTTAAACTCTTAATAACTTTTTTCCTATGAAGTATAACCCAAAGACTGAGACACCAAAAACTCAGAACAATTCTCCTGATTATGAAAATGTGTGTCCAAGACGTTTTGGTTTCAGCCTTGTGGTTGCCAGACGCATTTTAACATTTTTTTAATGCATTTTTCAACTCAAACTCTTAATAACTTTTTTCCTTTGAAGTATAACCAAAAGAGTGAGACACCAAAAACTCAGAACAATTCTCCTGATTATGAAAATGTGTGTCCAAGACATTTTGGTTTCAGCCTTGTGCTTGCCAGACGCATTTTAACATTTTTTTAATGCATTTTTCAACTTAAACTCTTAATAACTTTTTTCCTATGAAGTATAACCAAAAGACTGAGACACCAAAAACTCAGAACAAATCTCCTGATTATGAAAATGTGTTGGTTTCAGCCTTGTGCTTGCCAGACGCATTTTAACATTTTTTTAATGCATTTTTCAACTTAAACTCTTAATAACTTTTTTCCTATGAAGTATAACCAAAAGACTGAGACACCAAAAACTCAGAACAATTCTCCTGATTATGAAAATGTGTGTCCAAGACATTTTGGTTTCAGCCTTGTGGTTGCCAGACGCATTTTAACATTTTTTTAATGCATTTTTCAACTTAAACTCTTAATAACTTTTTTCCTTTGAAGTATAACCAAAAGAGTGAGACACCAAAAACTCAGAACAATTCTCCTGATTATGAAAATGTGTGTCCAAGACATTTTGGTTTCAGCCTTGTGCTTGCCAGACGCATTTTAACATTTTTTTAATGCATTTTTCAACTTAAACTCTTAATAACTTTTTTCCTATGAAGTATAACCAAAAGACTGAGACACCAAAAACTCAGAACAATTCTCCTGATTATGAAAATGTGTGTCCAAGACGTTTTGGTTTCAGCCTTGTGCTTGCCAGACGCATTTTAACATTTTTTTAATGCATTTTTCAACTTAAACTCTTAATAACTTTTTTCCTTTGAAGTATAACCAAAAGACTGAGACACCAAAAACTCAGAACAATTCTCCTGATTATGAAAATGTGTGTCCAAGACGTTTTGGTTTCAGCCTTGTGCTTGCCAGACGCATTTTAACATTTTCTTAATGCATTTTTCAACTTAAACTCTTAATAACTTTTTTCCTATGAAGTATAACCCAAAGACTGAGACACCAAAAACTCAGAACAATTCTCCTGATTATGAAAATGTGTGTCCAAGACGTTTTGGTTTCAGCCTTGTGGTTGCCAGACGCATTTTAACATTTTTTTAATGCATTTTTCAACTCAAACTCTTAATAACTTTTTTCCTTTGAAGTATAACCAAAAGAGTGAGACACCAAAAACTCAGAACAATTCTCCTGATTATGAAAATGTGTGTCCAAGACATTTTGGTTTCAGCCTTGTGCTTGCCAGACGCATTTTAACATTTTTTTAATGCATTTTTCAACTTAAACTCTTAATAACTTTTTTCCTATGAAGTATAACCAAAAGACTGAGACACCAAAAACTCAGAACAATTCTCCTGATTATGAAAATGTGTGTCCAAGACATTTTGGTTTCAGCCTTGTGCTTGCCAGACGCATTTTAACATTTTTAATGCATTTTTCAACTTAAACTCTTAATAACTTTTTTCCTATGAAGTATAACCAAAAGATTGAGACACCAAAAACTCAGAACAATTCTTCTGATTATGAAAATGTGTGTCCAAGACGTTTTGGTTTCAGCCTTGTGCTTGCCAGACGCATTTTAACATTTTTTTAATGTATTTTTCAACTTAAACTCTTAATAACTTTTTTCCTTTGAAGTATAACCAAAAGACTGAGACACCAAAAACTAAGAAAAATTCTCCTGATTATGAAAATGTGTGTCCAAGACGTTTTGGTTTCAGCCTTGTGCTTGCCAGACGCATTTTAACATTTTTTTAATGCATTTTTCAACATAAACTCTTAATAACTTTTTTCCTATTAAGTATAACCAAAAGATTGAGACACCAAAAACTCAGAAAAATTCTCCTGATTATGAAAATGTGTGTCCAAGACGTTTTGGTTTCAGCCTTGTGCTTGCCAGACGCATTTTAACATTTTTTTAATGCATTTTTCAACTTAAACTCTTAATAACTTTTTTCCTATGAAGTATAACCAAAAGACTGAGACACCAAAAACTCAGAACAATTCTCCTGATTATGAAAATGTGTGTCCAAGACGTTTTGGTTTCAGCCTTGTGCTTGCCAGACGCATTTTAACATTTTTTTTAATGCATTTTTCAACTTAATCTCTTAATAACTTTTTTCCTATGAAGTATAACCAAAAGACTGAGACACCAAAAACTCAGAACAATTCTCCTGATTATGAAAATGTGTGTCCAAGACGTTTTGGTTTCAGCCTTGTGCTTGCCAGACGCATTTTAACATTTTTTTAATGCATTTTTCAACTAAAACTCTTAATAACTTTTTTCCTTTGAAGTATAACCAAAAGACTGAGAACCCAAAAACTCAGAACAATTCTCCTGATTATGAAAATGTGTGTCCAAGACGTTTTGGTTTCAGCCTTGTGCTTGCCAGACGCATTTTAACATTTTTTTAATGCATTTTTCAACTTAAACTCTTAATAACTTTTTTCCTATGAAGTATAACCAAAAGACTGAGACACCAAAAACTCAGAACAATTCTCCTGATTATGAAAATGTGTGTCCAAGACGTTTTGGTTTCAGCCTTGTGCTTGCCAGACGCATTTTAACATTTTTTTAATGCATTTTTCAACTTAAACTCTTAATAACTTTTTTCCTTTGAAGTATAACCAAAAGACTGAGACACCAAAAACTCAGAACAATTCTCCTGATAATGAAAATGTGTGTCCAAGACGTTTTGGTTTCAGCCTTGTGCTTGCCAGACGCATTTTAACATTTTTTTAATGCATTTTTCAACTTAAACTCTTAATAACTTTTTTCCTATTAAGTATAACCAAAAGATTGAGACACCAAAAACTCAGAAAAATTCTCCTGATTATGAAAATGTGTGTCCAAGACGTTTTGGTTTCAGCCTTGTGCTTGCCAGACGCATTTTAACATTTTTTTAATACATTTTTCAACTTAAACTCTTAATAACTTTTTTCCTTTGAAGTATAACCAAAAGACTGAGACACCAAAAACTCAGAACAATTCTCCTGATTATGAAAATGTGTGTCCAAGACGTTTTGGTTTCAGCCTTGTGTTTGCCAGACGCATTTTAACATTTTTTTAATGCATTTTTCAACTTAAACTCTTAATAACTTTTTTCCTATGAAGTGTAACCAAAAGACTGAGACACCAAAAACTCAGAACAATTCTCCTGATTATGAAAATGTGTGTCCAAGACGTTTTGGTTTCAGCCTTGTGCTTGCCAGACGCATTTTAACATTTTTTTAATGCATTTTTCAACTTAAACTCTTAATAACTTTTTTCCTTTGAAGTATAACCAAAAGACTGAGACACCAAAAACTCAGAACAATTCTCCTGATTATGAAAATGTGTGTCCAAGACGTTTTGGTTTCAGCCTTGTGCTTGCCAGATGCATTTTAACATTTTTTTAATGCATTTTTCAACTTAAACTCTTAATAACTTTTTTCCTATGAAGTATAACCAAAAGACTGAGACACAAAAAACTCAGAACAATTCTCCTGATTATGAAAATGTGTGTCCAAGACATTTTGGTTTCAGCCTTGTGCTTGCCAGACGCATTTTAACATTTTTAATGCATTTTTCAACTTAAACTCTTAATAACTTTTTTCCTATGAAGTATAACCAAAAGACTGAGACACCAAAAATTCAGAACAATTCTCCTGATTATGAAAATGTGTGTCCAAGACGTTTTGGTTTCAGCCTTGTGCTTGCCAGACGCATTTTAACATTTTTTTAATGTATTTTTCAACTTAAACTCTTAATAACTTTTTTCCTTTGAAGTATAACCAAAAGACTGAGACACCAAAAACTCAGAAAAATTCTCCTGATTATGAAAATGTGTGTCCAAGACGTTTTGGTTTCAGCCTTGTGCTTGCCAGACGCATTTTAACATTTTTTTAATGCATTTTTCAACTTAAACTCTTAATAACTTTTTTCCTATTAAGTATAACCAAAAGATTGAGACACCAAAAACTCAGAAAAATTCTCCTGATTATGAAAATGTGTGTCCAAGACGTTTTGGTTTCAGCCTTGTGCTTGCCAGACGCATTTTAACATTTTTTTAATGCATTTTTCAACTTAAACTCTTAATAACTTTTTTCCTATGAAGTATAACCAAAAGACTGAGACACCAAAAACTCAGAACAATTCTCCTGATTATGAAAATGTGTGTCCAAGACGTTTTGGTTTCAGCCTTGTGCTTGCCAGACGCATTTTAACATTTTTTTTAATGCATTTTTCAACTTAAACTCTTAATAACTTTTTTCCTATGAAGTATAACCAAAAGACTGAGACACCAAAAACTCAGAACAATTCTCCTGATTATGAAAATGTGTGTCCAAGACGTTTTGGTTTCAGCCTTGTGCTTGCCAGACGCATTTTAACATTTTTTTAATGCATTTTTCAACTTAAACTCTTAATAACTTTTTTCCTTTGAAGTATAACCAAAAGACTGAGACACCAAAAACTCAGAACAATTCTCCTGATTATGAAAATGTGTGTCCAAGACGTTTTGGTTTCAGCCTTGTGCTTGCCAGACGCATTTTAACATTTTTTTAATGCATTTTTCAACTTAAACTCTTAATAACTTTTTTCCCATGAAGTGTAAACAAAAGATTGAGACACCAAAAACTCAGAAAAATTCTCCTGATTATGAAAATGTGTGTCCAAGACGTTTTGGTTTCAGCCTTGTGCTTGCCAGACGCATTTTAACATTTTTTTAATGCATTTTTCAACTTAAACTCTTAATAACTTTTTTCCTATGAAGTATAACCAAAAGACTGAGACACCAAAAACTCAGAACAATTCTCCTGATTATGAAAATGTGTGTCCAAGACGTTTTGGTTTCAGCCTTGTGCTTGCCAGACGCATTTTAACATTTTTTTAATGCATTTTTCAACTTAAACTCTTAATAACTTTTTTCCTTTGAAGTATAACCAAAAGACTGAGACACCAAAAACTCAGAACAATTCTCCTGATTATGAAAATGTGTGTCCAAGACGTTTTGGTTTCAGCCTTGTGCTTGCCAGACGCATTTTAACATTTTTTTTAATGCATTTTTCAACTTAAACTCTTAATAACTTTTTTTCCTATGAAGTATAACCAAAAGATTGAGACACCAAAAACTCAGAAAAATTCTCCTGATTATGAAAATGTGTGTCCAAGACGTTTTGGTTTCAGCCTTGTGCTTGCCAGACGCATTTTAACATTTTTTTAATGCATTTTTCAACTTAAACTCTTAATAACTTTTTTCCTATTAAGTATAACCAAAAGATTGAGACACCAAAAACTCAGAAAAATTCTCCTGATTATGAAAATGTGTGTCCAAGACGTTTTGGTTTCAGCCTTGTGCTTGCCAGACGCATTTTAACATTTTTTTAATGCATTTTTCAACTTAAACTCTTAATAACTTTTTTCCTATGAAGTATAACCAAAAGACTGAGACACCAAAAACCCAGACCAATTCTCCTAATTATGAAAATGTGTGTCCAAGACGTTTTGGTTTCAGCCTTGTGGTTGCCAGACTTATTTTAACATTTTTTTAATGCATTTTTCAACTTAAACTCTTAATATCTTTTTTCCTTTGAAGTATAACCAAAAGAGTGAGACACCAAAAACTCAGAACAATTCTCCTGATTATGAAAATGTGTGTCCAAGACATTTTGGTTTCAGCCTTGTGCTTGCCAGACGCATTTTAACATTATTTTAATGCATTTTTCAACTTAAACTCTTAATAACTTTTTTCCTATGAAGTATAACCAAAAGACTGAGACACCAAAAACTCAGAACAATTCTCCTGATTATGAAAATGTGTGTCCAAGACGTTTTTGTTTCAGCCTTGTGCTTGCCAGACGCATTTTAACATTTTTTTAATGTATTTTTCAACTTAAACTCTTAATAACTTTTTTCCTTTGAAGTATAACCAAAAGACTGAGACACCAAAAACTCAGAAAAATTCTCCTGATTATGAAAATGTGTGTCCAAGACGTTTTGGTTTCAGCCTTGTGCTTGCCAGACGCATTTTAACATTTTTTTAATGCATTTTTCAACTTAAACTCTTAATAACTTTTTTCCTATTAAGTATAACCAAAAGATTGAGACACCAAAAACTCAGAAAAATTCTCCTGATTATGAAAATGTGTGTCCAAGACGTTTTGGTTTCAGCCTTGTGCTTGCCAGACGCATTTTAACATTTTTTTAATGCATTTTTCAACTTAAACTCTTAATAACTTTTTTCCTATGAAGTATAACCAAAAGACTGAGACACCAAAAACTCAGAACAATTCTTCTGATTATGAAAATGTGTGTCCAAGACGTTTTGGTTTCAGCCTTGTGCTTGCCAGACGCATTTTAACATTTTTTTAATGCATTTTTCAACTTAAACTCTTAATAACTTTTTTCCTTTGAAGTATAACCAAAAGACTGAGACACCAAAAACTCAGAACAATTCTCCTGATTATGAAAATGTGTGTCCAAGACGTTTTGGTTTCAGCCTTGTGCTTGCCAGACGCATTTTAACATTTTTTTAATGCATTTTTCAACTTAAACTCTTAATAACTTTTTTCCTATTAAGTATAACCAAAAGATTGAGACACCAAAAACTCAGAAAAATTCTCCTGATTATGAAAATGTGTGTCCAAGACGTTTTGGTTTCAGCCTTGTGCTTGCCAGACGCATTTTAACATTTTTTTAATGCATTTTTCAACTTAAACTCTTAATAACTTTTTTCCTATGAAGTATAACCAAAAGACTGAGACACCAAAAACCCAGACCAATTCTCCTAATTATGAAAATGTGTGTCCAAGACGTTTTGGTTTCAGCCTTGTGGTTGCCAGACTTATTTTAACATTTTTTTAATGCATTTTTCAACTTAAACTCTTAATATCTTTTTTCCTTTGAAGTATAACCAAAAGAGTGAGACACCAAAAACTCAGAACAATTCTCCTGATTATGAAAATGTGTGTCCAAGACATTCTGGTTTCAGCCTTGTGCTTGGCAGACGCATTTTAACATTATTTTAATGCATTTTTCAACTTAAACTCTTAATAACTTTTTTCCTATGAAGTATAACCAAAAGACTGAGACACCAAAAACTCAGAACAATTCTCCTGATTATGAAAATGTGTGTCCAAGACGTTTTTGTTTCAGCCTTGTGGTTGCCAGACGCATTTTAACATTTTTTTAATGCATTTTTCAACTAAAACTCTTAATAACTTTTTTCCTTTGAAGTATAACCAAAAGAGTGAGACACCAAAAACTCAGAAAAATTCTCCTGATTATGAAAATGTTTGTCCAAGACGTTTTGGTTTCAGCCTTGTGCTTGCCAGACGCATTTTAACATTTTTTTAATGCATTTTTCAACTTAAACTCTTAATAACTTTTTTCCTATGAAGTATAACCAAAAGACTGAGACACCAAAAACTCAGAACAATTCTCCTGATTATGAAAATGTGTGTCCAAGACATTTTGGTTTCAGCCTTGTGGTTGCCAGACGCATTTTAACATTTTTTTAATGCATTTTTCAACTTAAACTCTTAATAACTTTTTTCCTTTGAAGTATAACCAAAAGAGTGAGACACCAAAAACTCAGAAAAATTCTCCTGATTATGAAAATGTTTGTCCAAGACGTTTTGGTTTCAGCCTTGTGCTTGCCAGACGCATTTTAACATTTTTTTAATGCATTTTTCAACTTAAACTCTTAATAACTTTTTTCCTATGAAGTATAACCAAAAGACTGAGACACCAAAAACTCAGAACAATTCTCCTGATTATGAAAATGTGTGTCCAAGACATTTTGGTTTCAGCCTTGTGGTTGCCAGACGCATTTTAACATTTTTTTAATGCATTTTTCAACTTAAACTCTTAATAACTTTTTTCCTTTGAAGTATAACCAAAAGAGTGAGACACCAAAAACTCAGAACAATTCTCCTGATTATGAAAATGTGTGTCCAAGACATTTTGGTTTCAGCCTTGTGCTTGCCAGACGCATTTTAACATTTTTTAATGCATTTTTCAACTTAAACTCTTAATAACTTTTTTCCTATGAAGTATAACCAAAAGACTGAAACACCAAAAACTCAGAACAATTCTCCTGATTATGAAAATGTGTGTCCAAGACGTTTTGGTTTCAGCCTTGTGCTTGCCAGACGCATTTTAACATTTTTTTAATGCATTTTTCAACTTAAACTCTTAATAACTTTTTTCCTATTAAGTATAACCAAAAGATTGAGACACCAAAAACTCAGAAAAATTCTCCTGATTATGAAAATGTGTGTCCAAGACGTTTTGGTTTCAGCCTTGTGCTTGCCAGACGCATTTTAACATTTTTTTAATGCATTTTTCAACTTAAACTCTTAATAACTTTTTTCCTTTGAAGTATAACCAAAAGACTGAGACACCAAAAACTCAGAACAATTCTCCTGATTATGAAAATGTGTGTCCAAGACGTTTTGGTTTCAGCCTTGTGCTTGCCAGACGCATTTTAACATTTTCTTAATGCATTTTTCAACTTAAACTCTTAATAACTTTTTTCCTATGAAGTATAACCCAAAGACTGAGACACCAAAAACTCAGAACAATTCTCCTGATTATGAAAATGTGTGTCCAAGACGTTTTGGTTTCAGCCTTGTGGTTGCCAGACGCATTTTAACATTTTTTTAATGCATTTTTCAACTCAAACTCTTAATAACTTTTTTCCTTTGAAGTATAACCAAAAGAGTGAGACACCAAAAACTCAGAACAATTCTCCTGATTATGAAAATGTGTGTCCAAGACATTTTGGTTTCAGCCTTGTGCTTGCCAGACGCATTTTAACATTTTTTTAATGCATTTTTCAACTTAAACTCTTAATAACTTTTTTCCTATGAAGTATAACCAAAAGACTGAGACACCAAAAACTCAGAACAATTCTCCTGATTATGAAAATGTGTGTCCAAGACGTTTTGGTTTCAGCCTTGTGGTTGCCAGACGCATTTTAACATTTTTTTAATGCATTTTTCAACTCAAACTCTTAATAACTTTTTTCCTTTGAAGTATAACCAAAAGAGTGAGACACCAAAAACTCAGAACAAATCTCCTGATTATGAAAATGTGTTGGTTTCAGCCTTGTGCTTGCCAGACGCATTTTAACATTTTTTTAATGCATTTTTCAACTTAAACTCTTAATAACTTTTTTCCTATGAAGTATAACCAAAAGACTGAGACACCAAAAACTCAGAACAAATCTCCTGATTATGAAAATGTGTTGGTTTCAGCCTTGTGCTTGCCAGACGCATTTTAACATTTTTTTAATGCATTTTTCAACTTAAACTCTTAATAACTTTTTTCCTGTGAAGTATAACCAAAAGACTGAGACACCAAAAACTCAGAACAATTCTCCTGATTATGAAAATGTGTGTCCAAGACATTTTGGTTTCAGCCTTGTGGTTGCCAGACGCATTTTAACATTTTTTTAATGCATTTTTCAACTTAAACTCTTAATAACTTTTTTCCTTTGAAGTATAACCAAAAGAGTGAGACACCAAAAACTCAGAACAATTCTCCTGATTATGAAAATGTGTGTCCAAGACATTTTGGTTTCAGCCTTGTGCTTGCCAGACGCATTTTAACATTTTTTTAATGCATTTTTCAACTTAAACTCTTAATAACTTTTTTCCTATGAAGTATAACCAAAAGACTGAGACACCAAAAACTCAGAACAATTCTCCTGATTATGAAAATGTGTGTCCAAGACGTTTTGGTTTCAGCCTTGTGCTTGCCAGACGCATTTTAACATTTTTTTAATGCATTTTTCAACTTAAACTCTTAATAACTTTTTTCCTTTGAAGTATAACCAAAAGACTGAGACACCAAAAACTCAGAACAATTCTCCTGATTATGAAAATGTGTGTCCAAGACGTTTTGGTTTCAGCCTTGTGCTTGCCAGACGCATTTTAACATTTTCTTAATGCATTTTTCAACTTAAACTCTTAATAACTTTTTTCCTATGAAGTATAACCCAAAGACTGAGACACCAAAAACTCAGAACAATTCTCCTGATTATGAAAATGTGTGTCCAAGACGTTTTGGTTTCAGCCTTGTGGTTGCCAGACGCATTTTAACATTTTTTTAATGCATTTTTCAACTCAAACTCTTAATAACTTTTTTCCTTTGAAGTATAACCAAAAGAGTGAGACACCAAAAACTCAGAACAATTCTCCTGATTATGAAAATGTGTGTCCAAGACATTTTGGTTTCAGCCTTGTGCTTGCCAGACGCATTTTAACATTTTTTTAATGCATTTTTCAACTTAAACTCTTAATAACTTTTTTCCTATGAAGTATAACCAAAAGACTGAGACACCAAAAACTCAGAACAATTCTCCTGATTATGAAAATGTGTGTCCAAGACGTTTTGGTTTCAGCCTTGTGCTTGCCAGGCGCATTTTAACATTTTTAATGCATTTTTCAACTTAAACTCTTAATAACTTTTTTCCTATGAAGTATAACCAAAAGATTGAGACACCAAAAACTCAGAACAATTCTCCTGATTATGAAAATGTGTGTCCAAGACGTTTTGGTTTCAGCCTTGTGCTTGCCAGACGCATTTTAACATTTTTTTAATGTATTTTTCAACTTAAACTCTTAATAACTTTTTTCCTTTGAAGTATAACCAAAAGACTGAGACACCAAAAACTAAGAAAAATTCTCCTGATTATGAAAATGTGTGTCCAAGACGTTTTGGTTTCAGCCTTGTGCTTGCCAGACGCATTTTAACATTTTTTTAATGCATTTTTCAACATAAATTCTTAATAACTTTTTTCCTATTAAGTATAACCAAAAGATTGAGACACCAAAAACTCAGAAAAATTCTCCTGATTATGAAAATGTGTGTCCAAGACGTTTTGGTTTCAGCCTTGTGCTTGCCAGACGCATTTTAACATTTTTTTAATGCATTTTTCAACTTAAACTCTTAATAACTTTTTTCCTATGAAGTATAACCAAAAGACTGAGACACCAAAAACTCAGAACAATTCTCCTGATTATGAAAATGTGTGTCCAAGACGTTTTGGTTTCAGCCTTGTGGTTGCCAGACGCATTTTAACATTTTTTTTAATGCATTTTTCAACTTAATCTCTTAATAACTTTTTTCCTATGAAGTATAACCAAAAGACTGAGACACCAAAAACTCAGAACAATTCTCCTGATTATGAAAATGTGTGTCCAAGACGTTTTGGTTTCAGCCTTGTGCTTGCCAGACGCATTTTAACATTTTTTTAATGCATTTTTCAACTAAAACTCTTAATAACTTTTTTCCTTTGAAGTATAACCAAAAGACTGAGAACCCAAAAACTCAGAACAATTCTCCTGATTATGAAAATGTGTGTCCAAGACGTTTTGGTTTCAGCCTTGTGCTTGCCAGACGCATTTTAACATTTTTTTAATGCATTTTTCAACTTAAACTCTTAATAACTTTTTTCCTATGAAGTATAACCAAAAGACTGAGACACCAAAAACTCAGAACAATTCTCCTGATTATGAAAATGTGTGTCCAAGACGTTTTGGTTTCAGCCTTGTGCTTGCCAGACGCATTTTAACATTTTTTTAATGCATTTTTCAACTTAAACTCTTAATAACTTTTTTCCTTTGAAGTATAACCAAAAGACTGAGACACCAAAAACTCAGAACAATTCTCCTGATTATGAAAATGTGTGTCCAAGACGTTTTGGTTTCAGCCTTGTGCTTGCCAGACGCATTTTAACATTTTTTTAATGCATTTTTCAACTTAAACTCTTAATAACTTTTTTCCTATGAAGTATAACCAAAAGACTGAGACACCAAAAACTCAGAACAATTCTCCTGATTATGAAAATGTGTGTCCAAGACTTTTTGGTTTCAGCCTTGTGGTTGCCAGACGCATTTTAACATTTTTTTAATGCATTTTTCAACTTAAACTCTTAATAACTTTTTTCCTTTGAAGTAACGGGTGATTTTTTAGCTGGTTTGGTTTTGGCAACACTGGTTTTGACAGCTGACGTGTGTTTAGTACCTTGTGTCACTGTCAAACAGCTTCAGTTTGGTTTGCAATTTAACCATGGATCGTCTTACAAATGAACAACGCTTGCAAATTATTGAATTTTACTATCAAAATTCGTGCTCGGTTCGAAATGTTCATCGCGCGCTGCTTGTGTTCAGCGATGAGGCTCATTTTTGGTTGAATGGGTACGTAAATAAGCAAAATTGCCGCATTTGGAGTGAAGATCAGCCAGAAGCATTGCAACAGCTACCAATGCATCCCGAAAAAGCCACTGTTTGGTGCGGTTTATGGGCCGGCGGCATTATTGGGCCTATTTCTTCAAAGATGATGCGAATCGCAGCGTTACTGTCAATGGTGAACGCTACCGAGCGATGATAACAAACTTTTTTTTGCCCGAAATGGAAGTTCTTGACTTGCATGATATGTGGTTTCAACAAGACGGTGCCACATGCCACACAGCACGCGAAACAATGGCGCAATTGCGAGGCGAGTTTGGTGAACAGTTAATTTCACGTTTCGGGCCGGTCAATTGGCAGCCTAGATCGTGCGATTTGACACCATTAGATTATTTTTTGTGGGGGTATGTCAAGGCTGATGTCTATAGGGACAAGCCCGCTTCGATTGACGCACTGGCAGCCATCATCCATGCATTCATTCGTGAGATACCGGCCGATATGTGTGAAAGAGTATGCCAAAATTGGACTCAGCGGATGGGCTACTTGAGACGCAGCCGCGGTCAACATTTGCATGAAATTACCTTTAAACTTTAAATTGCAAGGTTCAAACTATCGATTCAAATAAATATTTCATTCATTTTTTCGAATTTTTTGTGTTTTTTTTTTTTTAAAAGTTCTAAACCTCTTAAAAAATCACCCATTATAACCAAAAGAGTGAGACACCAAAAACTCAGAACAATTCTCCTGATTATGAAAATGTGTGTCCAAGACATTCTGGTTTCAGCCTTGTGCTTGGCAGACGCATTTTAACATTATTTTAATGCATTTTTCAACTTAAACTCTTAATAACTTTTTTCCTATGAAGTATAACCAAAAGACTGAGACACCAAAAACTAAGAACAATTCTCCTGATTATGAAAATGTGTGTCCAAGACATTTTTGTTTCAGCCTTGTGGTTGCCAGACGCATTTTAACATTTTTTTAATGCATTTTTCAACTAAAACTCTTAATAACTTTTTTCCTTTGAAGTATAACCAAAAGAGTGAGACACCAAAAACTCAGAAAAATTCTCCTGATTATGAAAATGTTTGTCCAAGACGTTTTGGTTTCAGCCTTGTGCTTGCCAGACGCATTTTAACATTTTTTTAATGCATTTTTCAACTTAAACTCTTAATAACTTTTTTCCTATGAAGTATAACCAAAAGACTGAGACACCAAAAACTCAGAACAATTCTCCTGATTATGAAAATGTGTGTCCAAGACATTTTGGTTTCAGCCTTGTGGTTGCCAGACGCATTTTAACATTTTTTTAATACATTTTTCAACTTAAACTCTTAATAACTTTTTTCCTTTGAAGTATAACCAAAAGAGTGAGACACCAAAAACTCAGAAAAATTCTCCTGATTATGAAAATGTTTGTCCAAGACGTTTTGGTTTCAGCCTTGTGCTTGCCAGACGCATTTTAACATTTTTTTAATGCATTTTTCAACTTAAACTCTTAATAACTTTTTTCCTATGAAGTATAACCAAAAGACTGAGACACCAAAAACTCAGAACAATTCTCCTGATTATGAAAATGTGTGTCCAAGACATTTTGGTTTCAGCCTTGTGGTTGCCAGACGCATTTTAACATTTTTTTAATGCATTTTTCAACTTAAACTCTTAATAACTTTTTTCCTTTGAAGTATAACCAAAAGAGTGAGACACCAAAAACTCAGAACAATTCTCCTGATTATGAAAATGTGTGTCCAAGACATTTTGGTTTCAGCCTTGTGCTTGCCAGACGCATTTTAACATTTTTTTAATGCATTTTTCAACTTAAACTCTTAATAACTTTTTTCCTATGAAGTATAACCAAAAGACTGAAACACCAAAAACTCAGAACAATTCTCCTGATTATGAAAATGTGTGTCCAAGACGTTTTGGTTTCAGCATTGTGCTTGCCAGACGCATTTTAACATTTTTTTAATGCATTTTTCAACTTAAACTCTTAATAACTTTTTTCCTATTAAGTATAACCAAAAGATTGAGACACCAAAAACTCAGAAAAATTCTCCTGATTATGAAAATGTGTGTCCAAGACGTTTTGGTTTCAGCCTTGTGCTTGCCAGACGCATTTTAACATTTTCTTAATGCATTTTTCAACTTAAACTCTTAATAACTTTTTTCCTATGAAGTATAACCTAAAGACTGAGACACCAAAAACTCAGAACAATTCTCCTGATTATGAAAATGTGTGTCCAAGACGTTTTGGTTTCAGCCTTGTGGTTGCCAGACGCATTTTAACATTTTTTTAATGCATTTTTCAACTCAAACTCTTAATAACTTTTTTCCTTTGAAGTATAACCAAAAGAGTGAGACACCAAAAACTCAGAACAATTCTCCTGATTATGAAAATGTGTGTCCAAGACATTTTGGTTTCAGCCTTGTGCTTGCCAGACGCATTTTAACATTTTTTAATGCATTTTTCAACTTAAACTCTTAATAACTTTTTTCCTATGAAGTATAACCAAAAGACTGAGACACCAAAAACTCAGAACAAATCTCCTGATTATGAAAATGTGTTGGTTTCAGCCTTGTGCTTGCCAGACGCATTTTAACATTTTTTTAATGCATTTTTCAACTTAAACTCTTAATAACTTTTTTCCTGTGAAGTATAACCAAAAGACTGAGACACCAAAAACTCAGAACAATTCTCCTGATTATGAAAATGTGTGTCCAAGACATTTTGGTTTCAGCCTTGTGGTTGCCAGACGCATTTTAACATTTTTTTAATGCATTTTTCAACTTAAACTCTTAATAACTTTTTTCCTTTGAAGTATAACCAAAAGAGTGAGACACCAAAAACTCAGAACAATTCTCCTGATTATGAAAATGTGTGTCCAAGACATTTTGGTTTCAGCCTTGTGCTTGCCAGACGCATTTTAACATTTTTTTAATGCATTTTTCAACTTAAACTCTTAATAACTTTTTTCCTATGAAGTATAACCAAAAGACTGAGACACCAAAAACTCAGAACAATTCTCCTGATTATGAAAATGTGTGTCCAAGAAAATGTGGTTTCAGCCTTGTGCTTGCCAGACGCATTTTAACATTTTTTTAATGCATTTTTCAACTTAAACTCTTAATAACTTTTTTCCTTTGAAGTATAACCAAAAGACTGAGACACCAAAAACTCAGAACAATTCTCCTGATTATGAAAATGTGTGTCCAAGACGTTTTGGTTTCAGCCTTGTGCTTGCCAGACGCATTTTAACATTTTCTTAATGCATTTTTCAACTTAAACTCTTAATAACTTTTTTCCTATGAAGTATAACCCAAAGACTGAGACACCAAAAACTCAGAACAATTCTCCTGATTATGAAAATGTGTGTCCAAGACGTTTTGGTTTCAGCCTTGTGGTTGCCAGACGCATTTTAACATTTTTTTAATGCATTTTTCAACTCAAACTCTTAATAACTTTTTTCCTTTGAAGTATAACCAAAAGAGTGAGACACCAAAAACTCAGAACAATTCTCCTGATTATGAAAATGTGTGTCCAAGACATTTTGGTTTCAGCCTTGTGCTTGCCAGACGCATTTTAACATTTTTTTAATGCATTTTTCAACTTAAACTCTTAATAACTTTTTTCCTATGAAGTATAACCAAAAGACTGAGACACCAAAAACTCAGAACAATTCTCCTGATTATGAAAATGTGTGTCCAAGACGTTTTGGTTTCAGCCTTGTGCTTGCCAGACGCATTTTAACATTTTTAATGCATTTTTCAACTTAAACTCTTAATAACTTTTTTCCTATGAAGTATAACCAAAAGATTGAGACACCAAAAACTCAGAACAATTCTCCTGATTATGAAAATGTGTGTCCAAGACGTTTTGGTTTCAGCCTTGTGCTTGCCAGACGCATTTTAACATTTTTTTAATGTATTTTTCAACTTAAACTCTTAATAACTTTTTTCCTTTGAAGTATAACCAAAAGACTGAGACACCAAAAACTAAGAAAAATTCTCCTGATTATGAAAATGTGTGTCCAAGACGTTTTGGTTTCAGCCTTGTGCTTGCCAGACGCATTTTAACATTTTTTTAATGCATTTTTCAACATAAATTCTTAATAACTTTTTTCCTATTAAGTATAACCAAAAGATTGAGACACCAAAAACTCAGAAAAATTCTCCTGATTATGAAAATGTGTGTCCAAGACGTTTTGGTTTCAGCCTTGTGCTTGCCAGACGCATTTTAACATTTTTTTTAATGCATTTTTCAACTTAATCTCTTAATAACTTTTTTCCTATGAAGTATAACCAAAAGACTGAGACACCAAAAACTCAGAACAATTCTCCTGATTATGAAAATGTGTGTCCAAGACGTTTTGGTTTCAGCCTTGTGCTTGCCAGACGCATTTTAACATTTTTTTAATGCATTTTTCAACTAAAACTCTTAATAACTTTTTTCCTTTGAAGTATAACCAAAAGACTGAGAACCCAAAAACTCAGAACAATTCTCCTGATTATGAAAATGTGTGTCCAAGACGTTTTGGTTTCAGCCTTGTGCTTGCCAGACGCATTTTAACATTCTTTTAATGCATTTTTCAACTTAAACTCTTAATAACTTTTTTCCTATGAAGTATAACCAAAAGACTGAGACACCAAAAACTCAGAACAATTCTCCTGATTATGAAAATGTGTGTCCAAGACGTTTTGGTTTCAGCCTTGTGCTTGCCAGACGCATTTTAACATTTTTTTAATGCATTTTTCAACTTAAACTCTTAATAACTTTTTTCCTTTGAAGTATAACCAAAAGACTGAGACACCAAAAACTCAGAACAATTCTCCTGATAATGAAAATGTGTGTCCAAGACGTTTTGGTTTCAGCCTTGTGCTTGCCAGACGCATTTTAACATTTTTTTAATGCATTTTTCAACTTAAACTCTTAATAACTTTTTTCCTATTAAGTATAACCAAAAGATTGAGACACCAAAAACTCAGAAAAATTCTCCTGATTATGAAAATGTGTGTCCAAGACGTTTTGGTTTCAGCCTTGTGCTTGCCAGACGCATTTTAACATTTTTTTAATGCATTTTTCAACTTAAACTCTTAATAACTTTTTTCCTATTAAGTATAACCAAAAGATTGAGACACCAAAAACTCAGAAAAATTCTCCTGATTATGAAAATGTGTGTCCAAGACGTTTTGGTTTCAGCCTTGTGCTTGCCAGACGCATTTTAACATTTTTTTAATACATTTTTCAACTTAAACTCTTAATAACTTTTTTCCTTTGAAGTATAACCAAAAGACTGAGACACCAAAAACTCAGAAAAATTCTCCTGATTATGAAAATGTGTGTCCAAGACGTTTTGGTTTCAGCCTTGTGCTTGCCAGACGCATTTTAACATTTTTTTAATGCATTTTTCAACTTAAACTCTTAATAACTTTTTTCCTATTAAGTATAACCAAAAGATTGAGCCACCAAAAACTCAGAAAAATTCTCCTGATTATGAAAATGTGTGTCCAAGACGTTTTGGTTTCAGCCTTGTGCTTGCCAGACGCATTTTAACATTTTTTTAATGCATTTTTCAACTTAAACACTTAATAACTTTTTTCCTATGAAGTATAACCAAAAGACTGAGACACCAAAAACTCAGAACAATTCTCCTGATTATGAAAATGTGTGTCCAAGACGTTTTGGTTTCAGCCTTGTGCTTGCCAGACGCATTTTAACATTTTTTCAATGCATTTTTCAACTTAAACTCTTAATAACTTTTTTCCTATGAAGTGTAACCAAAAGACTGAGACACCAAAAACTCAGAACAATTCTCCTGATTATGAAAATGTGTGTCCAAGACGTTTTGGTTTCAGCCTTGTGCTTGCCAGACGCATTTTAACATTTTTTTAATGCATTTTTCAACTTAAACTCTTAATAACTTTTTTCCTTTGAAGTATAACCAAAAGACTGAGACACCAAAAACTCAGAACAATTCTCCTGATTATGAAAATGTGTGTCCAAGACGTTTTGGTTTCAGCCTTGTGCTTGCCAGATGCATTTTAACATTTTTTTAATGCATTTTTCAACTTTAACTCTTAATAACTTTTTTCCTATGAAGTATAACCAAAAGACTGAGACACCAAAAACTCAGAACAATTCTCCTGATTATGAAAATGTGTGTCCAAGACATTTTGGTTTCAGCCTTGTGCTTGCCAGACGCATTTTAACATTTTTAATGCATTTTTCAACTTAAACTCTTAATAACTTTTTTCCTATGAAGTATAACCAAAAGACTGAGACACCAAAAATTCAGAACAATTCTCCTGATTATGAAAATGTGTGTCCAAGACGTTTTGGTTTCAGCCTTGTGCTTGCCAGACGCATTTTAACATTTTTTTAATGTATTTTTCAACTTAAACTCTTAATAACTTTTTTCCTTTGAAGTATAACCAAAAGACTGAGACACCAAAAACTCAGAAAAATTCTCCTGAATATGAAAATGTGTGTCCAAGACGTTTTGGTTTCAGCCTTGTGCTTGCCAGACGCATTTTAACATTTTTTTAATGCATTTTTCAACTTAAACTCTTAATAACTTTTTTCCTATTAAGTATAACCAAAAGATTGAGACACCAAAAACTCAGAAAAATTCTCCTGATTATGAAAATGTGTGTCCAAGACGTTTTGGTTTCAGCCTTGTGCTTGCCAGACGCATTTTAACATTTTTTTAATGCATTTTTCAACTTAAACTCTTAATAACTTTTTTCCTATGAAGTATAACCAAAAGACTGAGACACCAAAAACTCAGAACAATTCTCCTGATTATGAAAATGTGTGTCCAAGACGTTTTGGTTTCAGCCTTGTGCTTGCCAGACGCATTTTAACATTTTTTTTAATGCATTTTTCAACTTAAACTCTTAATAACTTTTTTCCTATGAAGTATAACCAAAAGACTGAGACACCAAAAACTCAGAACAATTCTCCTGATTATGAAAATGTGTGTCCAAGACGTTTTGGTTTCAGCCTTGTGCTTGCCAGACGCATTTTAACATTTTTTTAATGCATTTTTCAACTAAAACTCTTAATAACTTTTTTCCTTTGAAGTATAACCAAAAGACTGAGACACCAAAAACTCAGAACAATTCTCCTGATTATGAAAATGTGTGTCCAAGACGTTTTGGTTTCAGCCTTGTGCTTTCCAGACGCATTTTAACATTTTTTTAATGCATTTTTCAACTTAAACTCTTAATAACTTTTTTCCTATGAAGTGTAACCAAAAGATTGAGACACCAAAAACTCAGAAAAATTCTCCTGATTATGAAAATGTGTGTCCAAGACGTTTTGGTTTCAGCCTTGTGCTTGCCAGACGCATTTTAACATTTTTTTAATGCATTTTTCAACTTAAACTCTTAATAACTTTTTTCCTATGAAGTATAACCAAAAGACTGAGACACCAAAAACTCAGAACAATTCTCCTGATTATGAAAATGTGTGTCCAAGACGTTTTGGTTTCAGCCTTGTGCTTGCCAGACGCATTTTAACATTTTTTTAATGCATTTTTCAACTTAAACTCTTAATAACTTTTTTCCTTTGAAGTATAACCAAAAGACTGAGACACCAAAAACTCAGAACAATTCTCCTGATTATGAAAATGTGTGTCCAAGACGTTTTGGTTTCAGCCTTGTGCTTGCCAGACGCATTTTAACATTTTTTTAATGCATTTTTCAACTTAAACTCTTAATAACTTTTTTTCCTATGAAGTATAACCAAAAGATTGAGACACCAAAAACTCAGAAAAATTCTCCTGATTATGAAAATGTGTGTCCAAGACGTTTTGGTTTCAGCCTTGTGCTTGCCAGACGCATTTTAACATTTTTTTAATGCATTTTTCAACTTAAACTCTTAATAACTTTTTTCCTATTAAGTATAACCAAAAGAGTGAGACACCAAAAACTCAGAAAAATTCTCCTGATTATGAAAATGTGTGTCCAAGACGTTTTGGTTTCAGCCTTGTGCTTGCCAGACGCATTTTAACATTTTTTTAATGCATTTTTCAACTTAAACTCTTAATAACTTTTTTCCTATGAAGTATAACCAAAAGACTGAGACACCAAAAACTCAGAACAATTCTCCTAATTATGAAAATGTGTGTCCAAGACGTTTTGGTTTCAGCCTTGTGGTTGCCAGACGCATTTTAACATTTTTTTAATGCATTTTTCAACTTAAACTCTTAATATCTTTTTTCCTTTGAAGTATAACCAAAAGAGTGAGACCCCAAAAACTCAGAACAATTCTCCTGATTATGAAAATGTGTGTCCAAGACATTTTGGTTTCAGCCTTGTGCTTGCCAGACGCATTTTAACATTATTTTAATGCATTTTTCAACTTAAACTCTTAATAACTTTTTTCCTATGAAGTATAACCAAAAGACTGAGACACCAAAAACTCAGAACAATTCTCCTGATTATGAAAATGTGTGTCCAAGACGTTTTGGTTTCAGCCTTGTGCTTGCCAGACGCATTTTAACATTTTTTTAATGTATTTTTCAACTTAAACTCTTAATAACTTTTTTCCTTTGAAGTATAACCAAAAGACTGAGACACCAAAAACTCAGAAAAATTCTCCTGATTATGAAAATGTGTGTCCAAGACGTTTTGGTTTCAGCCTTGTGCTTGCCAGACGCATTTTAACATTTTTTTAATGCATTTTTCAACTTAAACTCTTAATAACTTTTTTCCTATTAAGTATAACCAAAAGATTGAGACACCAAAAACTCAGAAAAATTCTCCTGATTATGAAAATGTGTGTCCAAGACGTTTTGGTTTCAGCCTTGTGCTTGCCAGACGCATTTTAACATTTTTGTAATGCATTTTTCAACTTAAACTCTTAATAACTTTTTTCCTATGAAGTATAACCAAAAGACTGAGACACCAAAAACTCAGAACAATTCTCCTGATTATGAAAATGTGTGTCCAAGACGTTTTGGTTTCAGCCTTGTGCTTGCCAGACGCATTTTAACATTTTTTTAATGCATTTTTCAACTTAAACTCTTAATAACTTTTTTCCTATGAAGTATAACCAAAAGATTGAGACACCAAAAACTCAGAAAAATTCTCCTGATTATGAAAATGTAAGTCCAAGACGTTTTGGTTTCAGCCTTGTGCTTGCCAGACGCATTTTAACATTTTTTTAATGCATTTTTCAACTTAAACTCTTAATAACTTTTTTCCTATTAAGTATAACCAAAAGATTGAGACACCAAAAACTCAGAAAAATTCTCCTGATTATGAAAATGTGTGTCCAAGACGTTTTGGTTTCAGCCTTGTGCTTGCCAGACGCATTTTAACATTTTCTTAATGCATTTTTCAACTTAAACTCTTAATAACTTTTTTCCTATGAAGTATAACCCAAAGACTGAGACACCAAAAACTCACAACAATTCTCCTGATTATGAAAATGTGTGTCCAAGACGTTTTGGTTTCAGCCTTGTGGTTGCCAGACGCATTTTAACATTTTTTTAATGCATTTTTCAACTCAAACTCTTAATAACTTTTTTCCTTTGAAGTATAACCAAAAGAGTGAGACACCAAAAACTCAGAACAATTCTCCTGATTATGAAAATGTGTGTCCAAGACATTTTGGTTTCAGCCTTGTGCTTGCCAGAAGCATTTTAACATTTTTTTAATGCATTTTTCAACTTAAACTCTTAATAACTTTTTTCCTATGAAGTATAACCAAAAGACTGAGACACCAAAAACTCAGAAAAATTCTCCTGATTATGAAAATGTGTGTCCAAGACATTTTGGTTTCAGCCTTGTGCTTGCCAGACGCATTTTAACATTTTTAATGCATTTTTCAACTTAAACTCTTAATAACTTTTTTCCTATGAAGTATAACCAAAAGATTGAGACACCAAAAACTCAGAACAATTCTCCTGATTATGAAAATGTGTGTCCAAGACGTTTTGGTTTCAGCCTTGTGCTTGCCAGACGCATTTTAACATTTTTTTAATGTATTTTTCAACTTAAACTCTTAATAACTTTTTTCCTTTGAAGTATAACCAAAAGACTGAGACACCAAAAACTCAGAACAATTCTCCTGATTATGAAAATGTGTGTCCAAGACGTTTTGGTTTCAGCCTTGTGCTTGCCAGACGCATTTTAACATTTTTTTAATGCATTTTTCAACTTAAACTCTTAATAACTTTTTTCCTATGAAGTATAACCAAAAGACTGAGACACCAAAAACTCAGAACAATTCTCCTGATTATGAAAATGTGTGTCCAAGACGTTTTGGTTTCAGCCTTGTGCTTGCCAGACGCATTTTAACATTTTTTTTAATGCATTTTTCAACTTAAACTCTTAATAACTTTTTTCCTATGAAGTATAACCAAAAGACTGAGACACCAAAAACTCAGAACAATTCTCCTGATTATGAAAATGTGTGTCCAAGACGTTTTGGTTTCAGCCTTGTGCTTGCCAGACGCATTTTAACATTTTTTTAATGCATTTTTCAACTAAAACTCTTAATAACTTTTTTCCTTTGAAGTATAACCAAAAGACTGAGACACCAAAAACTCAGAACAATTCTCCTGATTATGAAAATGTGTGTCCAAGACGTTTTGGTTTCAGCCTTGTGCTTGCCAGACGCATTTTAACATTTTTTGAATGCATTTTTCAACTTAAACTCTTAATAACTTTTTTCCTATGAAGTATAACCAAAAGATTGAGACACCAAAAACTCAGAAAAATTCTCCTGATTATGAAAATGTGTGTCCAAGACGTTTTGGTTTCAGCCTTGTGCTTGCCAGACGCATTTTAACATTTTTTTAATGCATTTTTCAACTTAAACTCTTAATAACTTTTTTCCTATTAAGTATAACCAAAAGATTGAGACACCAAAAACTCAGAAAAATTCTCCTGATTATGAAAATGTGTGTCCAAGACGTTTTGGTTTCAGCCTTGTGCTTGCCAGACGCATTTTAACATTTTTTTAATGCATTTTTCAACTTAAACTCTTAATAACTTTTTTCCTATGAAGTATAACCAAAAGACTGAGACACCAAAAACTCAGAACAATTCTCCTGATTATGAAAATGTGTGTCCAAGACGTTTTGGTTTCAGCCTTGTGCTTGCCAGACGCATTTTAACATTTTTTTAATGCATTTTTCAACTTAAACTCTTAATAACTTTTTTCCTTTGAAGTATAACCAAAAGACTGAGACACCAAAAACTCAGAACAATTCTCCTGATTATGAAAATGTGTGTCCAAGACGTTTTGGTTTCAGCCTTGTGCTTGCCAGACGCATTTTAACATTTTTTTAATGCATTTTTCAACTTAAACTCTTAATAACTTTTTTGCTATGAAGTATAACCAAAAGATTGAGACACCAAAAACTCAGAAAAATTCTCCTGATTATGAAAATGTGTGTCCAAGACGTTTTGGTTTCAGCCTTGTGCTTGCCAGACGCATTTTAACATTTTTTTAATGCATTTTTCAACTTAAACTCTTAATAACTTTTTTCCTATTAAGTATAACCAAAAGATTGAGACACCAAAAACTCAGAAAAATTCTCCTGATTATGTAAATGTGTGTCCAAGACGTTTTGGTTTCAGCCTTGTGCTTGCCAGACGCATTTTAACATTTTTTTAATGCATTTTTCAACTTAAACTCTTAATAACTTTTTTCCTATGAAGTATAACCAAAAGACTGAGACACCAAAAACTCAGAACAATTCTCCTGATTATGAAAATGTGTGTCCAAGACGTTTTGGTTTCAGCCTTGTGGTTGCCAGACGCATTTTAACATTTTTTTAATGCATTTTTCAACTTAAACTCTTAATAACTTTTTTCCTTTGAAGTATAACCAAAAGAGTGAGACACCAAAAACTCAGAACAATTCTCCTGATTATGAAAATGTGTGTCCAAGACATTTTGGTTTCAGCCTTGTGCTTGCCAGACGCATTTTAACATTATTTTAATGCATTTTTCAACTTAAACTCTTAATAACTTTTTTCCTATGAAGTATAACCAAAAGACTGAGACACCAAAAACTCAGAACAATTCTCCTGATTATGAAAATGTGTGTCCAAGACATTTTGGTTTCAGCCTTGTGCTTGCCAGACGCATTTTAACATTTTTAATGCATTTTTCAACTTAAACTCTTAATAACTTTTTTCCTATGAAGTATAACCAAAAGATTGAGACACCAAAAACTCAGAACAATTCTCCTGATTATGAAAATGTGTGTCCAAGACGTTTTGGTTTCAGCCTTGTTCTTGCCAGACGCATTTTAACATTTTTTTAATGTATTTTTCAACTTAAACTCTTAATAACTTTTTTCCTTTGAAGTATAACCAAAAGACTGAGACACCAAAAACTCAGAAAAATTCTCCTGATTATGAAAATGTGTGTCCAAGACGTTTTGGTTTCAGCCTTGTGCTTGCCAGACGCATTTTAACATTTTTTTAATGCATTTTTCAACTTAAACTCTTAATAACTTTTTTCCTATTAAGTATAACCAAAAGATTGAGACACCAAAAACTCAGAACAATTCTCCTGATTATGAAAATGTGTGTCCAAGACGTTTTGGTTTCAGCCTTGTGCTTGCCAGACGCATTTTAACATTTTTTTAATGCATTTTTCAACTTAAACACTTAATAACTTTTTTCCTATGAAGTATAACCAAAAGACTGAGACACCAAAAACTCAGAACAATTCTCCTGATTATGAAAATGTGTGTCCAAGACGTTTTGGTTTCAGCCTTGTGCTTGCCAGACGCATTTTAACATTTTTTTAATGCATTTTTCAACTTAAACTCTTAATAACTTTTTTCCTATGAAGTGTAACCAAAAGACTGAGACACCAAAAACTCAGAACAATTCTCCTGATTATGAAAATGTGTGTCCAAGACGTTTTGGTTTCAGCCTTGTGCTTGCCAGACGCATTTTAACATTTTTTTAATGCATTTTTCAACTTAAACTCTTAATAACTTTTTTCCTTTGAAGTATAACCAAAAGACTGAGACACCAAAAACTCAGAACAATTCTCCTGATTATGAAAATGTGTGTCCAAGACATTTTGGTTTCAGCCTTGTGCTTGCCAGACGCATTTTAACATTTTTTTAATGCATTTTTCAACTTAAACTCTTAATAACTTTTTTCCTTTGAAGTATAACCAAAAGACTGAGACACCAAAAACTCAGAACAATTCTCCTGATTATGAAAATGTGTGTCCAAGACATTTTGGTTTCAGCCTTGTGCTTGCCAGACGCATTTTAACATTTTTTTAATGCATTTTTCAACTTAAACTCTTAATAACTTTTTTCCTATGAAGTATAACCAAAAGACTGACACACCAAAAACTCAGAACAATTCTCCTGATTATGAAAATGTGTGTCCAAGACATTTTGGTTTCAGCCTTGTGCTTGCCAGACGCATTTTAACATTTTTTTAATGCATTTTTCATCTTAAACTCTCAATAACTTTTTTCCTATGAAGTATAACCAAAAGATTGAGACACCAAAAACTCAGAAAAATTCTCCTGATTATGAAAATGTGTGTCCAAGACGTTTTGGTTTCAGCCTTGTGCTTGCCAGACGCATTTTAACATTTTTTTAATGCATTTTTCAACTTAAACTCTTAATAACTTTTTTCCTATGAAGTATAACCAAAAGACTGAGACACCAAAAACTCAGAACAATTCTCCTGATTATGAAAATGTGTGTCCAAGACGTTTTGGTTTCAGCCTTAAGTTTGCCAGAAGACCCATAAGAAAGAATGCACAAAAACAACTTTTTTCCTTTAAGGCATAACAAATGAATTTTATTTTAAAAAAAAACTATTTATATCTACACATAACGCAAAATTTAATGAAATTTTAAAATTTTGTTTCCAAACTAGATATTGTTAAAAAAATTATTCTTTGCCAGATTCATCCGATGAAGAATTCTGTGTAATATTATCTTCTTCATTATCATTTTCATCGTTATTGATCAAATGTTCAAGGGTTTCTGGGCCTACAACTCCGTTGAACCATTTCAGTTTGACCATGTCATCCTCCATGGACCAGCCGCGGTGAAATGGGGAAAGTTGTATGCCTGTATTTAATATTGCATTTTTCCAAATATGGCATATATAGTTGCAACGATTAATTTGTTGCAGTAAGACGCTTCTGTTTGGCGGTAATAAGCTTCTTTCAAAACCTTCCGATAAATTTTTTAAGCATATAATTACTTACAGCCATATTATTGACTTGTTTCAAAACTAGTTTCATGGCAGAACTAGTTTTATAGATGTTTGGAGGTGCTCAAATCGGTATTATTCAAAAATATTTTGACACCTAAAACTCGAAAACCAAAACTTAGCTTTGGATAAAACTCTAGACTCATAAAACCGGACAAAAATTGAGACTACAAAATTCTATAAAACTAGTTTTGCAATGAAATTAGTTTTGAAACAAGGCAATAATATGGCTGTTAAGGTTTTAAAAAAAATTTTAAAATTTTTAACTTACTTTTAATGTTTTTGAAAATTTTTTTCGAAGTCGGTTTACAAGTTTTGTAAAATAACTCATATCGAGCGTCATTTACTTTGAGGGCGGTTGTTCTATACATTTTGCAAACAAATTCCTCTATAATTGAAATGTCTTCTTCACTTATATAAGAAAATTGTCCGAATTTTGGAAAAGCGTGTTGCAATTCCACCGAATCCTTGAGAATTTCAAAGGGTTTCACTTTTCCTTTCTTAAAGAAACTTGGTGTATAGTCACAACCAGTAAAGCTGTGAAACGCAGGAAGTGCAGCACAAAGCGTAGGACCCAAACTAAGAAACATTTCATTTATGTGTATATACCTTAACAATAAAAATATAGATTTGCTATAAGTCTTTTTTAATGTTTATTTTATTCGTACCTTAATGAATTTTTAGAAATATTTCCTATTTCCAGCCATACTTCAGCAGCATTTTTCAAAAGGGGAAGAGAATTAAGCGCTACAATGAGCACATCGGTATCTACCGTTTTTATGACCACTGACAAGTTCGGTGGAAGAAAGGCCAAATGGAGAATCATTCGGGTATCAGCTTCTTCTTGTAAGCTCTCCAGCTCTATGACCTCTTCTCGAATAATTTTTTCATTTGCAGCGCTGAAGGCAAAGCATTTTGTTTCAAATGAAACATAGAGTTTCTTGTTGCCGATAATATAGTGGTATTCGTCTTCACTCCATTCTTGAACTAACCATTCATTCAATCTTTTCTTGAAGGAACTATTCCTCAGACTTTTAATGAAGTTTGCTGGGCGCCTACCTTTTTTATTGAATGCTGAATAAACTATTTGGTCTTCTGAATTATTTCGTCTATCCCGTTCAATATCCTTGATAGAAGGAGAAATAATTCGGTCAAAGACAAGATGAATTTCGTTTGCATTCATCCGACAGATCTTTTTTAATACTTGTAATGCAATTCCAACATATGACGCAGAAACTTCTCCTAAAGTATGTAGCAAATAGAATCCATCCACAATTATAACATCAATTTGAGTTGGAGGAATGCTAACTGTAGTTTTCTCGAGGTGTCTAAGTAAAGCTGATTTATCGGTTTTAATAATCGATCCATCTAAATGTCCAAAAGATTGAGGAACGGGTGTTAATGGATATTTAAAAATTTGTTTCATATCAATTTGGAGCGAATTTTGTGAGGCTATGAAAAGTATCCTTACAATCAAGTTCCTTTCCATTTTGATTTCTTGAATTTTTCCACATGCAACTGTCCTTGCCACTTTGTATTCTGAAGCAAAATTTAAAATTTTCGTTTTTGAAATTGTGTTTTCAAATCTCTTGGGATCGACTCTGCACTCATTTAAGAATGTGTCGCGTTTTTTTTCTCCCAACTGCTTCAAATTAAGCAAAAACTGTTCGGTGGACTGAGATGCACATTTTCCGGTGCAATTGTTAAAAAGTCTTTCACTCTGCTGATTCGTTGTATCCGAAAAAGGGTTACTGAAATTTTCTATTTCTGTTTTCAATTTCTTCAAGTCTTCAGAAAATTTTTTAATTTGCCCACTTTTCAGATCACGCGTTATGTCATCCTTCTGCAATAGCCCCAACATGTTGTACAAGGATGAAATATTTGCAGTTCTATCCGCATGAGTTTTCGCCCATTTTTGCCTGGCAGCTATGGAATTTGTAAAGGATGAAACACCAGTTAACCTATTTGCTGCATCGGCATTGATAGTTTGTTCTAGTGTTAAATCCACCGGTGACATCGAGAAGCATTTTTGAGTTCTTTTTACACCAAAGCCACACTTTTCTACCTGATGCACTAAGTCTGGATGGGTTTTACTCATA
Organism: Leucozona laternaria; assembly: GCA_932273885.2. NCBI lineage: Eukaryota > Metazoa > Arthropoda > Insecta > Diptera > Syrphidae > Leucozona > Leucozona laternaria. The sequence goes on from OW026366.1 coordinate 140,798,076, forward strand.
TTCAGTAAATTTTGAGCAGCTTTAATAGTCCAACGTGCATAGTTTTGGTGATTCAATGTGAAGAAGAATGCAGCCATTTCATTTAAACAATAAACGTATAAGTTTAAATCGCCACATCTAATACTTCTAGAAAAATCATTTCTTAAGTTAATCATTTGCAGCTGTGGGACCATGATGTCCTTCTAAAGTATTGTTTGCATAAACGGTGTATTTTGAAATGACTAATGCAAGACTTTCTGGTAAACCCGCAACCATTCCATTAATTTCTAGGAGATCTATGTCAACTTTAAGGTCGTCACCGGAAATATTTTCCTCTTTAACGAAAGTTTCGAAATGGAGAAGTTGTATCGCAGCACTTAATAGCACATGCAATCGTTTGCATCTGTTGTAGTGGGTACCTATAAGTTATTTTTTTTTCAGATAAACTAAGTAAGATTACTACTACGATATAAGGGCCTTACCAGAAATAAAAGCATTCAAAGAGCCTTGTGCAAGCACTTCAGCGTTGACTAAAGCTATTTCACCACCTGAACCATCAAGGAACTTACCAATAGCTTTATAGAAATCCATTTCAATATGGAAGCTCCCAAGCATAATAAAGGCGCGATCGTAGCTTGGTGATTCCTCGTGTTGAATCTGAAAAGCAATTTTGGCTATTGCTTGGTCGTAGGTTACAAAAATATATTTCTGATGACATTCCTCGGCTATTTTAATTGACCTCTTCAGTGTCTCTAAAACAACGGAATAACTCGTTGGTGATGCATTTATCGGAGATAAGTAATAGACGTTTTGAAGGGGAAGATTTTCTAAGACATGATTAGAATTCCAACCTGTCCACATTGGAGTGTTTTTTCTATCACAAAACAGAGTAACAAGCCAAATGTAGTCAAGGTCTTTTGCTATGCTTACTGAGGACTTATAAAGCTCTTTTGATGAACATACATTTGGAAATGTTGTCACTATTTTAGGCTTTTTATAATAAGGTTCAATCTCAGTATTTGAGGGTCCATAAGCTCGTCTTTTTCTTGAAGTCATGCTGTTGAAGGATTCAATATGAAATTCGGTTGTATCTGCTAATTTTTGTATATATTATAAGGTGTGTATTTAAGAAATTATTTTTATCTTACGTAATGTTGGGATTGTTATTTGATATGCTATTCCCACTGTGTCATGAAGTGTGTTTTTTCCAGTGTTTGTTTCGACATATCGATCATAATTATCGAAAGCAACACCGGTACAAGCTTCTTCTATATTAAGCATTCCCTGAGGAAGAATCGAGAAGTGCAGGCGATCACTTGAAAATGCAAGCTCAGTTTCCAACTCTTCAATAAAGTGGTAGTTTACACAATGTCCGAACCTATTCAAAATCTCAATAACTTTCCTGCTGCTGGTAAGACTTTTCATAGCTAGGCCTATACGAAGAAAAGTTCATATACATAGTATGTTTTTATGTCTTTAAATTAATTGAAATGTAATTATATATACTAGACCGTTCGTTTATTTGAGTTTTTTTTTTGAGGATCCAGCTTAGGTGGAAAAACCATTTGGAAATAATTCAAAAAAAAATTCCCTAATTTTTTCAGATTTTTATTTGGACCGCTGACATCCCCTGTAGACGCTTGAAGTTTATTATGGGAAATACATAGAGGGTTTTTTCGCCATACTTTTTAAATTTACAATTTAAAACCGTTAAATCAATTAGAAGTTCAACTGTTATTTTTTTTAAATTATTTCCACTTAATATTCCTACCTAAGAGCTTGATCTAAAAATAAGGCACGGTCTAATGTATACGTTTATTTCGTGTTTTTGGTTCTGTTAAGGATAAATTTATATTTTTTACTAATATAACGATGTTAATTGGATTGATTACAAACTCTCAATTTTGTTGAGTAACCTCACTAATTATACAAACCTAATTGGATGTGCTTTCCTGGTTTAACAAAACCTTTTGTAACAGAATAAATTGCATCATTGCAGAGGGATTGAACCTTTCTATTAACATCATCAGTTTTTCCATAACGCTGGTCCGGGCCTATAAGAAGACATCTTACAAATTCTTCAAGCATCTGGGGGATCTTAACATCATTCTCAACAACAACCTTCAGTGATACATGATCTGGCAAGACTGTACTCTCTAGTTTGACTATTTCTTCCCTTATTTTGTAGGCAACATTTCTATGAAGATATTTTAGTAAGTAGTTAAGAGCAATATAATATCATGTATGTATACAACTACCTCAAAGTCGATTGCAATTTTATCGAAGCAAATGTGTCGATAAGAATATTTTCTTGAAAGTCGTTCATGAGTGCATCTAAAACTAGTATTTGGTTTCTAATTTTTCGAATTACTATTTTGCCTTTATAAAACGAAAGAATCTTCCTCTTCAACCAGTTTTTTGAATAAGTCAATGACTTTTCTTTATCGCATAGTTTTTGTTTATATAACTCCGCGACGTCTTCAAATGAGTGAATTTCTTTTAAATTCAATAAATGTTCTTCAAGAAAGTCGCAAACAGTAGAAAATGCAATTTTATGTGCTTCATTAAATCCTGATATTTTTGAAGCCCTTTCTAGATTTTTAACTTCTTGCAGAAAACCCGCAAGGCATGTTTTATGGTATTTCAAAACATCGTCTTCGGCACTGTTTATTAATTTTTGGTAAACTGAATCGTTTTCAAGTAAAATAGCCTTACAAACAACACCCTCCAAAGTTGATTTTCGTCCGAATATAAGATTCTCTCTTTTATTTTTTTTTAAATATTTCTTAACACGTTCACAAAAGATGCAATTATTAGTTGATGCATCTGTTATATTGTCTGGTTCGATAGTGATGTTTTTAGGGGTTTTAAAGTAAGATTCTAATAAAATGTCGTCGTCAACTGCTACAAACAGAAAGGGTCTATATAGTTACATTTAAAAATACTAAAAGAAAATGACCGGTTGTACAATCGAAATTTCATATCTTCTTCTTTAATTAATATATTTAATTTATATATATATATTTATATTTATATATACATATACATATATATTTATATTTATATCAGTCGACTCTCCCTAAGTCGAATTTCTCCCTTACTCGTACTTTTTCGCCATATTTTAACATTCCCTTAAATTTTTCATACAAAAACCATTCCCTAAGTCGAACTCCCCCTAAGCCGAACCTCCCTCTAACTGGAACACATTCTCTTGATTACTGGCATTTTTTTCACCCCTTAAGTCGAATTTCGTTTAAAATAAAAAAAACATTACCCCTTGGGAATTCGTATTTGGATATATGTATGTATAATGTAACTACGAATCAAGTACCTATACATTTCAATACCCTTAATATGTATTTGTAGCATCGCTTATTTTATATTTTTGTTTTTTTTTTCGATGAATTCATGAGTCTATATTTTATTATTATTATTTTTTTTAATAAGCAAGAAGCTATATATTTTTTTGTTAACTTTTTGTAAGTATGTATATTAACCTTTTTTTACTAAATAAAAAAAAAAAAAAAAATCTTTTTCTCTATAACTCGAATTTTTGAAAAACTCTCTCTAACTCGAACAAATCTTGGTATCCCGTGAAAATTCGACTAAGGGAGAGTCGACTGTATATATATATATAAAACCAAGTCGTTTTAGTTACAACACTTAAAACTTAAGAACGGCTGGACCGATTTTAATGACCGAATAGTAGAATAACAACTATACAGAGATCGGAAAAATTCACTTTGTAGGGTGAAATGGGGTTAAAAATATTCTACCTGAGTTTGAAAGATTATTCTTAGGAAATGGCTTCGAGGATATTTTTTTTATGTTGCTATTTGTAGGGTTAAATGGGTAAAAAAAAAAAAAACTATCCGATTTACGAAATTCTTCTTTTGGTTGAAAGGTTTTTCTTAGAAAAAGGCTTTAGGTATATTCTTTTTTAAATTTTGTATTTTGTAGGGTGAAATGGGGTAAAATGCAAAATAACGTATCCGTTGTCCCTAATGCATTGCAATGTCTGTTTAAAATGTGGCTTTTCACTTTGCCATATATTATACAGAAAAAGAGGAAACTAATAAGTGAGCACTCTTTTATATTAGGTATTTGGTCACTGAATTTCAATGAGGCATTTTCAGAACTTTGTTAAAAAGTTTCCTGGTTCGAATCTCAAACAAATATTCGAGCTATTTTGTACAACTGGCCATAGTGAAAAAGTTAAAACTTACATGAATCGCAGATGGGTTGATTTGAAGATATCAAATTCTTTGGAATAGCAGTAAACTGTCTGTAGCAACTACTTTGATAACCACTTACACTATCTATTTCAGTTGGAAGGTTTACATTGGCAAAGTTATATTGTCGAGCTTTTCGTAAACTTAGAATAGTATGGCATTTTTTTAAAGAAATTTCACTAAATAAATTAATTTTTCCACATTGCTTTGGACTATCCATGTGTATACAACACTTAACACTCATGGTATACAATTAATTGGCTATCATTAATCTATTTAAATTAAAGCGAAAAAGTCTTTTTGACTATATCAAACACTACAGCTATATTTGCTAATACGCTACAAAAAGATTAATACAAAATTATTTTATTGAATGATTAAATAATAAAGGATGACATATAAAATTCGAGTGCTTGAAGCATACATTTTTGTAATCATGAAGTGTTTAGGATGTTTTACTTAAATATTCGTAATAAGTAATATAATAACTAATAAGGAAGAGGTGCAGAGTATGTGACCTGCTTACAGTTATACTTGAAAAAATAAGTGTTTTTTTATGATTTCAGTCGAAAATGCATTAGAAGATATTTTAATGATAGGCGTCTGGCAAGCACAAGGCTGAAACCAAAATGTCTTGGACACACATTTTCATAATCAGGAGAATTTTTCTGAGTTTTTGGTGTCTCAATCTTTTGGTTATACTTCATAGGAAAAAAGTTATTAAGAGTTTAAGTTGAAAAATGCATTAAAAAAATGTTAAAATGTGTCTGGCAAGCACAAGGCTGAAACCAAAACGTCTTGGACACACATTTTCATAATCAGGAGAATTTTTCTGAGTTTTTGGTGTCTCAATCTTTTGGTTATACTTCATAGGAAAAAAGTTATTAAGAGTTTAAGTTGAAAAATGCATTAAAAATGTTAAAATGCGTCTGGCAAGCACAAGGCTGAAACCAAAACGTCTTGGACACACATTTTCATAATCAGGAGAATTGTTCTGAGTTTTTGGTGTCTCAGTCTTTTGGTTATACTTCATAGGAAAAAAGTTATTAAGAGTTTAAGTTGAAAAATGCATTAAAAAAATGTTAAAATGCGTCTGGCAAGCACAAGGCTGAAACCAAAACGTCTTGGACACACATTTTCATAATCAGGAGAATTGTTCTGAGTTTTTGGTGTCTCAGTCTTTTGGTTATACTTCATAGGAAAAAAGTTATTAAGAGTTTAAGTTGAAAAATGCATTAAAAAAATGTTAAAATGCGTCTGGCAAGCACCAGGCTGAAACCAAAATGTCTTGGACACACATTTTCATAATCAGGAGAATTTTTCTGAGTTTTTGGTGTCTCAGTCTTTTGGTTATACTTCATAGGAAAAAAGTTATTAAGAGTTTAAGTTGAAAAATGCATTAAAAAAATGTTAAAATGCGTCTGGCAAGCCCAAGGCTGAAACCAAAACGTCTTGGACACACATTTTCATAATCAGGAGAATTTTTCTGAGTTTTTGGTGTCTCAATCTTTTGGTTATACTTCATAGGAAAAAAGTTGTTAAGAGTTTAAGTTGAAAAATGCATTAAAAAAATGTTAAAATGCGTCTGGCAAGCACAAGGCTGAAACCAAAACGTCTTGGACACACATTTTCATAATCAGGAGAATTTTTCTGAGTTTTTGGTGTCTCAATCTTTTGGTTATACTTAATAGCAAAAAAGTTATTAAGAGTTTAAGTTGAAAAATGCATTAAAAAAATGTTAAAATGCGTCTGGCAAGCACAAGGCTGAAACCAAAACGTCTTGGACACACATTTTCATAATCAGGAGAATTTTTCTGATTTTTTGATGTATCACTCATGTGGTTATCACTTCGACCCAAAAAGTTGATTTTCGCGCATTTTGTTGGCCGTCTGGCAAGGCGAAGGCTGAAAGTAAAACGTCTTGGACACACTTTTTTGACATCAGTGCACCTTCCTCTATTGTTCATATATTAATTTAAGTGGTTATCACTTCGACCCAAAAAGTTGATTTTCGCGCATTTTGGTGGCCGTCTGGCAAGGGGAAGGCTGAAAGTAAAACGTCTTGGACACACTTTTTTGACATCAGTGCACCCTCCTCTATTGTTCATATATTAATTTAAGTGGTTATCACTTCGACCCCAAAGTCGGAAAAATTACCATTTTCGAACGCCCACCCCCACTCCCGGCTGAAAAAAAAATCTGCCAGACGGTTGAATTTGATATAATGTTGCTTATATCTACATATACATGTGTATAAATATTGGTTATCACTCCACTCCCAAAATTTGCTGCCGGCTCTTGGTCTATAAACATTATAGTATACTAGTATACTATAACGCTATAGTTTTAACACTATAGCTTATCGCGTCTATTGAAAAATGGGAATCAACCGGAGTCGCTAGCTATATTAAAAATGTTAACGAAACCGGTGGTCGGCCAAGCTTTTTCAAGTTGCTTCAGTTTCAAGATCCACTTTCCGATTTCATTTTGGGCTAAGGGCGATTTTATTCACTTGAAGTTGAACAAAACTTGAGGATTTTTCTTGTCAACTTGAGAATTTTTTCTTATTCACTCGCAGTTGGCTGTCGTAACTTTCGATATTCTGAAGTTGAGGAAATCCAAAGTTTATCAACTTTGGATTTTTTCAACTCCCCTAAATTGTAGAAGTTTATAATGGGTGATTTTTTAAGAGGTTTAGAACTTTTAAAAAAAAAAAAACACAAAAAATTCGAAAAAATGAATGAAATATTTATTTGAATCGATAGTTTGAACCTTGCAATTTAATGTTTAAAGATAATTTCATGCAAATGTTGACCGCGGCTGCGTCTCAGGTAGCCCATCCGCTGAGTCCAATTTTGGCATACTCTTTCACACATATCGGCCGGTATCTCACGAATGAATGCATGGATGTTGGCTTCCAGTGCGTCAATCGAAGCGGACTTGTCCCTATAGACATTAGCCTTGACATACCCCCACAAAAAATAATCTAATGGTGTCAAATCGCACGATCTAGGCGGCCAATTGACCGGCCCGAAACGTGAAATTAACTGTTCACCAAACTCGCCTCGCAATTGCGCCATTGTTTCGCGTGCTGTGTGGCATGTGGCACCGTCTTGTTGAAACCACATATCATGCAAGTCAAGAACTTCCATTTCGGGCAAAAAAAAGTTTGTTATCATCGCTCGTTAGCGTTCACCATTGACAGTAACGCTGCGATTCGCATCATCTTTGAAGAAATAGGCCCAATAATGCCGCCGGCCCATAAACCGCACCAAACAGTGGCTTTTTCGGGATGCATTGTTAGCTGTTGCAATGCTTCTGGCTGATCTTCACTCCAAATGCGGCAATTTTGCTTATTTACGTACCCATTCAACCAAAAATGAGCCTCATCGCTGAACACAAGCAGCGCGCGATGAACATTTCGAACCGAGCACGAATTTTGATAGTAAAATTCAATAATTTGCAAGCGTTGTTCATTTGTAAGACGATCCATGGTTAAATTGCAAACCAAACTGAAGCTGTTTGACAGTGACACAAGGTACTAAACACACGTCAGCTGTCAAAACCAGTGTTGCCAAAACCAAACCAGCTAAAAAATCACCCGTTAGATACGAACGTATTTTTAGCCAATGCTAGATCGCTAACTAATGCCCTTCTCAATTGGAGTCATAGTGACAGTTCTTCTTCTGAAAAGAAGAAAATTTTGCTTCTGATTTTGTTTTCAGAATCGTTCTAGAAGGGCACATGTATGAAATCGTTCTCCCGGATTACCAATAAATATACATACATGACATAACTACATACATAAATTATAGTGAAAAGAAAACCAGTTCATTATTAGAAGCTTTACTGAAAAGTAAAGGGCATATGCATAGTCACTTTTAAACTCCAGTTTATCTTAGACTGGGGTTTATGCAATGTTATTTAGATATGATAAACCCAGGTCTATGATAAACTGGAGTTTAAAAGGGACTATGAATATGCCCCAATATGTATGTAAATATGTACTTAAAAAAAAATTAATGTATGTATGTATGTACAGCAATGGTTCAATATTATGTTGAATTGTCACTATCACGGAATATTGCAGCAAGACCCAAGGTACAAGGTGTCAAAAGCACGGCTAATTGTTGCATTGGTGCTGGTAGTTCCTTTTTGGATGGACCACCACCGGTCTTTTTATCATCTCGTCCGTCAACGTCTGCTTAATTTGTATGTATGTCTGACGCAGAGACTTTAACTTGCTACGCAGAACATAGCACTGTCAAAGTTGAAAGAAACGCAAATAGTATACGGCGCCACAATGTGAAGCTACATGCCGAATTTGAGATAACATAACATATACATAGGATCGTTTTATACTTTTGTCTTTCTAGCCATGGGGAACCGAACTACACCATTGTAGCCGTCGTTTGCTACATGATTGAGCGATGACAGCTTCTGCTATAGCGATTCTTTTAGCTGCAGCTGCATCCCATTATGTTCAGCCAGTAAAGAGACAAAAATAATGGAATAAACAAAACCAATTATACAAATCTACTTACTTTGGCAGGCGGTGCAACATTAAATGCATTTGAATTCTTCTCCCATTCTTTGTCCTTGTGACGATTGTCGATAGTTCTTTCAATGTTTCTATTTTTTTTAAATAATAGTTTTTCAAATTTCAAAAACGTGACAGTTTATCGAAATCAAAAGTTGAGACTTACGAATTATTTTGTCATCTGTCACAAATATACTAGGGAAATTTTCAAAACTGCAAGTTATCCGATCAAAACTCGAGTTGAGACCAACTCCGAAGTTGGCCAACTTGGGATTTTCCGGAAAGTTGAACAATAGTGAACAAAATGGCCCTTACCTTTCCAATAAGGAAAGCTTAGACCACTATTTTCCGAATTCAGTGGTCGGATAGACTTTTTGGTTGTTGACGTAAGTCCGACTACTTATGTTTTTTTCCTTACGTTTTTAACATTTTAAAAACAAAAATGGTTGGTATCAAATTGAAAAATAGGATATCAACCGATTAAGAAGTTCGCCCAGACGTCAGTTGAAACCTTGTCAGAGGTTAAACAAACTCTTTGATTGTGTTTTTCTCTTTTAGTTCAGAGCAGAGCCTGAACTGTCAAAAAAAATCGGGTTTCTTTTTTAGCTCAGAGGATTCAGAGCTCCAATTTTGTGTTTCTTTTTTCGCTCTGAGCATGTTCAGAGCAGGTTCAGAGCGCGCTCTATGAGCTCAGCATAAATTGATAGAGCAGACGGAGTTGAATAGCTGAACACAAATTTGACAAGTGGAAAAAGAAGGAAGGAAGAACTCTCAGAGCAGAGCCCGCTCAGAGTATGTTGGGAGTGTACAGACTCTGTTCAGAGCTCTACTCTGAACTAAAAAAGAAAAACGCCCAATGTGAACATCGTCTTTCAAAGGCTCGAATAGTAACAAATGATTTGTGAATTCTAAATTGTCAAGTTTTCGGATTCACCTGTTTTAATTCGTAAATAAAATGTATTTTTTAAATGAATTGAATTTTTGTTTTTCTATATTGTAAAGCTAAGTGAAGTGTAACCGATTGGTAGATCTTACAATATTGTATGACCTGACAATATCTGACAATTATCTACCAATGAGCTGACAATTAGTTGTGTGTGTACATGGTTGGTAGAAAATCTACCAATCTCTTACAATTTATTCTCAGAAGTTGGCTGACAATTTATTGACAGATAATTGGCTGCATGCCTGCCAATAAATTGTGTACACACACGAATAATTGTCAGGTCATTGGTAGATAATTGTCATTTCCAGGTTATGGAAACTGCTTCATTTGCACCTTGGCCAAGACTGGAATTAAATGTCGTCATTTTCCCTTGCATTCCGTTATGGTCATTCCTACAGCATCTGCTACTTCTTGCCAAAAAATTTCTCTTGGCAACTTATAGTCGGGGCATCCAGCATCCTACAGACTGCGTCGCATCTCAGTTTCTTGAATTAACTTCAAGGTTTGGTCGTGTGACCATTCATTTTCAACCTTCTTGCTACAGGATTTCTGTTTTTTTATTTTATTTGCAGATTGTTGAGGCGGCGACTGCAAATTTGATGGCAAATGGGCCGAAATATTGGTTCGGTTGCAAGTATTCTTTCCAATTCTGATCTTTCCATGTTGAATTGCTAAATAAAATAAACCTTTGCACCACTAAAATCAAATTCCAAAGTCACTGCAAATTGTCTGACAGTGAAAAAATTACAATTTATCGTCTTACAATTAATTGTCAGATAGATTTTCTGACAATTAATTATAAGAGTACACGATTGTCAGCTAGCGTACACATGATTGTAAGATTTCTTACAATTAATTGTCAGACAATTATCTTACAATTAACTGTCAGAAAATTGTACACGGTTGTAAGTATGTTTTTCACTGACAGATCTAACAATATTGTAAGATCTACCAATCGTGTACACTTACACCCCTATTCTGTTAAACGTTCGCGTGAACATTTGCATTCTGCTATCCGCGGGAAGGAATTGATCGTTCCGTAATGCGTATATTGCGATAAAAATATAAGATCCTTTTTACAAGTACTGGTTAAGATTTGCATTGAAAAGACATGAGTTTTAAATAAATAATTTGAAGCAAATTGAATGAAACATTCACGTGAATCGAAAGATTCGATCGAATCGGATAGCAGAATAGGGCTGTTAGCTTAAGATCTACTGCGGTATATTCTTAGATGATATAAAATATGGAGTGCTCGTTTCTATCCCTAATGAATTTTTTGTGCCTGAAGCCTAGATAGGGGGCGCTGTTTCACTTTCGATAAGATAAAGTCTTAGGGCCTTACTAATAATCAAATTTAGTGTTGAGGTTAAAAGAAAATCCACCAATAACGACTTTAATCTCCAGTTTAATCGTTAGCAATATGTCAAAATTTAATACACGGAAATTCATGTTTAAAGTCGAACACTAAATGAAAAGTGCTGCCCTAGTGCTGTTTTATGGTCCGGAAATTTGTATTTAATACTTAATTCTACTCCCATGTTATCAGGTCGATTTCAATAGGTATAGGTACATATTCATGGGTTGGTTTCAATCTTCAGATTTTTCTTTAAAGCGAAAAAGAAGTGTTTCATTTAGAAGTACTTTATTTATAGTTTGTATATTTAGGTAGTTATGTGCAACATAAATTGATTATTTTATTTGTTCATACAGTGTGCACTTGTGGAAATCAGAATTTCGATAATAATTTAAATTTAAAAAATACAAAGGCATAAAAGTCATCGTAAACGTTCGTAAACAGTCGTAAGCTTTGTAACTCTTTCAAGTTTTCCATACAAATTTTGATAGACTTACGCATTTGACGACTTTTACGAATTTTACGACGACTTATCGACATTGCGTGAATACCCTTAGAGCCAGTTTGTTCACAATAGGTCAAGTTATTGATAAAATTTTCAGAAATCCTGGTTAAATGGTGTAAATCAACCGAAATCAGCTGATTGGCTTAATCCATGATTGACAACTCAAGCTATGGATTTTTTGATAAAAGTGGAGCCCTTACTGTTAAACAACAGAAAACCTAAAAAAAAAATTAAATACTCGAGACAAAATATGCCAGTTTACTTATTTTTATTTGAAAATATTTTAAGTTTAAGATTTTCTTCGAATGAAAAATATTAAAATAAAGTATAAGAAATATGTTTGCTTGTTAAAAAAATATGGTGTTATAAATTTAAAAAAAAAGTGCTCCAACACTTAAATCAATTGACTTACTATTAGTACTTTAATACTTTCTGTACAAAAATAATACGGCAATACTTAACTTTGAAGGAATAGAGCAAATTTAATTAATGTTTCATTCATTATGGGCACAAATTTCTTTAAACAAAATTGATCAAATCGAAAGAAAAAAATTTTGAAAAAAAGGAAAATTAATCAGATAATAACAGAACGCAATTCCTAAAATCGAAATCGACAAAAAAAAATGAGTTAATTGAAAATACATTTGCAAAAATGAATACGATTCCAGACGACAAGAACGAAAAGTAAACAAAAGATAACCACAAAATGAAAACATTGCAATTTCAGCTGTGTTTGACAGATTAACCATTTCAACTCACATCAACGATATGAGTTGGAAAAAGTTACCAAAAGTTACTTTCTGACACTTTAACCTTGAGTTTAGGAACGATTTCATGACGTCATAAAGTTACTCAAAGTTACTTTTCTGAATTAAAGGAACGATGAAAGTTAACTTTAGTTAACTTTAGTTAGAAAAAGAACGCACCACTCGTGACACCTAACTCACCGCAACCGAAACAACGTCTAGGAGCAGAACAACTATTTGTAAAATGGCCTGATCCATTGCAATTAAAGGACCTAGTTTTGGGTCTATGGTTCGAAGATATGGCCTACTAGATTTTCCCTACCTAAATAAACTAGATCCGGTTTTAGCAGATTCCTATTATCCCTAATCTTAGGTGGTGAACCATACGATTCCACATTTGCCCTAACTGCTTCTCAATTCCTACCTAAAGCGACCAAATCGGATACTCAATCTGGTTTTGCCAAACGAAGCTGGGTTTGATAGAAGGGTGTCAAGTTTCATGAATCATTCAGCCTTATTGTGAGTTTCACCCGAACAACATTCCACCCGGAAAATTTGACATTTCACTTTTCGCCTATTATGAGTTTCCCCCGAAATTCCAGGCGAACACAAAATTTTAAGGTGAAATATTTTTCGGGTGAAACACAATAAGGCTGATTGCTTACCTGTTTACCTGAACTGCACTACAGAATGCTCTTATCTATTTAGGAAAACATAATTTAATTATAATTGGAGACCTGCATGCGAGAATTGGTGTGGAACAATTTTGTTCTGGACCACTGTCATCTATTTCATCGAATTTGTTGTTTGAAAGACACTCTAAAGACGACGTTTTGGATGGAAATGGAAAGAAGCTATTAGAGTTCTGTAATACGTTCGACCTCACAGTTATAAATTGCAGAACCAGAAGCGACTATATGGGGAGAAACCTTTTTTAGCTGCACAAGGCTCGTCAACGAATGATTATTGCTGTGCTGCAGTAGATTCTTTGAAAATTATGAAGATTTGAAAGTCGGTGCTCAAAACTTTTCCGATCACATGCCAATCGAATTGGTGCTTCAATTGAATGGAACATTATCTATGCCAAGGGAAATTGCGATGCAAGTTTTACCAAAACTTCAAATTAATGTTTTTCAGCTTGGAATTAGCTCGAGGCCATGTTGATCTTGAAGGGGCCATAAAATTGGACATAACTGACAAAATTATTGTTAGGGTTGCGCCAAAATGTAATCAAAGAGGACCTTTCATATCCAAAACCAAATGGTTTAATATCGATTGTAAAAAGGCGAGAGAGAAGGCGGCTGCTAAATTTATTTCGAAAAGTCAACACTGATATTTTCCAGCAAATGTACCTGGAAGCTAACAAGAATTTTAAATTAATCTGTATGAGTTCGAAGAAAAAATATTTTACTCAGCTAGTCCAGGAAGTTTCAAACGCAAATGACACAAAAAGTTTTTGGAGATCAATAAGAATAATAGCTGGCAGATCTCTTACAGTTGGTGTTAAATTACATCCTAGTATCCTTAAGAAGCATTTCTGCAAACTTTTTAACCCTGTAAAAAACGGTCCAGTAGCGCAATATGTCAGTCCTTTTGTAGTAAATGACTATCTAGATTCTCACATAAGCTAAGAGGAAGTCACAGAAGCCATTGCAAGCACAAAGTTAAACAGCGCCAGGAGAAAACAGAATACCTTTTGAGTTTTACAAGTGTTAAACAGAAGAGGCTTTTATTATGCTGACTTACTCATATAATGAAATATTTGAATATTTTACCACAAGGCTTTTATTGTGTCCACGGCTTGTGTAAACGGTCTGTGTAAACGACCTGTGTAGACGACCCTTCTCCACCTGTCAGTTTCAACAACTTCCATTTTACATTATTAATTCGTCATTATATAGACAACCACCGGCCGAACACGTGTTTACCTTTTTTCCTAAACTAGTATTATTATACTTCTTCTTATTTCTAATTATAATAAAGCAACTTATTAGTAAAGAATATTAATATCTTTCATTTATATAACACAGAGCATTTTGGCGACGAGGCTGAAGTAGGAATGGACACCGCAAAGTTCGCACAATTCCTACAGGCAATAAAATAACTGTTGCCCCAATCTGCTGCTGACGCCGCCAGTTCCACGACCATCATTGCCGCAAAATTTCGAAATTTTCAATGAAAAGTGGAAAACTTCCAACAATGCATCAAGAGGTTTGAAAATTATTGCGTTTTAAAAAGCATTACCGACGAGGCCCTTCGCAAGAGGACGTTCTTAAATTCGATTGGTCCTAACCTCTACGACAAGTGTAAGTGCTTACTGGCACCAAAATAAATTAATGAGTCGATCTATAAGGACATTGTGAAGGCCTTGCTTCATATTGAGCCTCAAGTCAACAAACTTGTGGGTCAGCATCGTCTGCTCATGAGGATACAACAGTCCAACGAAAATTGTCCAAAGTACGTTGCTGCTTTACAAATGCTTGACGTCGACTGTAAACTAAATTGTTCCTGCGGTAAATCTGTTGCATATTTTTGTTCTTATGAGCCCAATTTATAAGAGGTCTCAAAGACAATAACATTAGAGAACAATTATTACAGGACGATCTAGCATTCAGTGCCGTTGTTCAGAAAGCCTTAGCATCAGAGACCGCCAAGCTAAATGCTCATGATGTGCTCAATCAAGATGTACTCCAGGTAAAGTAAATCAAGAAATTTGAGAAGTTGTTTCCTAAAATATTTCAACAATCAGTGGCAAATTCCAGGCGTGAAATGCTCTCTGCTATTAAGAAGCAACGCTAGACCTGTGTTCATTAAGGCGCGTACTATTCCATTTGCTGTTAGGGACAAGGTCTATGCTGGAAAACGATGGAATAAGAACACCTATCGACAAAAGCGATTGTGGTTCACCTATCGTAGCCATGCCCAAAGCAGATGGAAATGTGAGGTTATGTTTTGACTACAAAGTCGCTGTGATCAAACAACTTACTAACGCACATTATAAGCCCAGGAAAATTAGTCAATATAGGGCCATATTACGGAAAAAAATCCTATAAAGCTGAATTTTGGCATACATCTTCTTTATACCCTGCTTTATAAATCCTGAAAAGTCCCCATCGATTCGTTGGGCGCAAAATTTTGTATAACGGTAGATAGCAAAAAAAACGTGTTTTTTCCAATAACCGTGTTTTTTTTCACAAAACGGTTTTTCTCCATTTCTAACGGGTTTTCGTCCAAAACACTCAGACCAAAAATAAAGAACATTGAATTTCAAAAAAAAAAAACACTATGTAACTTTTTTTGATAGAAGTAACGGTGGCCGAGTTATTGACGTTTAAAGATTTTGATTTTTTCTATTCCAGTCTCAAAAACATCATTTCCAAATTTTTTCTTGTTCAAGGTTTTTGTTTTCGCTTCGATAAATATGTGTTTATGAATATTTATGTTTATTATATACATATCCTTACATATTAACATATGTATATGTGTATATTATACACATGCAGACATACTTACATGAATGTATTATTTATAGATGGGGACGTAATGTAATAATCGACAAAATTCAGTAAAATAAAAGTTTGTTTTAACAATTCATAAATATCTGAGTTTATTGAATAATAACGTGAAATTAATTAGATTTACCTAAACTTATTATCACATATTTATATTAATTGTTTTATTCAATGTTTTAATTTAATTTTGTATATAAAAAACTTAACATAACATGAGATCCAGTGAAAAATATGTTTAGCAGTCTTCTGGATCACTTTAATCTTCTTCGTCTTCATCTAATAAGATGTGTTTTCCAATAAGAGGTGTTATTTTGATATTCAAAGAAAAATGGCATTTTTTGAGATAAATGATCGGATGTTTATTTCATTATAAAGAAGGTATGCCGTTAATAATGGAACACAACATCAGCCAAATGGCCGCCACGACCACGCTTACAGGACCATATCCTTTTCATGAAATTTTCCATAACCAAATCGCAAAGTGGCTGCCCTATGTCCTCGATAGCCTCACGAATTCCATCTTTGAGGTCTTGAATCGACGCTGGGCTGTTGGCGTAGACCTTATCTTTCACGTGGCTCCAAAGGAAGAAGTCGTAAGGTGTTAAATCACAAGATCTCGGTGGCCAATTGTGATCACTACTCGAGAGATAACACGGTCCGGAAACTTTTCCCGTAAAAGATCGATGGTTTCATTGCTTGTGTGGCACGTAGCGCCGTCTTGTTGAAAGTAAACGTTGTCCAGATCAATACCATCCAATTCCGGCCATAAAAAATCATTAATCATCTCTCGATAGCGCAATCCATTGACCGTAACTGTTGCTCCAGCCTCATTTTCGAAAAAGTAAGGTCCAATGACCCCGCCGGACCATAAACCGCACCAAACAGTCACGCGTTGAGGATGGAGAGGCTTTTCAACAATAACTCTTGGGTTTTCCGAGTCCCAGATGCGACAGTTTTGCTTGTTGACGTAGCCTCCGAGGTGGAAATGGGCCTCATCAGTCAAGATGATTTTTCGATGAAATTCCGGATCATTTTCATGCATTTCAAGGACCCAATCAGCAAAGACACGACGTTGTTGATGATCAGCCGGCTTGAGTTCTTGTGTTAACTGAACTTTATAAGCCTTAAGACCCAAGTCTTTATGCAAAATACGGTGTAATGACGTTTGTGGATTGCCTAATTCCAAAGAACGACGAGGAATGGACAAACCTGGGTTTTCTTCAACACTTTAGGCTACAACAGCAATATTCTCAGTTGTTCTTGAGCGACGTGCACGGGTTTTATTCTTCACATCACTAACTTGTCCCAACAGCTCGAATTTGTCCACCAATTTCTGTATTGCGGTCCGACAAGGTGCTTCACGACGACCCAAAAATGTTTTAGTTTTACGAACCGTCTCTGCCAAATTTTCACCATTTTTATAGTGAATTTTAATAATTTCAATGCGTTGTTGAAGCGTGTATCGTTCCATTTTTATTAATGGCGTAGTTTCTACTTGTCAAATGTCAAAAAATGACAGCTTCAAAAGTGACAGCTACCGAAATAGCGGGCTATTCAAAATAACACCTCTTATTGGAAAACCCTTTATTTCTTCTTTGACTTCTCCATCAGATGCATTATACTTTTCCCCCTTCAAAAGGACAAGTATCTACAAGTTCTTCCTCAATTAAGTTGACGATTTCTTGGTCCTCGTTCTCGCGTATTAATTCTACAGAATCAATTAATCTGGCATTAAAACAAGACTGGTCATGACATTTTCCGCAAACTGGTGAACAAGTCCATCCAAATTTTTGACAACCACATTTTGAGCCACATCCTTTGGCACAATTGCAAAAAATTATTTTAAAAGAATATCTGGAGCAGGAACTTGTTTTGTTTTTGAGGCTGTAAAATATTGTCTTGCAATGTCCATCCGCAATATTTTGGACCAATCTTATTTCCCAACCACTTCTGAACTTGATAATACGCTCTTACCAAGTGTTTTTCTGCTGCACTCTCTGTTGGTGGCAGTAAACTAAAATTTGCTGCCGTATTTTTTTAATGACTGCAAAACACAAATAGCGATGTTCATGGATGGAACGACCTTGAGATGGAGCACCATAGAGAGCAAAACAAAACTGAATACTTACTTACTTAATGTTTCGCTACAGTCCAGGACGGACCAGGGCCTCAACCAACATGCATCTTCAGCCAGCTAAGTCCCTAGCTAGTTGTCTCCTCCTGTCATCCTAAAGCGTTCTCATCCAGTTATGACAAGGTCCATGCCTTTCTGCGTAAAGGGACACTTTAGTTGCTCGAGAGAGGACTTTGCTACTCAATTGTCTTCTTAGTCCAAAGAAGCAGCGATTGGTAATAGTTATTTTTTTTTTTTTTTTTTAATTGTTTTTATTAGTTTTAAAACTCTTAATGCTAGTTTCACAATTTTTACAAAATATTGTTTTTTAATAAAAAGTTGATTTTCATTTTAAATAAATTCAAATTCAATAAGTTTTTGACATTCATTGGAAGACGGTTGAACAATTGAAGGCCTTTAAAAAGAAGATGGTTTTGTGTTTGTGCTCTCCTATAAAGTGGTCTCTCATTTGTTATATACTCTACGTTGTTCTGTAAGTAAACAGGATATAAATTATGTTTTATTTTAAAAATCATGATTAATGCGTTATATTTTAGACGTTGGATTACACTTAACCAACCTTAACATGTCAGCTATCTGAGTATACCTGTTACATTTTAATATAATCCGCATAGCTCTGTTTTGTAGGACTTGCAGCTTAGATTGATTTTCAACTGTGCACATATAAATTATAGAGGAACAATAATTGAAATGAGGGAGTACTGTTGTGTTATAAATTGTCAGTGCACAACTCAAAGAAATGCAATTTCGAATTCTTCTAAGAAAACCTAACTTTTTCGATATTTTAGCACTCAATTTATTAAGATGGAAGTCAAACTTTATTTTACTGTCGATGTAAACACCAAGATATTTTATTTCCTTAACACATTCAATCAAACTGCCATTAATTGTTATATTTACGTTTAAATCGTTACCATTGACACACATACATTTTGTCTTTGAAGTATTAAGTTTTAATTTATTTTTGCACAGCCATATATATATTGAATCCATATCTCTTTGAAGTAGTGATTCGAGAATAGGAACGTCCTTCCCACTGAGATAAATAAGAGTATCATCTGCAAAAAGACAGATCTTGCAGATTGATAGTGCTTTACTACAATCATTTATATACAGCAGGAACAGTAAAACTCCCAGTACCGACCCTTGGGGCACACCAATATGAATTTCCAGTGGACTGGAGAACGTTTCATTTATCTTGACTCTTTGAGTTCTGTTTGACAGGTAGTTTTTAAACCATTGTATTTCCTTGTTTCTTATACCATATTTGTGCAATTTCTTAACTAGGATTGCTCTGTCTATAGTTTCAAACGCTCGTTGCAGGTCCAAGAAAATTGCCAAGATAATGTTTCCCGTATCCAGTTCCTTTTTCCATTCGTTCATGACCCAACTCATAGAAGTCTCACAAGAGTGACCATGCCTAAATCCGGATTGTTCTACACAAAGTAGCTTCTCATTCTCAACAAAACTAATAAGTTGATTGTAGACTATCACCTCCAATATCTTTTCATATGTAGGCAGCATGTTGATGGGCCTCCATTGCTCTGGATTCTTTGCATTCTTAACCTTTTCAACCGGTATTACATCGGAATTTTTCCAGCTTTCAGGAAATATACCTGTAGTTAAGGATAAGTTTATTATCTTTAACAAAGGAGGTAGAATTACATCTCTACACTCAAGCAACATTTTACAATTAAACCCGTAACAGTCATTTTTTGTATTCATTAATTTTATTGTTTCTTCTAAAGTTGTTATATCAATTAACTGAAAATTAAATTCTCTTTCATTCATTTGTATATTATCAGAGTAAGAAACTATTGGAATGTTATTATTTATCATCGTTACACTTTCAATAAAAAATTTATTAAATTCGTTTGCAATTTCTAAGTCTGATTTCACTTCAGTACCGTTTATTATTTTAACGTTGCTAAAATCACTTTTTTCTACTTTCAGAATTTGTTTTTTTAAAGTTTTCCAAAGACCGATTTGGTCACCAGCCTTTTCGTTTATTTTTGATTCAATATAACTGTTTTTGGTTTTAGTGCACTCAATTTTATATACGTTTCTGGATATTTTATACCTATTCCAATCATCTAGAGTATTCGTATGTGAAGCTCTATTAAAATAATTAATTTTTTCACGTTTTAGGATTTCCAAATTTTGGTCGTACCACTCTGCACATTTACTATTTATTACAAATGTTTTTTTAAAAAAATTTAATGTATTCATAATAGCACTTTCATAAGATAATGCACAGTTATTTACTTCATCGTTAGGGGCGGATATTTGTAACATATTTTTGTTAAATTCACTACTGAAATTGTTTTTTTTTCGAATTTCACATAACTTATTTTTTTAGGTTTACGGGAGACCATCTGTTTTGTATATAATTTAATATGTATTGTTTCATGGTCTGAAATCTTTAAGTCCCGTCGTACCTTCACTTCAGCATTTAAAGTATAGTCAGTCAGTACATAATCAATAAGTGTCTTTGAAGTACTAGTTATTCGAGTTGGCTCTGTGACCAACTGTTTAAGACCAATATTACATAAAAATAGATTGACATGATTGAGTTCATAACTATTTGTGTTCATAAAATCAATATTAAAGTCACCTGCTATTATAAGATTATCATTTTCCTCTATATTTTCAGCCACCCATTCATTCAATATTTCAAAAAACTGAATAACACTTAAAACACCTGATCTATACAAAAGAATTATGTTCCATTTTTCCCTTTTATGCATTATTTGTATTGATGAAATCCAGATCTGAAGTCCACGTATAAAATATTTTTTTAAAGATGATTTAAGACTTTTTTTAACATAAATTAACAAACCCCCTGTATGTCTTGAGGAAGACAAACATTCGTCATATTTTTTATACCCGGATAAAGATATTTCACAGTCTTTTATTTGATTAGTGTGGTGAGTTTCAGTAAGCAACAAAAAATCTAAATTATTATTGGAAACAATGTCTTCAACTAATGCAAAGTTGCATGTTATACCTTGAATATTTAAGCATATACCGGATAAGTAATCTAAAGATTTTTTATTGCACTCATCATTTAGTTGCTAGTAGGAGATACGACTCCTCTTAGCTTCTAACTTCTTTAAATAGACAGGACAGTTGTAGTCCATCGTATTATGGTTGGTGTCTAGATTAAGACCCAATTTTTCATTTGATATAACATAGTTAACACAAACATTATTTTTAGGTTCATTACATTGTTTGGATTCGTGATCTTTACCACAGTTTCTACAGCATTGTTTATGTTGACATTCTTTGGATTCATGGTTAAATCCCAAACATTTATAACACCGCTTCACTCGTATTTCTTCAAAAACTTTGCATTTATCCCAACCAATATTAACTTTACCTACGTCTATGGCAGCTTGAAAACTTTTAGAGTCCAATTCCACCACAGTATTCCAATAATGATATACTTTATTTCCCCTCTTTTTTTCAACTTTCATTATTCTAACACATTTGATCTCACTCTTATTCAGCATTCGATTTTGTTCTATTAAACTTTTTTCTATCTCCCCTTCATTTTTTTCTTCACTAACACCAGTAACAAAAAGCTTTGGTTTGCTGATCACCGGCACTTTAATCTCATAAGATGCACTCAGCTTATTTTCCACCGCACTTTTAACAATATCTCTCTCTCCTTCATTTTCACACATAATCGCAACAACTCCGTTATTTTGAGCAGCTATATCAATTATTTTCAATTTCGATGGATCAACATTATTTTGCAAATCTTTTTTTGTTTTTTCACCATTTTGTTTTGCTATTGGTTTAATATTAACCTTAGATCGATTTTTAAGCTGGCTTGCGTATGTTTCTTTGTGCTTTTCGGTTTCTTTTTCTTCTTCATACACTTTTAATGAGGTTAGCCTATCTAAAATTTCACACACCGCTTTTTCTTGTTTTTCAATAAAAGCCTTATTCATATCGACCGACTTAATTATGTCTTCTAGCCGCTCATAAATCTTATCTTTGTCGACCAGATTAATAATAGAATCTTTAGCTAAGCAAGAATCACAAACGAACATAATATTTTTTTTTGACCGCACCATATTTGCATCATATTCAGTTATACCCGTGCACTTATCATGAAATAGACACTGGCAAAAACCACGGCACTTAATTCCACTTGATCTTTTACCAAGTATTTCATCGCACTTTTTACATTTTTCTTCCATTTTCTCGAAATGTTATAGAATTTAAATTAAATTTTAAAATGAGATAACAACAATGATAATTATCGCAGCAACTTCTTAACACGTCCGTATAGCTCAAAGCTTTTTCTAACTCTTTTCTCTCAGTTCTCAGTTTAATTTCAGCGCTCGTGTCGTTTTCTGAATTAATAGCGGCGTCTAGGTAGACAAAGTCCTTAACTACCTAAAAAATTGAATATACCACTTGAAAAAATTGATTCCGGAAAAGCATGTGGTTGATTGAAAATCCGAAGCTCTGTTTGCAATTCGGGTCGTCTCTTTAGTCCTTTGAAGTTTAACGATTTACCTTTCTGATAAAAAGAAAGAGAACATGATCCTTACAGCTTCTATGATGTTTGAAACTGCCAGAAGAAAATAAATTCCTCTCAACTTTGTTTTTTCCGGGCTTAAGAAAACATATTTCCTTATATGTGGCGCCCGAGCTGGGAGAATGACCAGTAAGTCCATATGTCTTCTCTTACAACAACTACCCTTTTTAAATAAAATTTTTGAATTGCAATTTCAACAACAAAAACGTCTGCATCGCCCATAGTATTTTTAACCTAAAAGTTTCCGCCTAAAACCTTGTTCGAAAACATGGAGATCAATCTTTGTTAATTATTTTGATCTCGTATTAAGTTAAGTTTTTATATTAAAATTTGATTTAAAACATTAAATAAAACAATAAATATAAATATGTAATGATAGTTTAGGTAAATCTGATTAATGTCAAGCTATTCAACAAAATCAGATTTTTATAAATTGTTGAAATCAATTTTCAAACTTTTATTTTACAGAATTTTGTTGATATATTTATTATTGCATTACGTCCATATCCATAAATAATACATTCATGTAAGTATGTAACAAAAACCTTGAACGAGAAAAAATTGGAAAATGATGTTTTTGAGACAGGAATAGAAAAAATCAATATCTTTAAACGTTAGTAACTCGGCAACCGTTACTCATATAAAAAAAAGTAACACAGTGTTTTTTATTGGAAATGTACTTTATTTTTGGCCTTGAGTGTTTTGGACGAAAACCCGTTAGAAGTGGAGAAAAACTGTTTTTTGGAAAAAAAACACGTTTTTTTTTTGCTATTTACCGTTATAAAAATTTAGCACCCAACCAATCGATGGGGACTTTTCATGATTTATAAAGCAGGGTATAAAGAAGATGTATGCCAAAATTCAGCTTTATAGGATTTTTTCCGTAACAAAATCCTAATTTTCCTGGGCTATATACGATTCCCAGGATCGACGAATTGGTGAACAATCTCAGAAACTCCAGATTCTTAAGTAAGTTAGATCTATATAAAACGTATCTCCACATAAAAGTTGATGAAATGATTGCGAATGAACCGTCTAAATTTTGGCATTAAATCAGCGCCGAGTGAGTTTCACAGAATACCAAGTTCTTAACGGCCTGAACGGGGTTTTTCATATTTTGACGGTATCATAGTTCACGGGGAGCCACTAAGCGAGTGTGAAAAAAATGTCATGAAATGTTTCCAAAGATTACAATAAAAATGTTATCAAATATCCTACAAGACAATTGAGAAGGACCCCACCCCAGGAAAGTTCAAGCTATTCTCGAAGCACCGAGGCCGACAAACGAGAAGGAAGTCAAACAATTTCTTGGTCTCAATGCGTACAAACCATTCAACACGCATGGTGCCAATTCGCGAACTCCTCTGTACAGACTTTGATTTTTTTTGGTCTGCAAGGTGTGAAGCTGCATTCATCAGACTCAAGAACCATATTGGGAGCGAACAGACACCAGTACCTTATGATCCTATATTGCCAGTTACTGTTGCTTGTGATGCCAGCCCGGTGGTAGTAGCCGTACTATCTCTCACCATTGATGAAGTCGAGAAGCCAATATATTTCGTGTCGAGGTCCCTCTCCAAATCGGAGAAGAATTACAGCCAAATTGATCGCGAGGCCCTGGCTATTGTGTTGCGCTTGACCGACTGTACACGTACCTGTATGGCAGAAAGTTTACGCTTGTCATGGACAACACACATTTGGTAAAAATATTTTATCATAATAATTTACCTCCCATGACAGCTGCTAGATTGCTCAGATATGTTGCAATTTCAACCATGAAATAATTCATCGTGGCGGTGACCGAAATGTGAATGCCGACTATTTCTCCAGAAATCCTGTCAAGGAAGAATCTGCAAGCGGCACTCATATTATCGACGAAGAAATTCTCTAGATCCAGCATCAAACATTCAGTTTTATATAGACAGCTCAAGTACCCAGTGAAATCATCGAGCAGCATACACTTCAAGATCCAGCCCTGTCACAGATCATCAAAGAAATCAACGCCGGCACGAGTCATTTCGAGGACTACACCCTACAAGGTAATCACTAAGCGAGTGTGAAGAAAATGTCATGAAATGTTTCCAAAGATTGCAATACAACGGCAACCAGAATATCGTACCTTGGTCATCAAATATCCTACAAGACAAATCTCCGATACCGACAAACGAGAAGGAAGTCAAACAATTTCTCGGTCTCAATACGTACTACAGTAAATTCATCCCAAACCATTTCGAGATTCCAGAGTATGCATCCCCAAAGCCCTGCAACAAAACATATTGGAGGAACTTCATGTTACTTCATGAAGCAGCTAGCGAGGCGATATTGCTATTGGCCGAATATTGACCGGGACATCGAACGAGTCGTACGTTCTTGTCAATTATGTGCTCTTATCCAGAAGTCTCCAGCAAAGGCACCCGCTCACCATTGGGAAGAGCGGTAAGAAAATTTTTCAAGAGTGCATATTGATTATGCTGGTCCCAAATAACGGAACATTCTATCTCATATTAGTGGATTCAAAATCTAAATGGCCGGAGATAAAAGTAGTTACGAAAGCTCCGGACACATCAATAACCTTGAAGTTATTAGAAGAAATATTTTCTTTTCATGGATATCCACACTTCCTAGTTTCTGACAATGGAACGATATTCAAAAATCCAGTTTTCGAAAACTTCTGCAAAGACCGAGGGATATTCCTAATCTTTACTGCACCAGGGCACCCTTCAACTAATGGCCTTGCAGAGCGGTACAATCCCTGAAGCTGAAATTAGAGAAGATGTCAGATATTGCAATTATTTAGAGCGACACCTTTAGCTTGTGGAAAAAGCCCAGCAGAGCTGTATTTACACCGTAACATACGTATTCGTCTAGATGCCATCCGGCCTACCAAGGAGTTACCAAAAGCGGTTCCACAACATGGTACTCTACGAAGTCTTAAGGTGGGCGAACGTGTAATATCTCGAATTTATCGAAACCATAAACCATCATGCGAATTTGGCTCAACCATGAACAAACTAGGTTCAATGCACTACAGTGTCAAGTTGTATAGCGGTTTTATAGTTAAACGACACATTGATCAACTCAGACGTGTCACTGTTCCAGCACCTGAACCAGTAGCCCGCACAGTCCCACCCCCAAAGCCAGTTGATCACAAAACTCGGACAGTTACATTCGCAGATTTCGAAGTGATTGTGAGTCGACATGCAGCTTACGAACCCGTGGTAGACGTACCAGCAGCACCTGTGAATGCACCTTCACGTTCCAAGTTGCAAATCCCACGACGGACAGGAAGGCAAACTAGACCACCTATTAGATTGAGGGATTATTATCTATTATACATACATTGATTGACTAATTCGTTTTGGAATTTTTTTGGCCAAGCGGAGAGTGTTGTGTTCACGGCCTGTGTAAACGATCTGTGTAAACGACCTGTGTAGACTCTTCTCCACCTGTCAGTTTCAACAACTTCCATTTTACATTTTTAATTCGTCATTGTATAGACGACCACCGGCCGACACGTGTCTACCTCTTTTCCTAAATTAGTATTATTATACTACTTTTTTCTAATTATAACAAAGCAAATTATTAGTAAAGTTTATCAATATCTTTCATTTATATAATACACAGCAGCTTCCGAAAAGCGATTTTATTTCCTCTACATCAAAAAGGGGACATTAATTTAGCAGAGAATTACAGGGGCATTTCCTTCAAAATCATTCAACAATTGATCAGATTTTCACGCTTATGAATATAGCACAATCGTATCAGAATCAGCGCATGAAACTATATACCTTTTACGTAGATTTTAAAGCAGCATTTGATTCTATCGATAGAAGGTCGCTATTTTACAAATTGTCACTGCTGGGAATGTCAACAAAAAGGCTAAATATTTTTAAACTCTTGTACATGGACACAGAATCAGCGGTATGGAATGACAAGATTCTATCGGAATGGTTTGTGTATCGAGTATCCTTTTGTTTGTTCTATTTCTTGACGACCTGAATGAAGTGCTCTGTGGCGTAATTTTGTGGGCTAGAAGGAGGATAAGAATGCTTATGTATGCTGATGATATAGTCCTGTTATCGGACTCACCTCAAGGACTTAGTCGCATGATTCTGGACCTTGAAGATTACTGTGCGAAATGGAATCTCACTGTGAACTTGAAAAAGTCCAAAATAATAATTTTTAGAAAGGCCGGTGTACGCTCGAAACGAAAAATGGAAATTAGCTGGAGAAGATATTGAAGTCGTTAAAGAATATGAGTATCTCGGAATGAAAATCTCGTCAAACTTAAGTAAAGGGTGATTTTTAAGCTGGTTTGGTTTTGGCAACACTGGTTTTGACAGCTGACGTGTGTTTAGTACCTTGTGTCACTGTCAAACAGCTTCAGTTTGGTTTGCAATTTAACCATGGATCGTCTTACAAATGAACAACGCTTGCAAATTATTGAATTTTACTATCAAAATTCGTGCTCGGTTCGAAATGTTCATCGCGCGCTGCTTGTGTTCAGCGATGAGGCTCATTTTTGGTTGAATGGGTACGTAAATAAGCAAAATTGCCGCATTTGGAGTGAAGATCAGCCAGAAGCATTGCAACAGCTACCAATGCATCCCGAAAAAGCCACTGTTTGGTGCGGTTTATGGGCCGGCGGCATTATTGGGCCTATTTCTTCAAAGATGATGCGAATCGCAGCGTTACTGTCAATGGTGAACGCTACCGAGCGATGATAACAAACTTTTTTTTGCCCGAAATGGAAGTTCTTGACTTGCATGATATGTGGTTTCAACAAGACGGTGCCACATGCCACACAGCACGCGAAACAATGGCGCAATTGCGAGGCGAGTTTGGTGAACAGTTAATTTCACGTTTCGGGCCGGTCAATTGGCCGCCTAGATCGTGCGATTTGACACCATTAGATTATTTTTTGTGGGGGTATGTCAAGGCTAATGTCTATAGGGACAAGCCCGCTTCGATTGACGCACTGGAAGCCAACATCCATGCATTCATTCGTGAGATACCGGCCGATATGTGTGAAAGAGTATGCCAAAATTGGACTCAGCGGATGGGCTACCTGAGACGCAGCCGCGGTCATAATTTGCATGAAACTATCTTTAAACATTAAATTGCAAGGTTCAAACTATCGATTCAAATAAATATTTCATTTATTTTTTGAATTTTTTGTGTTTTTTTTTTTTTAAAAGTTCTAAACCTCTTAAAAAATCACCCGTTATAAAAAATCATCTTACCAAAAAGCTTCAGTTAGCAAAAAACATTGCTAAATTTCACATGAAAATCCTGCATTAGTACAAGTGCTCTCAGTTTTAGTACAAAGCATAAACTTTTTGAGGCAACTTCTAAATCAATCTTGTTTTTTGCTGCGCAAGTTTGGGGTTAGGAACAGAGCGATGAAGTTGAAAAATTACTTAGATTTTTTCTGAAAAGAGACGGGAATTTCACCGCTATTTATTTCAACTTTGAAGTTCGATTTTGATTATGAATGTCCCATTCATCGAACCGGCTGACTTATTTTAACGCATGCTATCGCTTCGAAATCCTTATTTTAAAAGTGGGACCTTTTGGCAAGGAGATACAATCTGCATCTTAACGTTTCGGTTAGAAATGTGGACGAGTTGAAAGAAAATGTGTACACTTTTATAAGAAAACTGCACAAGAAATTAAGGGAGGAGTTTAAAATGCAAGCCAAGTCAAATCTTTACAGACATTTTTACTGCACACTGAACTATGACTTAACTGAATTCAATTATTTCCGGAAACAATACTATTGATATATCTACGATCTTTAGAGACAGAGGGGAACTGCTTAATTTGAATTTTATACCACACAGGGATGATGCATTTCGGGCAGGTAAGCTGCTCATCATCACCGAACAAACAAAATTGATAACAAAAGACAGTGAAAATTATAAGAAGAAAAGAGAAATGTAAACTTCATGTACATGCTTCAGAAGGGGAACACTTTGGTCGAAGCTACCGATTTTGTGTGGAGGGTTGATATCGTCACATGATGCAAGTACGTGAGCTGCTACTGATGATCGAGTGATTTATTTGTGTTTGACACAGCTGATGTGCACACGCTCTAGCTTTTTGTCACACCGTATGCGAATCACCCTGCATGAATGTGATATATTGAAAAATGTGGAAAAATTGCATCGGTTTTCGCACCACTATCTATAGGACTTTTCATTCCCGTTACAACATTTACAGAAGAGCGATCTTTCAGTAGTTTAAAAGAAAAAGATCACTTGAACTAAATTGATAACAAAAAATAATTAAAAGATTTATAAAGAAAAAGAAATAAATAAAGTGTCAATCGACAATATTATCTCGCTTATTCACTTTAAAATAATATATAAGAAACTAAAAAAACCTTACTCAACTTGTTCTTTTTGTTAGTTTGTTTACCAAACACTTATTCTGTTCGTCGTATGACGTCACCACTTGACAATAAGAGACCAATTATTTCAATTCTATCAAAAGTGTGCCACCAACAACGGAATAATGAACTTTATACCTAAGGAGAAAAAAAAACACCAACAGCCCAATTCTAAAAATTCACCGGGAAAATAACTCCCCGGGAAATAACTCCCCGGGAGACGTGTTCTCTCGGGAGTAAAAGTACCTACTCTTATTCCGAATTCCCCGAGAGAAATTCCCGGGAATTTTTTGTTTAGAATACGGGAGTAGGGAAAAGGGAAGAATTTCCCGGGGAATTGTCATTTAGAATCGGGCTGCAAGTAAAATTTCTTAAAATAAAAAACAACAAAACACTCCCCTAAACAGACAATACAGCCGTTTTTTATTATCAGAGATGATCCATATAGATCATCAAAATACATGCATTACAACAACAACACGAAATCCTGCTCTCTATCGGGATCACTTTTCATGAACCAAAAGTTAAGTTTTTGCTATTGCTACTCAGCTTTGCAAATGGTTAGGAATTGTGAACTGTATAGTGTAAAGAAAAAAGAAAACCAATAACTGAAAAATAAATAAACGTAAGGAAAAAAGAGATATGTATACAACACAGTTGTCAGTAAGATCCGTATTGTTTTATTTTTATGAGATGATCTATATGGATCATCGGTGATAATAAAATACGGCTAATGTATCAATGCACCACAGACACAATCTAATGCGATTGGAACCCCTTTTTTCAATAAATAAAAACAGGGGATCCCCAAACTTCGACGCAAAAAATTGCAAAATTACCGAACGTGAATTAATGAATAATTATTGTTAATTATTCTTTTTAAACTTATTGTTTTATTTAGGATGGCGGAAAAATAACCCGCAAACACAGAAGATTTTATAAATCGAAATTAGAAGAAAACACGAAAGGCACAAAACCGGCGTGAGTCGCAACAAGAAAAATTATCAAAAAGAATCAAACGTTATTAATATATGTCAATCAGAAAATGGGTTCGTTCGATAGCTCAGCTTGGGGGTGGTTGGATGATGATGAAACTTATTAATCGAGAACGATTTATAATATTGAGTAAAACAAATAAATGAAATTAATAAAGTACAGGGGTGTACTTTCGAAAAGAATGGTCGCCAGGAAGTTTTATGGTACTTATCATTACCTGTAAAGAAAAACTGAAAACAGTATTTTCCGATTAAAATAAAAGAATAATAAGGGTATTCATGCAACGAGATAAGTTTACCAATTGTGTAAAAAGATAAATTTACGCAAAAGTTTACGTGAACATCCTTTTTATGCAATTGGATAAATGCTGCGTAATTGAATCAGCTGTTCGTCAAACGTCAAAAATTTATTTGTGCAAAAAAATTATTTCCTGAAAAAATTAAAAAAAGTTAAATAAAACATGCCAAAAAAGCTAAACAGAATTTAGTGCAATTATATGAACAAATTGCCTTTAATGATTTAGTCATTTTAGAACTATTCGGAAAAAAATTATGGTTTGTGCATTTTCTGTTACAAAAGTAAAATCCTTCTAATTAACTTTTAACAATATATAATCAGAAAGAAAGAAAAAAGTCACAATGACGTTTGTATAAGTTTATCCAAATAAATTTGTTTAAGTTTCCGCAGCAAAATCCTTAGATAATTTTATCCAATTTGCGTATACCATTTCCCATACAAAATTTGACAGTTCATTTACCAAAAGATAAACTTATCCAAGAGATAAACTTATCTAGTGTTTTACGACGTTGCATGAATTCCCTTAATATATTTTACCTGAATAGGATTTTTTTTAAATGTTTATTGAATAGAATCCTTAAACAAAAAAAGTAAAAAGTTAACAATGGATTTGGAAATTGGCAGAGGGCCAATTTTCCAAATAAAAGAAAGAAGAAAAGTTTGAAATAATATTAAATAAAATAAAATTCAACAAAGGAGTGCCACAAAGTGCACAAAGAATAATCACTGGGAAAGTTCCGAACTAACAAAGGATCTGAAAACAGTGCTCAAATAAAATCGATAAAATAATTATTCGCTTAATTTTGTACAACCAGCCGCTTTTGTAACCTTTTTCAAAGTCCTCCAAAAATTACGGACTTCGCTCGTCCACACCGTCAATTCCGTCAATATTGCTATTTTTATGGTGCCCAAGTTTAGAGTCACATATATTTAGAATAGGCTGGTGAAACTTGTTGTGGTAAATTTTACCGCAAATTTTAATCAACCGTTCATAGGAAAGGTTTAATTAAAGATGATATAACAAGTAAAGATGTCGCACGTAGAACAAAAATGTGCACCAGAAAATTTCCAGGTACACCAAAATGTTTCAGCATTGAATAAATATAAATAGAAGGTGACACCTGGGGAAAACTCCGCTAAGGTTTTGGGTGGTCGCTGCTGTCGCATAAAAAAATATGCCAGGTTTGTAAATTCAATAAAATAAACTTCCTTAATTATTATTCCCATTCATGTATTTGAATGGGAATTTTTCACTAATGCTATGGTAACGAATGTTGTGTTTTATTTTGTATTCATATTTTTGTACATTTCTATGGAAACGGATGTGACTGTGTTAGGTCTGAAATTTTGAATTTTTATTGGATTATTTATGTATGTATGTATGTTTAAATTTATTTATGAGGATGAAAATCATTTTCGTTATGATTTCAATTCTTTACTGAAATCAAAACAGGAACTAACTACCTACATATGTATGTACATTTTATATTGATTTTCATTTAAATCTGCATATCTATACTCAGATAACTTAAGTTCTTCTGATATGATCTTTAAGGTAAAGGTCTCAAAATGCAAGAAATATAACAAGATACATTTTGGTAGGTAAGACAATATTTTGTGGGTCAGTATATGAGGGAAAGAGAGAGGTTGGGTAACCATAATTTGCAAACGCCGAGGGCTGAAGAAAACTACCTATGTACATACATATTGTAATTTATTACAATCCTTTTGATAAGTTTATAAACCAAGAACCAGGGCATAGTGACTTGCAAATATGCATAAATCAATCCTGTGCGTGTCTGCCATATCATTAGAAAATATGAAGGTACTTTACAGATCTTCAATGTCAAGGTCTCAAAAGAGAAGAGAAAAGCTACAAAAATATAGACTAAATGCAATGACATGTTTTTAGTTTGCATGGTAAATGCATTTTGAAAAATAAAGGGACAAAATATTATTTTTAAAGCTAAATAAAATATATAAGTTACTTAATGCAAGATGAATCGCAAAAGATTCGTCAAAAATATGAATTGTGTTTACCGACGTAAGACAGGGAAAATACCATATGGAGGAGTGCAATTTTTTTCCGTTTGCCAAAAAACACATTTCCAAAAATGCGTGTTAAATTAAGAGTATTTTTCACAAAAGTTTTTAGTCCAAGAAGTCTGTTATTAAAGTTGCATTTTCAATAAAATTTGTAGACATAACAGTTGTAGAGAGAACAATACAAAAAAAATTGTATTTCTGTCAAATTTTCCAAAATATTCTCGAAGCTTCGGTATCTATAAATCAGTTCAATGACAATGATTAAGTCAAAAATCAATGGTTTTTAAACTGTTGTAGGGCGATTATGTCATAATTCGAATATGGAAGTCTATATTAAAGAAAGTGTTAAAAGGCCCTCAGATACCATCAAGTCCCAAAAAATTGTTCGATTTCTTTTCGAAATATGGATTGAGTTTAAAGAAAATTACTTTTTTTTAAATTTCAAAAATATTAGCGCCAATAAGCCTAAAACAGTGACTGTTCATATCCGTACTATTTTCACATTTGTTATTAAAGTGACATTTGCATTTCCGAAAAAAAAAACGAAAATCAGAAAAAATGTTCTATGAGTTACTAATTTATAACAAAAAGTGTAGGGGGAATTTAAAAAAAACACTAGGTGCCAAGCTTAAAGAAAAACGACTAAGCTATTTAAGCTACCTATAATTTTTATGTCAAGTTTGATCATAAGCTACCAGAATTTAGAATACAGTCCCCCTCCTTTTTCAGAATATTTTAATTTTGAATGAATTCACCTCGATTTCAGATCCTAGACATAGTTTTGCTGTATTTCTATTTAATAAATATAACTAAACACTTTTTTTAAAGTTTCATGTCTTAGATTATTCTGTAAATTAATTGTTAATTTTTAAGGACACAAAAAAGGTCTTAGTCTTAAGGCTTTTTTTTATTATAATTGAATGAAATGTTATCGCTAAAACCAATATTAATTACTTTGCTCATAAATAAATTAATATTATTAAGGAAAAACACTTTGTACATTTTTTTTAATGAAAAAGAAAATTTATCTAACTATCTGTTCAATTGTTTTTGTATGATTCATTCTAAAAGTATTTGATTTTGTGTTCACGTGTTATTCGTTGCGTTACTTTAAGCAATTTTTCGAACACATAATTTAATTTTGTAGCGAATTCATCAAAAACGGATAAAAATGGTTTATTGTGACTATACCGGTTGTAGAAATACAAAAGGTTCGGGCATTCCTAGATTTTTGGTACTAAATGACCATCGTCGTGATATATGGTTAGTCAATTCTGGTAACAGTTTTTCGGAAAAACTTATTTCGAATGAAAAAATGTTTATTTGTGTTGATCATTTTGAAAAACATTTTGTGAGCCTTTCCCCTTTCTGCTCGCGAACATCAAAAAGCGCTGTTCCCTTTTCATTTAAGCAGAATAAGGAAGGGTGTGTAAAGAGTGAATGTGAAAGTGTTTTAAATCATAAAAAAACTTATGATAATGACATTAAAAAAAGGCAAGTCAAATGCAGGTAAGTTTTAACCTTTATGAATAAGTCAAAGTTGAATGTTACATTAGCCGTGTTTTATTATCTACGGGTCTGGATCAGGATCATCGCATGAAAATAAAACGAACGTTGGTTTATTTTTCATGTATTTGTTGTCTTTTTTCTGTACACGGCATTTCAAACTATCTTACCATGAGAGGCCATCTACCCGTAAGAGTAAGAACTAATTTTCGGATCTTTAAAATAAATCAGATAAAGAGCAGGACCCCAAATTGGCGTTAGGCGATAACGCCCAAATCGATATGGAAATATCGCCCAAAAAAATCTAAACAATTGTTGTTTTTTTTCTCAATTTGGCAGTTATTTCCAACTTTTTAATTATGTTTTAAGGAAAGAACGCCTAAAATAAAAATCTTGTCAGCAGTTGTACCGAAATAACTCCGTTTTAAATCAAATCAACTTTGGAATTATTACCCAAAAAAAATCCAGAAAAGGATATTTCCTTATTTTCCAAATCTTAGGAAATAACGTCCAAGGGCTAGGAAAGAACGCCCAAATCAAAATCTTGTCAGCAGTTGTACCGAAACAACTCCGTTTTAAATCAAATCAACTTTATTTCACTTTAATAAAATAAACAGTGAGGTATATGTATGGGGGGCCACGCTACCCCCCTGCAACCACCCTGCTTGGCACACTATAGGATTTGGGGTAGGTGCGAGGCTGGGTGTATGCAAAGCTTCTTTAAATCCAGATTCCTTAAATGCAAAAGAGACTTTGCATACACTCCGCCTCGCACCTACCTCAAATCCTATACTGTGTCCAAGCAAGGGGGTTGCAGGGGGGCAGCAGCGTCGATTTTTTTAAGATTATCTTATATAATACATACCTACAAGCAGCACTTTGGAGCTTGAGCACTGTTTTTTTTATGTCACCCAAGGCTTCCAATTCCTTGAACAAGCCTTCTGGGTTGCCATGAATGTGCTCAAAGTTTTTTGATTTTTAGCAAGTATTTTGCGATGTTTGTCAACAAGTTTCATTGAAATTTCACCTTGGAAATGTCAACCAAAATTGAGGAAATAACGCCCTATTAAATATATCTATGTTATATCAGAGCACACTTGTGCGTCCCCACAAACACTTGACTTCAAGTTCAATTAATATAAACAATGAACGAATCAAAGCATAAACAATGTATCAAAGATTCATTGTTTATATCCAAGCTGATGCGATCATAAGAAATACCATAACTTGCATATCAGCACTTTTTGCCTTCAGTAACTTGTGCGAGAGTATCGAATGGATATCAAATCTATTTCACAACAAAGAATTATTTGAATCATCGCATCATCCGCAGTCAAACTAAGATCTGCTGCGTTAGCATTTAATAACTTTAAGAAGCGAAATTGTCTCTACGTATAGCTGAAGATTTCCCCCGACCCGAGGTAAGGGATCTGAAGCTTGCATAAAAAACTTTTAACAAATATTAAAAACTGATGTCTTATTTGTTGCCCTGTTCTTGACAACAGGAAGAAGATTTTTTCTGAGCAATCGTTCATACTCAAATATAAATAAAGATTTTTTCTGAGCAATCGTTCATACTCAAATATAAATTCTATATATACAGGGTGATTTGCATAAGGTGTGACAAAAATCTAAAGCGTGTAGGTTAGACTTAAACAAGAAAAAAAAGGTATGGGAGGGGGGTCTCTTTTCCCCCGTTTTGGCGGGAGGGCAATTTTCTAAAAAATTGACTTTAAACAGAAAAAAAATTATTAAAAAATAACGGTAATACCTATGGAGTCATGCTATAGCATTTTGAAAAGCAAGAAATTGATTCTTTAATTTTATTTTTAAATAAAGTTGTTCGAGCGAATTGTTTTTGAAAAATTAATTTTCAAAGTCAAAATTTAATTTTACGTAATTAAAAGTGTTACTTTTTTGTCTAACATTCAATGCTCTTATTAATTTTTGATCAAATACAAAAAACCGGATGTCGTAATACTTTGCAGTTTTTGAGAAAATCAAAAATAACAAAAAACACTTTTTTCTAAGAAAAACCATTTATTTTATTTTCTTCTTTATTCGATTCTTAGGTCAATTTACGAATGAAACGATTAACTTTCTTTTTGCTCTTTTTTTATTATCAGTCTGATAAGTATACAATAAAGTGATAAAGTACTGGATTAACCATATTTCACACCTGCGTGAGAGCATCGGGTTTAAATTGACCTGCCAATTTTTTGTATTACGGTGGGGTCGGCTTGGCGACGGGGTCTTACTGTTGAGGTCAATAATAAAACGTCGCGTAATTTTTTAAACTTAAATAAAAATGTGCGCTACCTAAAGACAAATAAATTGCTAGAACGTTTTGTTATACAAATATTACGAAATCCGGTTTTTGTATTTGATCAAAAATTAATAAGAGCATTGAATGTTAGACACAAAAATAATACTTAATTACGTAAAATTTTGAAAAAAAAAATAGACCCCCCCTTCCCATACGATTTTTTTCTTGTCTAAGTCCAACCTACACGCTCTAGCTTTTTGTCACACCTTATGCAAATCACCCTGTATAATATATTGAAAAATCGATTTGTTGTTATACCTACGTGTTAAAAAATGACCCTGATACAGATCCGTAGATAATAAAACACGGCTATTACGTTCATATTTATTACTTTGGCAATAGGATTTACTAATTTTATGACTTAAGAACTTGTGTGTTTTTGATAAAAAATTGAAGTTTAATGTAATAGCCAAAAACTGGTAGTTTTAAGAAAAAAAGGTAGTTTTCGTATTTTTAAATCTTTGCCAGAATTATCCATCAATACAATCGGAAAGGTTTTAAAAAAAACTTGTTTTTTTTTAAATCCACACAGTACTTCTGCTACATGTTTAAGAAAACAGCCAACCCCGTATATAAGGACTAAATCATTTGAAGAAGAGGAAGATTTAATTGTTAACAGATCCTTGACGCAAAGATGTTATTCAAACGTGCTTAAGCATTTCGAAGGAGAAGCTAGTGAAGTGAAACAAACGCAATTTCCGTCACCAGTGCGTTTTACGGATTCTTTAGTTGAGTCCGAAATTAAACAGTTTCCTAATCTAATTGATGTTGAACTCCTCGAATCACCAAAGGCAAAAAAAATGAAATCCGGCACTGTTTTAAAAAATACATGTTATAATATTATTGACGAGGTTTTGGAAACAAAAGTGTACGTACTTTTGTCAAAACCCAAATAAGTCACAAGGAAAGAACAAAATGGGATTCTGATGAAAAAGACCTATTCCTGAAGTTTCACTACAAGTCACCATCTTTTTATAAATTTTTACAAAAAGAAGGATTTTCACTGCCTTCACAAAGGACTTTAACTAGGTGGTACGATATGTTACCGTTTGGTACGGGAATTTCAAAGAACATCCTTCAAATGCTTAAGGAAAAATTAAAAGACCTACCACTGACCCATAGGAAGTGTGTCCTTGTCTTCGATGAGATGAGCACCAAAGTGGAGTTGGAATATAATTCCAAGGAAGACA
The DNA here is from genome assembly GCA_932273885.2 of Leucozona laternaria. NCBI lineage: Eukaryota > Metazoa > Arthropoda > Insecta > Diptera > Syrphidae > Leucozona > Leucozona laternaria. Next base: position 140,835,331 of record OW026366.1, read on the forward strand.
TAATTTACGGTTTTGAGGATTTGGGAGAATTGGGGAGGAATAAGAAAATGGCAAATCATTGTCTTCTCCTTATGCTCCGAGGACTTAATCAATCCTGGAAACAGATATGTACCTTTGTATTTATAATATGGCTATACTGGCAGCACAGCGTATATATACTACGTTTACATGGAGAATTCAATTCGAATCGAATCAGGATTTATGTATTTGTAAACCTGGATCGAATCGAATCGGGATTACTTGATCCGATCCAGCTCGGCGAGCTGGATCGAATCGAAAATATAAATGTATACCTAGATCGAAGAATTAGAATGGAGTTTTAAGCTGATTGTTGGTGTGTGTGTGCTATTGTATAATTATTTTATTGCACACAATAAAAACAAGACAGTCACTTCGATTTTATTTGAATTCTATATTTGGATCTGGCATCTTCTAATACCTAGATCGAAATTTCGATTCAGATTGAATCCGATCCGTGAATTCGCTCATGTAAACGTAGTAATAGGCCACATTAAATGTGGTATAGACAAAATATAAATTACACTAGGTATAGAACATACCTTTCTCTAGGGGCGATGTTCCTTAGTTTTTTGTTTTTTTTTTAACCATGAAACTTAAAAAGAAATACATATGTTCTATCTAGTGTAATTTTTATTTATTATTTATTTTTTTTTTATAAATTTCTATACCACATTTAATGTGGCTTATATCCTCTCCTAAAAAAAATATTAATTTTCAAAAATTAAAGTCATTTTTAAAAATATAATGAGATACAATTTTAAAAAAGTAATGGATATCATCCCTAGAAAAAATTGCGCCCAACATTTTGGTGTTTAACCTTTCCGAATATCATTGATACTTATCGAGGTATCCTCTCCTAAAAGAAAATAAAACATTTTATAGTAAGGGTCCTTCCCAATGTGGGACATCATTTAGGGCTTTGATTTTAGAATTTATACCAGTTCTTCTTACTGCGTTTAAATGAAATGTGTATCTTGTTTGAATCTTCATATTAACGATTTCTAAGCCTGTTTCATTTTTCTTAACCATGCTAATTTTTGACTTTTCTGTCAATCACATTTCTCTTTGTATACGTAATAAACATGTCGTTTTATTAGTTTTATGTTTTATAATGAACGTACTAGTAATGCACAAAAATTCATGAACACAAAAAAGTAAAAATTTGTTGGAAACCAACAGAAATATGATTTGATACATATAACGGGTGATTTTTTGGCTGGTTTGGTTTTGGCAACACTGGTTTTGACAGCTGACGTGTGTTTAGTACCTTGTGTCACTGTCAAACAGCTTCAGTTTGGTTTGCAATTTAACCATGGATCGTCTTATAAATGAACAACGCTTGCAAATTATTGAATTTTACTATCAAAATTCGTGCTCGGTTCGAAATGTTCATCGCGCGCTGCTTGTGTTCAGCGATGAGGCTCATTTTTGGTTGAATGGGTACGTAAATAAGCAAAATTGGCGCATTTGGAGTGAAGATCAGCCAGAAGCATTGCAACAGCTACCAATGCATCCCGAAAAAGCCACTGTTTGGTGCGGTTTATGGGCCGGCGGCATTATTGGGCCATATTTCTTCAAAGATGATGCGAATCGCTACCGAGCGATGATAACAAACTTTTTTTTGCCCGAAATGGAAGTTCTTGACTTGCACGATATGTGGTTTCAACAAGACGGTGCCACATGCCACACAGCACGCGAAACAATGGCGCAATTGCGAGGCGAGTTTGGTGAACAGTTAATTTCACGTTTCGGGCCGGTCAATTGGCCGCCTAGATCGTGCGATTTGACACCATTAGATTAATTTTTGTGGGGGTATGTCAAGGCTAATGTCTATAGGGACAAGCCCGCTTCGATTGACACACTGGAAGCCAACATCCATGCATTCATTCGTGAGATACCGGCCGATATGTGTGAAAGAGTATGCCAAAATTGGACTCAGCGGATGGGCTACCTGAGACGCAGCCGCGGTCAACATTTGCATGAAATTATCTTTAAACATTAAATTGCAAGGTTCAAACTATCGATTCAAATAAATATTTCATTCATTTTTTCGAATTTTTTGTGTTTTTTTTTTAAAAAAAGTTCTAAACCCATTATATGTAGGTTATGAGACATCTGTTATGATTTCCTTACAGCAATAGTTTTAAAAAGGTTCAGAAGTAAATTTAAGAAGTTACCCAATTAAGCTTTTTTTGAGTTGGTATACTGGACTATAAATCGATAGGAAATATAACATCTCAACATAAAAAGTGTTAAACTCGACCCTTAACGTGAAATCAATGCTTAACGAAAAGTATTTTATCTCAAAAGGTTATTGGATACTACAATGGAAATGTCCAAGGGGCCCAACTTGCTGAAATTCTGCAAAACACCATGGAATTGCTGATAAAAGAAGACATTGAAATTCTGTGCATTTCTTGCGACCAAGGAGCTCCCAACAGAATGGCATACAAGAAACTGGGTGTTGCCACTGACAAACCGTACTACATTTATATAACTTATTTTATTTTGAAATTATTTTTTTAATAACAATCTTTTTATTTTTGTGGGCTACATCTACATAGGTACTGTATTGTGTTAGAGCGGAAAATATTTTGCATCTATGATATTATTGCATCTTTTTAAAAGTATCCGAAACAATCTACTCGCTTCAGATATAGTCGTTGATTGGGAAGTCGTTTCTTGGACGATATTAAAAAAACTTTATTATTCTGAAAATAGTTTAATAAGATCTATGCACAAGCTGACAGAAGCGCACATTGAACCTGATAGTTTTCAAAAAATGAGTGCCAAATTAACAACACAGGTTTTTAGTCATCATGTGTCCTCAGCTCTTTTTGCTGCTGCATCTACTAATATTTTCAATGATGCGGAAAAGGTTGTAGTGATTAGCACGGCTAACTTTTTTTTAGGCTAAATAAATTGTTTGGCAATTTAAATAGCAAGACAAAATTTTCAAACAATCCCGACAAATGTGCTTTATCTGATAGCCAGGTGGATATAATTTCAAATATGAAAGATGCCGTGAAATGGATTGAGATGTGGAAGCGGCAGAAAAAGTGCAATATCTTTTGCTTTAAAGGTTTATGTCAGACGATAAATGGAATATTGGAATTGTGGGACCACATAAAAAATAAGGATCAACAATTTTTAGTAACATCACATCTCAATACTGATTGTCTTGAAAATACAATTTCTGTGATCAGAAATAACAGAGGTAGCTACGAAAAAAATCCCTCTTCTTTTCGGCTGTATAAAAACTTAAAGCAAATGAGCTTCTACAATATTATGGCTCCAGACACTTCAAGTTATGAAACTTCTGATGCTTCTACATATTATTTTGAATATGGCAGATGTAGAAAGTATGTTTAATTAATTGCACTATCTGACAATTATTTTAATTCAATTTAATTTTGATATTATCAAAGGTTTTTTGGATCCTGAAGAAAAGACAAACTTCTCTGAAAATAATGAGAAATCAGAAAATAGTATTCCGACTAATATCATCACTTTAACTGCGAGTATGCAAACATTTTTCATTATACTAATTCAATCATGTTTTTTATGACATTTGTCCTTTAATATTTATTCATAATTATTTATTGTTAAGGTTTTGTAGAAAACTCTTCTGATATCGATTCAAATATCGAAGATGATGAAGAAAATAATGCATGTGAACTTGATGATTCTGATTCAGAAGAAGAGTCAGTTCAAAACATATCAGAAATGGCAACAACTTATTTCAGTGGAATCAAAATCATTACTCAAAACAACAGAATGTAATAATTGCAAAAATTTTATGGTTAAAACAAATAATCAAAGTAAAACGTACAAAATTTATGAAGAACTGATAAAATGTCGAGAATATGAAAAGACAACAAACGGAGGCCTCGTAATTCCTACATATCAGTTCGTGAAGATGGTAGAAAATATTATCAGATGTTTTGAAAACAATTTTGATGATATCTGGTTTCAAAAAAATATATCAAGTTTGTGCTATAAAATATGCCAAGGTGAAGATCAAATTCCATGTTCTTCAGTTGAACATAAGAAACTTTTCATAGAATATACAATGCGAATACTGTTGCGTACGAAAATTAAAATAATAAATTCGAGGGCCAAGTGCTCAAAAAAAAAACTGAAAAAATTAGACATAGCTATTGAGACATATATAAAATTCAATTTATAACAAATTTCACGTTTTTTCCAGGTAAGATATATTAAACGGCTAATATAACTTTAATTTGATTTTTATTTTTTATTATAGAAGAGGGCGAAGATTTTGTATAACGAACAAAATTCATTAACAAATAATCCATGGAGTAGGCCTACAGGGGATACCATGTAAAAAAAAAAACGCGCCATGCATTCTACCTCAAAGGTGGTGTGGAAATAAATGCAACCTATGCCAATATTTCCAAACTTTTCTAATCAGTATATCTTTTCTTTACTCAGTTTACTATGCATGAACGATTTGTACTGCTTTTTTTCTGAAAATATGTTTTAAAATTTTTTACATAATTAATATTTGAAATACTAACAGTTTCTCTTCTATTTAAGAATAAATTTCAAATTTTATAATATTATGTACTTATGTAAGAAATAATTTTAAAATAAAACCACTCAAAATTTTGTTTTTTCAACAACTGTGTTTTATGCATACAATTATTCATAAAATACTAAATCCACATAACATAAATAGAAGTACGTGCGACTCAGTCAATTTTTTTTCATACAGGATTTCATCTATAAATTATCTACCTACTTACATAATTATTTTTAATATCTTTTTTTCTTATACAGATGCATTTTTGCAGTCAATATATCTAAAAACCTATTAAATTTAGCTTTACCCCTTGCACACTTGTACATATGTAAGTTTTTGTTAATACATTACTTTTCTTTAATACATAACATACACATTACACAACAATGTTACTTAAAGATCTTGACATAACATATAGGTACATTCACTTGATTTTCGCTAGTGTGTAGTGCTAAATCCCTAAAATATATTAAAATTTTCATACCTAAAAACAAAAATATCTTTCTCAGAAATGATAGAAAAAATAAAACAGTCAAAATCAAGAAATTTTTCAAGCCTTTAACTGCTGAAATTTTATTCTTTTTCTAATTTTTCAAATAAAATACTCAACTATCATCAGCTAGTTTGTTCTATATTTCGATATGATAAATATAATCTTCAGCGTAGTTTAAAAAAATATCGTCATGTAAACAAAAAACAACCAATACTGCTAAAGGAATGTACACAGATACATTTTTCCCACGGCTTATAGTGAAAATTGTAAACAAATTTCAAAACAAACAAAATATTGACATCGTTGTCATGGATACCGATACAAAAAGGAACAATTTAATAAATCAAATATCCCTATTCAATTGGTTTGTGTACACACAAATTCGACATCTTTTATTTCGTTACTCCCAAATGCCGCCGAGGAGAGATGGTCGCTTTGAGTAATTGGGTGTCACTTCTATTTATATTTATTCAATGGTTTCAGGTCCACGTAAATGTATCTACACATAAAAAATGCTAGGGAGCATTTGAAAGTTGTTGGTATCATGTTTATTTCATCTTGTCTTTTGCCATTTCTCTTTCTCGCGCCTTTGTTTTGTTGCTGGACATATGCAAGTACATACTATGTGTTTTTTTTTTCATTGTTGACGATCGACGCGACGGGAGAAGAACTGCCTGTGTTTTTGTTTCTTTTTTTTTTTTTGGGAGATGAAGATTTTTTGATGTTCTGCGTTCTGTGCCTTGTGCTTTGTTCTTGTATCTTGTGTTTGGCAAGTGCGTTGAGAAAAAAGGGTAGGTAATGGAATACCTACATAATTATGTATATGTAGGTATTTATATTCCTGGATTTAATTTTCATTTTCTGGAGTTTAGGCGATCTTCATAATGAAATAAAATTCAATTCAAATTTAGAAAAATGAGTTAGAATGGATATTAACTCCTTTTTATTTCGTTTATGTAATTTCGTGGTTTTGATCAAATTATCAGTAACATGATTTTTAGAATTCATTTTCATTAGTTTGTCAGTCAGTCTGTCTCTATGCGATCATTTATAAGTAGGTAGGTACATGGAGCTAGAGCAAAGAGGTATGGACAGAGTTCCTTAAATTTTGGTACATATTAAGGGATTTTTAACTGACCAGAATAGTATAGTGTGCATGCATCGGTAGGACTTGAGGAGGTTTAACAGAAGTAAGATCTTTTAATACCTACCTACCTATATTAATGGTTAGTATAGGTGTAAAGCGTTTTTAGGTATGGTATAGGTACCTATCCTATCTACTATCTGAGCTTCGAAAAACGTTTTTTTTAGCGCATTGTGAAGAGTCCTCTATACCATGAGGTACCTACCTATAACGGGTTCTTTTTATTCTTGATTTTATTCTTGGCTATAGAAAAGTATTAAGGTAGAAGCTATAACAATTTTTATTAAATTTCGTGCCTACCTACACATTTACATACCTGTGCATGTACATTTATAAGTAGGTACATTGTTAATAAGATTTTTGGTTAAACGTAGGCGTATGCCTGTTTAAAATTAAGGGAACATAATTATGGAAACATTCAAATTACATTAAACGTATAAATATACAACGGATTCAGTTGAAAAAAATTCCAAAATATGGTATTATTAATTTACGAACTATATCTAGCTACATACAGGGTGATTCGCATAAGGTGTGACAAAACGCTAGAGCGTGTAGGTTAGGTCGTGACAAGAAAAAAACGTACGGGAGGGGGAATCTATTCCTCCCGTTTAGCTAGGAGGGATATTTTTCTGAAAAATGGACTTAAAATCGAAACAAAATTATTAAAAAACAACGGTTGCACTCACAATACCATGCTTCACTTTTTTGTAAAGCCAGAAATCTCTTCTGTTTTTGTTTTTGTGAATACTTTTAAAAAAATTAATTTTTCAACTCAAAATTTTGAAGAAAAAAATTTAAAAAAGTTGTTCAAACTAATATTGTTCAAAATTTAACGTTGTTAAGTAGTATTTTTATTTTTAATTTTCAACGCTCTTATTAATTTTAAGTCAAACACCAAACACTAGATGTTAAAATCTTTTCTAGTTCTTTAGAAAATTGAAAACAACAGAAATAAAATTACCTTAATTTGACTCCAATCCGCTGCTCTAAAGATCCTAATTTCACTACGCACATGCAGGGGCGTCTTTAGACATTTCGGGGCCCTGAGCCCTTAAAGGTATGTTTTTTTTTTTAACTTAGTACTTGATAAGTTGTTGGAGCAAAAGTCCACATTTATAAGCAATATTCAAGTTTTTCTGAATATGCTGTTGTGCTGAAAATATTCGAGAAGTACGAGGAAAAATAACAAAAATACATGTTATTATTTTAAACAAGAGGAACTTTTAATCACAAGATTATTACACATAGAGGTATTTAAAACTAAATCTTAATACATATATAAAACAAAGGCAGTTTAGTTACAAGAACGGCTGGACCAATTTTAATGATCTTTGTATTATTGGATTCTTCTCCGCCCCGAATAGCAGAATAACTATACAAAAATGGATGTCATTTCAACTGTCAAAAGTGAAAGTTTAAATTTTAAAGGCTCTCATAAAATAATTTATTTAATAATAAATTTTAAAGTATTTTTTTAACTAAACACAACTTAAATCAGTTCTTGTTGACATATTCAACTTCAATAACATAAAAAATCATCCATTCTTAAAAGAGGTACAAAGTATTATCTAGTTTTAATTGCCACTTTAATCCATCTATGGTAGTACGGTATTCTCCTTATGAGCAATAATCGAAAAAGCGAAATATCATCGAAACTTCACTTGAAGGTGATTGCAATATTAAAAAATATTTTGTATCTAAAAAAGTAGACAAAATGGAAGTCGGGAAATTGTCCACTAAAGAATTTACAACCCTTTTCAATAATATTCTCGCTGACAAACTCAAAGATCTTGCCACAAAAGACGATCTAGCAAAGCAAGGCTTTACAGCGAAATTAATTCTCTAAAAACCGCAAACAAACAACTAACCCAAAACCTCACTGTAATGTCTGAAAGATGCGAGCTGCTAGAATCTCAGTTGGAAATAATTTCACGTAAAACGAACGAAAGCTCTTTAGTGGTACACCAAAGGGCTGCTTAAGCTAAACGAAGGTGATGACATCGCCATAAAACGATCCCCCGAAATACGCAATAACAATGCACCACGTGCATTTTGATGTAATTATCTTACTGGAAACCTTTTTGGAAGAAAAAAATGAATTCCTTAAATACTTTAAAAATTTCAAAATAATGTTTAATCCTGCAATTAGAACAAATGTGAATGGTAGGGCCAGTGGTGGCATCATTTGTGGGGTCGAAAAAACCTTAAATTATAGTCTTATATATATAGACTTTCCGTGCTGAATGGATCTTCTAAAAGCGACAACGATGGAGAGCTTACATTCATAAGCGGCCAAGGAAGTTCGGTAATTGACCTTTGTGCAGTATCTGCGGAATGGCTTAACACTCTTGCAGATTGAAAGTAGGAATTCAAAATTTTTCAGCGCACTTGCCAATAGAAGTTAAAGTGAATTTTATTAATGAAGATAATCAAAGAAACACCAGTAATTTTCTAAAACTAAAATGGAACGAGAATAGTGCTCCCCTTTAAAAATCTTTTTTAAACTGCCACTGTTGTTCTCTTCCATATCAATCATCAACCAGATTAGAAGAATGTGATGAGCATATCATAAGAGTAATTAAAACTTCAACTCCTTTTACCCAAAACAACAATAATTATTCCTTCACACCTCAAAACGCATGGTTCGATAACGATTGCAAGAAACTCCGTAAACTATCATTTGTGTATCTTAAACTGTTTAGATCGACAAATGCCTTGTTTTTCAAAAATATTTATGTTCATGTGAATAAGGAGTACAAAAAACTATGTGCAGAAAAAACAGGCGTTCATCTTAAAAACCTGTCGATAAAATTGGCGAGCTGTAAAAACTCTAAAGAATTTTGGAATAATGTACGTGAACTAGGTGGACGTAACCGAAGTGTTATAAATACTCTCGGAGCTGAGACACTAGGAGCTCATTTTAAAACCCTCTTGTCTGCTGCTGAAGATCATTACACTTTTTCTTACGCTTTACCTAACACTACTGTCGACGAATTGGATAGCCCAATATCAATGTGGGAACTGGAAACAACTCTTCACAAAATGAAAAACAACAAAGCACCTGGGATAGACGGCATTCCAGTAGAATTTTAAAAAAAGTTAATTAACTTTAAGTTAATTAACTGCAGTACTTTTGACTTGATTTTTGTTTTTTTTTTCAGTTGAAAGTCATTTGTACTGCGATGGTTCATCTTTTAGTCAGTAAGTCTTTTAACTGCAGTCAATGAGCTGTAAGTCTTTGAACTAAAATAATATAGATTTATACTTATAACCCAACAGGATACAATGAAAATAAATTAAAATGTTTGCATTATTTATTTGGCATTATATGCGTACGGCGTGATGTACAAGTGTGAAATATTTTTGATAAAAAACAAAAAACAAAGTTTAAAGACTTACAGTTAATTAACTGCAGTTAAAAGATTTACTGACTAAAAGATGAACCATCGCAGTACAAATGACTTTCAACTGACTAAAAGGCTAAAATCAAGTCAAAAGTACTGCAGTTAATTAACTTAAAGTTAATTAACTTTTTTTTTAACTGCACAGTCGGAATGTTAGTACTGACTGCTGACTATTGTACTACAGTTAAATTCTTTTGGCAAGTTAAAAGACTTAAGGAAAAAAGTTTTTTTATTCAATTAACTGCAGTACTGAAAAGACTGCAGTCTTTACAACTCTGCTAGCAAGGCTTTACAGCGAAATTAATTCTCTAAAAACCGCAAACAAACAACTAACCCAAAACCTCACTGTAATGTCTGAAAGATGCGAGCTGCTAGAATCTCAGTTGGAAATAATTTCACGTAAAACGAACGAAAGCTCTTTAGTGGTACACGAAAGGGCTGCTTAAGCTAAACGAAGGTGATGACATCACCATAAAACGATCCCCCGAAATACGCAATAACAATGCACCACGTGGAACCGTGATAATTAAACTTCCTTCGGCAGACGATGTTGACAAAATTATATCCGCGGCACACCAGTTGAGAACACGGGAATCAGTATTTTCCGCGAGCAGTCTCTTCTGTATAGACAGAAAAGACAAATCCTTCTACAATTTCGTAGTAAACTTTTGGAAATCAATCCGAACGCTAAAATCATTGTCAAGGGTGATAAAATGCAAATAAATAGCCATACATTTGTTTATAAATAGGTACTCGCGAAGCCTTAAAGTCAGAACGTCGGCGGAGTGGACATTTATTAAGCAGATGTTTGGTAACAGATCATCTGAATTTTTTGACTGCAGCGAGGGAGTGAAGTTAGTCCCACTTTCAAATGCACCATCTACATCTTCCTACTCTCAACAGATTCAAGCGCCACCTATGGCTCAGCGTTTAAATGTAGCGAGGGTAGAAACAGATTAGGTAGCATCTGTCGTCTGCCACAGTAGTAATATTAATTTTCAAAATGTAATGATTTTATCGTATGATATTGCAGGTCTTAGAAATAAACTTTTGCATACTAATTTTTTCAACTATATTCAGAATTTCGATGTAATTATCTTACTGGAAACCTTTTTGGAAGAAAAAAATGAATTCCTTAAATACTTTAAAAATTTCAAAATAATGTTTAATCCTGCAATTAGAACAAATGTGAATGGTAGGGCCAGTGGTGGCATCATTTGTGGGGTCGAAAAAACCTTAAATTATAGTCTAATCGAACTTTGTTGTATAGAAAACAGACTTATTTTTCAAATTTCAAATAATAATTTTAAATATTCTATTATACCAGTCTATTTAAACTGTAATAACTGGCAGAATGATTGTGATGATTTAGTAAACTTTGTTAATAATGCCAACTTGGAAAACATTATGATCATTGGAGACGTAAATGCTCGAATTGGTGGCTATCAAAATTCTTCTGTTCATAACATACATTCCCAAAACCAGATTTTCTAAAGATGAAAACTGCAACAGAAATGGAAGACTTCTAACGGAATTTTTTGAAAATTTTGGACTTTCCGTGCTGAATGGATCTTCTAAAAGCGACAACGATGGAGAGCTTACATTCATAAGCGGTCAAGGAAGTTCGGTAATTGACCTTTGTGCAGTATCTGCGGAATGGCTTAACACTCTTGCAGATTGAAAGTAGGAATTCAAAATTTTTCAGCGCACTTGCCAATAGAAGTTAAAGTGAATTTTATTAATGAAGATAATCAAAGAAACACCAGTAATTTTCTAAAACTAAAATGGAACGAGAATAGTGCTCCCCTTTAAAAATCTTTTTTAAACTGCCACTGTTGTTCTCTTCCATATCAATCATCAACCAGATTAGAAGAATGTGATGAGCATATCATAAGAGTAATTAAAACTTCAACTCCGTTTACCCAAAACAACAATAATTATTCCTTCACACCTCAAAACGCATGGTTCGATAACGATTGCAAGAAACTCCGTAAACTATCATTTGTGTATCTTAAACTGTTTAGATCGACAAATGCCTTGTTTTTCAAAAATATTTATGTTCATGTGAATAAGGAGTACAAAAAACTATGTGCAGAAAAAACAGGCGTTCATCTTAAAAACCTGTCGATAAAATTGGCGAGCTGTAAAAACTCTAAAGAATTTTGGAATAATGTACGTGAACTAGGTGGACGTAACCGAAGTGTTATAAATACTCTCGGAGCTGAGACACTAGGAGCTCATTTTAAAACCCTCTTGTCTGCTGCTGAAGATCATTACACTTTTTCTTACGCTTTACCTAACACCACTGTCGACGAATTGGATAGCCCAATATCAATGTGGGAACTGGAAACAACTCTTCACAAAATGAAAAACAACAAAGCACCTGGAATAGACGGCATTCCAGTAGAATTTTATAAAAATAGCACCGAACAACTAAAGATTTATCTTCTGGAGTACTTTAACAGATTATATAACAAGTCGCATGTACCAAACAACTTCAACAAAGCAGTTATTTTTACCATTTTTAAAAAAAGGAGATACAAACCTTCCAGAAAACTATAGAGGAATTTCTATCTTAAACAGTATGAGGAAAATTTGGACTTTCAATTTTGTATGAAAGGCTCTCCAAATGGATTGAGGAAAGATACTTACTAAGCATGTTCCAAGCCGGTTTTCGTTCGGGCTTTTCAACGATGGACCACATCCTGATTAGTATTGCCAGAAAATCAATAGATAAAAAGAAAAAACTTTACTGTTGCTTGGTGGACTTTAAAGCAGCCTTTGACAAGGTAAACCGACAGGCTTTAATGTACAAGCTTTCGATGTTGGGAATTTCCCGAAAATTTCTTACGATTTATTTCCGCTTCCTTGCCTCATCAACTGCATCTGTATGGGATGGATCGGAGTTTTCAGAATGGTTTGAAACAACCGCAGGTGCTCCACAAGGCTGCATTTTAAGCCCACTATTGTTCGCTTTATTTATTGATGATATTTGTGAGGTACTACCAGGAGAAATACTTTTTGCCGTTATTCAAGTAAAGGTTTTGCTCTACGCTGACGATTTAGTTTTATTGGCTGACAACCCTTTCACCATGCAGTTGCAAATAAACAGACCAAATCCTTTCTGCGAGAAGTGGGGTCTACAAGTCAACGCAGTCAAAACTAAGGTGATGATTTTTGAAGCAGGCTGCCTGAAGAAAAATGGTTTCTCAATAATGTGCGTATAGAAGTTGTGCAAGAATTTAAATATCTTGCAGCCAAATTAATAAAAGGGGAATAGCGAAGGCTTAAGCCTTATTCCGTGTTATTTAAAAAATAAAATATCAATTAAGTGACGTTTACTAAGCTAAACCACCGAAGAAGGTGGTTTAGCGAAGGAATAAGAACCAGATGTGTCAAATTTATTCTGCATTTAAAAAATATAAGTGAAGATTGCAAATTGAATTTTCGATAAAAATAATAATGTCTACTAGATTTGTCGAGTTCTCAAACCATTTGGAATTATTGGACAATCAGCCATCAAGGACAAGAAAAAGAAAAATATACAAAACCAGATACGATCCACTGCAAGTGCTCAGTGAGAAGAATTTCAGGAAGAAATAAAGGTTTTCCAAGGAAAATATGAGGAAAATCATAGCTATTGTTGAAGGTGACCTAAACGGAGATGCAATAGGTGGACAAATTCGTGTGGATTTTACACAGCCAGGCTTCAGGAATGACATGAGTTCACTCTTGTTGCGGAAAAATCCAACCTACCTACAAATTTTCTCATCTTTTTGTATTTTTATCTATCTATCTATCTATCTATCTATCTATCTATCTCTCTGTCTATCTATCTATCCCTCCATTTAATACGAATAGAATTTCCAACAAACAAAAAAAGAAATTACATCTCCACTTATGTCAACGAATACACCAACATCCAAACACAATTCATGAAAATCTGTTGTACCCACCTAAATAATAAAATAAAAAATAATGAAAAGAGATATGCGCACAATGTACATACTTATATTTATATATTATATTATATTTATATTGCTCCTTTGATAGGTTTATAAAACTAATCACATACATTCATTTTTAATAAACTAAAAAACAATTCATAACAAAATAAATAAATTCACAGCTTAAAATAAAAAACTTTTTGTAAAAAAGAAATTAAGGAAGGATGGCTAAGGAATTTGAAGATTCAAGGAGAAACATATTGACAGCAAACATGTTCATTTGAATGTGATTCTATTTTTCTGTTTTAAATTATTTTGAAGGCTTCAAATTAATTCAAAACAGAAAAAAAGAATCACATTCAAATGTACTTTTTGCAGTCAATATGTTTCTCCTTGAATCTTCAAATTCCTAAGCTCCTGTTCGCGACACTGCTGTTCCAATTTTAAAAATTTCATTTTCTCTTGATGCTCATCTTCGCGACACTGCCAGTTTTGGTTCTAGCTTTTCGGTTGGCTGACTCGGCAGCTTTTACTTTAAGCTTCATATTTTTCCATTGCATTTGCACCTGGGCAACTTCCCGAGGAACATCACAAGCTGAATTGAATCTGAAAGCATATTTTTTGTTTTGAAATGTTCGTCCAATTATAACATAAATAATAACTTTTATTAAACTTACTGGTTTTTGATTTGCATCCAGCAATCTTTTTTCTTTTGGTTTGTGTTCGTGTCAACAGATTTGTTCTCTATGGTTTGTATCTTTTCAATGCACAATGATTTAAGTAAATTCTGAAGAATATGGGTAAAGGAAAACGTAATTGTTAGTTGTGTTTGGTAACGTGAGGTTTATTTTTTTTTTCTTCAAATTTTCTGTCAAAACCCATACAAAAAAAAACCCAAGTTTACGAAACTTGGTGAAAACTTCAAGTTACCAAACAGGCATCTTACTTATTGTAGTAGATTTTCTTAAGGGATTTTTTGTAAACGTCACTTTACTATTCCACGAACAATTTGTTTTTGGTTTAGTAAGGTCGTGGAATAAAGGTAGAATAAGCGTTTTTTATTAATTTGGCTGTTGGTGTTTTGATCACGCACAGCCTGCATTTTTCAAAGCACGCCAAACAAAAAGGTAATGAGGCTAAGCTTGCCTTGAGCTTAATTTAGCCCAAGTTCTTCGCAAACCAAGAAATTGATCTTAAGTCAAAATACCGTGTTTATCATGCAACAGTACAGGCATTCGGACACTTGTGCTTCGAGGAGTTCGAAGCAGGGCAAAGGCATTTCTTCAAACGTTTATTTAGATTGCCAAATTCAACGCCAAATTATGCCATATATGTGGAGTCAAAAAAAACGCCGATTACTTAATAAGAGTGATGAAAAGGAACGGTTGAAGTCTTCACAAAACTATAATGGCAAGACTTCTGCAAACGAATGCCTCCCCTTTCAAGGACTGGATTCAGCTAGCTCAAGCCCATGGGGCTTATCTATCGTTAAGGGATTCTAATGTCGATGAATGGCTGGGTATGTTTGCGGATGTTGTAGCGAAGATAGATGAAACAATCTACACTCAGCACCTAAGCAGAGCAACCTCCACAACATCCAGGAATACCTACAGAAACCTCAATCACCAGTTGCCATCAGAAACCAACTATGTTAGAACCGAATTCTCGACCGAAGTTTTTAGCTGCATTTTTAGAGCACGTGTAGAAAGTCTCAACTTAAATTGTATGCCTCATCGACCTCACCTGTCACAAATCTGTAGTTTATGCAACAGAAGAGAAAATGAAGATATCCACCATTTCATAGCAGTTTGCCCCATACTCCAGGAAATCCGTCGCTTATACTTTGAAGAGAGCTTTCTTTCTCTTAGAAATACTTAACGGAGCACTAGGATGGTCTATTTTACAGAAATATTGTAAACATGCATGAAACTTCCGCAACAGTTTCTTAACTTAAGCAATGTTCATCCAGTTACTGCAGTTAAGACTATACTTATTTATTTTGTGTTTCAAATCATATTAAAATTGATACTATTTTTGTGTTTCAAATCATTTCAAAATTGCAAGAAATTATATAACATTACTTATGCCCGATTTCATAAAAATACACTAAAATTCCTTTTATCTAAAGTCCTCTTAAATTTTATCAGACCTTTAAATATTTTCAGTTTCACCACCTAAAAAAGGAAATTTTAGGGAAATTTTAGTTAAAATTGGGTTTTCCTCACATCCCTGGATATGGAAATAGGTTGTTTCCCTCTCACATTCGAAATGCACGTGAAAGAGCATTATATGTAGAAAAAAAATGCTACGAAAAAAAAAAATATTTGGAGAACGGATTCCAATATGAACTCGCAATATTCTTGGACGTCTTACTCTTACTCCTCAGATGAACAATCAATTATTCTAAAAGCAAACAAATTATGAAGGATTTCCGAATCCAACGCGAAACATTCGGAACGAATATGCGATGACTGAACAATGTTTGAAGATTCACATCGCGCCAATGTGGGTGCTCTCATTTATATCCATGTAAATAAATTAAGAAAGGCGAAAGTCTTGTCGTCGTTCGGAAGTATTCGCGTTGGCTTGGAAGATTATTATTTACACACAAACTATATTTTTGTTTCGACCTATTCACAATTTATATTTGCAAGAAATTAAATGAAAAAAGTGACTCCAAAATATCATCTATAATTTTCTTACTCGTCGGCTGACATCTGACATATTAGACTTCACAAATCCCACTTTTAAAATTTATTGAGACGAAAATTGGCTTTTAGTTTATAAGGGCATTTAAAATAATTTTAAATTTAAAAGCACTTGGTGAAACCCAAAAATACCATTTTAACTCTAAATGGGCTTTTAAATATTTAAAAGTCCTTTATGAAATCGGGCATTAATCTTTTAATTGAATTATATAATCATTATTGTAATTATAAATTTTATTTTATATTTTTATCAAATCCTTATAATTTGAATTATTTCAGGCAGACGTCAGAATAGCCATGACCTTAATTCTTAGGAAAACTTTTATTGTTAAAAATTTTATTATAAAATAAAGAATTTTATCTATCTATCATCTATCTATACAAATATCAGAAAAATTCACTTTGTAGGGTGAAAAATTCGTATCTGATTTAAAAACCTCTACCTGCGTTTGAAAGGTTATTTTTATTAAATGGCTTCAAGGATATTTTTTTTAATTTTGAGATTTGTAGGGTGAAATGGGGTAAAAATAAAAAATTGTCCGATTTCAGAAATTCTTTTTTGTTTGAAAGGGTAAAAATTAGGGTAAAAATTAAAAAAAAAAAAACAAATTTAAGAAATTCTTTTCGTATTTGAAAGGTTTTTTTGAGTGGATGGCTCAAGGGGTATTTTTGTTTTAATTTTGTATTTAAAGGGTGCAGTGGGGTACAAACGAAAAGTGGTATTCGATTTCAAAACTTCTTTGTGTTAGAAAGGTTGTTTAAAAAAAATGTTATTTATGGAGTGAAATAGGATAAAAATAAAGCAGTGGTTCATATTTCATATAACAGAGGATCATATTTTACAAATTTAGCCAATCATAACGTGAAGTGGGTTACAACACAGAAAGTAGCATTCTATTACAAAAAGAAGTTTAAATAAAGAAATACACAAAAACAACAATATTTGCTGTTATTTTTAACGGGATAAATATTGTTTAAAAATTGAAAATAATTTTGTTGTACCTATACTAGGATACTCTAAAATCTAAAATCTTCATGTATTTTGTATGCTTACCGGCACGTGTTAACGGGGTCGAAAGAAATTCAAAAATTACAACAATAAGCACCACCCTAATACATATGTTCGTTTTTTCTATCAAAAATTAAAAAAAAATCTAATCCTATCGACTCCAAAATAATGTATAATATACACTTGTATGTTATTTAATCATGGATGTTATCTCTCCTTATAGTTTTTGTATCCTCTTCTTTATCCCCTCCCTAAGAAACTTAAAAATATACAAAAAAAATTTGTAGGTACTTAATTACGTAAAATTTTGAAAAAAATTGGCTTGGAATTCATTTTTCAAACTTTTGAGTTTGAAAATTACTATTTCAAAAACTATTAAAGAAAACAAAAGCAGCTTTATTGGAAACAAGCAAAACAAAAGATTTCTGGCTTTTCAAAAAGATATATCATGGCATTGTGAAATTAACTGTTGTTTTTTAATAATATTTTCTTACTAAAGATATCATAATATCATGCTTCTTTAATTTGTGGCTACAAACAGAATGTTAACCACAAGAGCATGTTCGTGCGATCCAGTCGTGCATATTTTTAAAATTTAAATTGAAAAAATCTAACAAAAATGAAATTTGAACAAAAAAATAATAAATACATTTTCTTGGATATTATTTGAAATCTGAGCATAGCCCCTAAGCCCACCCTCCGTACGCTACTGCTACCTACATATGCATGTATTTATTTGTTTTAATGAATGTTTAGGCAAAAAAATTCCATATTGACAATATACAAATTAAATGCAAATCATTATAGCTTATACCTAAATTCATTGGTATATAGGTTTTCACTATAAGGAATATACCCTAGCCACCTTCTTAGATGTAGAAGGGGCTTTCAACAATGTCCTAACCGAATCCATTCTGGAATCACTCGTTGACTTTGGTGTAGAGGACTGCATCAGGGAGTGGATAATATCCATGCTCAGCGATAGGAGGATTCAAGCTACCTTTAGGTAATAATAAATCGATCAAACACGTCAATAGAGGTACCCCACAGGGTGGAGTTCTATCTCCACTTCTCTGGATCCTAGTCATGAACAAAATTCTCGTTAAGTTGCAGAGATGCGTGGTGAAGGCAGTTGCATTTGCGGATGATTTGCTGATTTTGGTTTCAGGAAAGTTCCCAACTGTGATCAGTGAGATCACAGAGATGGCTTTGAGGAAGGTTAGTAACTGGGCCACGAGTTGTGGACTTGGTGTTAACCAAAACAAAACTGAACTGATGCTTTTAACCACCAAAACAAAAATACCTCCCTTCACGCTGCCCCGTTCTCTCACTTTCTTCCAATGCGAAATACCTGGGCGTTATTCTTGACCCCAAGTTAAATTGGAAACTGAATATTGAAGAACGGGTTAAGAAGGCCTGTATAACCTTTTATGCCTGTAGTAAGACCTTCGGAAAAAAATGGGTCCTCCAATCGAAGATGATACTGTGGACGTACACAGCCGTGGTAAGACCGGTCCTCTATGGCTCTATTGTCTGGTGGCCCGCACTTAGCAAAGGGTATAACATAAACAAACTCAAGAAGGTTCAAAGAACAGCTAGCGTTGGCACCACAGGGGCCCTACGCTCCTGCCCGACGGATGCCTCAGGCGTCTTTCTGCACCTCTTACCTCTTGATTTACATATTAAATATTTAGTATCCTGCAGCGCCTTAAGACTTAAGGAGTCCAATTGTTGGATTGCCAAACCATATGGTCACAGCAATATCACAAGTTTGATTCCACTCTTATCTGGGTTCCAGGTCATTGTGGCATTGAGGGAAACGAGCGGGCTGACGAACTGGCCAGGCAAGGATCAGCCCTTCATAGCTCACTTGCGGAAAGAGTTAACATTCCGCTTGGAGTTATGAAGGGCAATTTATTCTCAATTTTTCTTATTGAATCCAATCGCAGGTGGGAAAGTTTAACAAACTGCGTCATATCCAGAAAGATATGGCCCATCTATAATAAATCTCGAACAACTGATCTGATTTTTAGGCCCAGGCGAGACATAGCCAGGGTTGTCGCGACATGTTCTGGCCACTGGCCTATAGGAGAACTGTTGAAGAATATCAGAAACGTTCAATATATTACTTACAAAACACTTTATGATTATGAATAACAAACTTTGTATTACGAAAAATATCAAGTTTTGTTTTCTAATATTTTCATTCCTCAATTATTTTTCATAGAATAAACATCTTAATTATTAAAGCTTATTTATTTTCTGTTTTGGACCTGCGGTTAAACTAAAGCAAATTAAATAGTATTTTAACAGATTATGAGACTTAATTGTAAAACAGAAATAAATAAAGAAATTTAAGATTTATAGAAAGGAATTAAAGAATCCAAGAATGGCAGACGGAATAAAATCAAAAATTCTTAAACTAAATAACAGCAACTACGCCAATTGGAAATTCAAAATGGAATTGTTGCTTCGTAAGCAAAATTTATGGAAGAAAACGATCTTGGGAGAAAAGCCATTACCGATTATAAATGCGGGGTTGATAAAGAATCAAAAGGAAATTGATGATTGGGAAACCTTAGATGATGAAGCCAGAGGCACGATTGGTTTATGTGTTGAAGATGATCAACTAGCTCATATTCGAATGAAGACTACAGCAAAATCGACATGGGATGCTTTGAAGAATTACCATGAGCAAAATACTCTCACCAATAAAGTATTTTTGATGAGATCGATTTGTTGTTTGAAATTGGAAGAAGGATCTGATGCAAGAGCACACATAAACAAAATGCAGGACTATTTCACGAAATTGAGTGATATTGGTGAAGAGACTCTTTCCGACAAATGGAGTGCTGCAATGTTGTTGAGTAGCTTACCAGAGAGTTATGATGCTCTGATAACTTCACTTGAATCTCGTAGAGAGGAAGAAATTACATTCGCCCTAGTACAGGAGCGAATCATTGCAGAATACGAACGGCATTCTATTGCAAGTAGAAATTCAAAAGATGCAGTTTTGAAAACTGTATCTAATGTCATTGTTTGCTATTTCTGCCGGAAACAAGGCCATCTTAAGAAATCATGTAATAAATATAAGGAATGGCTAGCAAAACAAAATTTGAGAAAGAACGATCAAAAGTTTTTTAACAGAGTTAACACAGTTGAAGAATCATCCGAAACCAAAACAAAGTCAAGCGAAAATTCAGAAGATTATCTTTTCACTTTTGTCAAAGGAAAGCTATCAGGATGGATTATAGACTCTGGAGCAACTCGACATGTAACGAATAATCAATCATTTTTCACGGATATTGACAAGACCTACAAAAGCACCGTTGAACTAGCGAATGGTGATTCAACGAAAGTTCAAGGAATAGGCACAGGATCGTTGACATTTTTGGACGAAAGCGGTAATAAACATCAAGAGACTGCTACTGAAGTTTTGTATGCACCTAACCTAACTGGAAACATGCTGTCTGTCAAGCAATTGACGAAAAATGGTTTACGTGTCGAATTTGATGACAGAATTTGTGAGATCAAGCATGAAGGTAAGCAAATTGGTGTTGCGGATGCAACTGGCTCTTTATATGTTTTGCGACAACAAAATAAAGTTTGTGCTGCGCTTGAACACAATAAAAATTGTATTCATCAATTACACCGGAGAATGGGACACAGAGATCCAGAAGCCATTCGAAAAATGTTTAACAATGCATCTATAAATGGGTTAAATATTGTGGACTGTGGCATTAAAGAGGTTTGTGACGTTTGCATGAAAGGAAAGATGACAAGGCTACCGTTTCCCAAGCAATCCAAAACGGAATCATTAGCACGTTTAGATTTGATACACACAGATGTATGCGGTCCTATGCAAACTGCCACTCATGCTGGAAAGCGATATATTGTCACGTTCATAGATGATTATTCGGCTTTTACAGTTGTTTGTTTGCTTAAACAGAAAGGGTAAGTTGAACAAACAATAAAGCATTTTGTGGAATTTTGCAAAACCAATTTTTCACAAAAGCCGAAGGTAATAAGATCTGATCGTGGTGGGGAATACACTGGAACAAATCTCACAACATTCTTAAGGTCAGAGGGTATACAGCAACAGTTGACAGCGGCATAGAGTCCTCAACAAAATGGAAAAGCCGAAAGAAAGAATAGGACATTAGTGGAAATGGCACGTTGTATGTTGATAGATGCTGGATTACCGAACAGTTTTTGGGGAGAAGCAATATCAACAGCAAATTTTGTTCAAAATCGGGTTATAACGAAAACAACAAATACAACACCATTTGAACTTTGGAACGGTGCTAAACCAAATATCGAACAATTTCAAATTTTTGGTTCGAAATGTTTTGTCCATGTACCAGATGTAAAACGACGTAAGTTAGACGATCGAGGAATTGAGGCTATATTTTTGGGATATGACGACAAAGCAAAAGCTTACAGATGCTATGACAAGACTGCAAGAAAAGTTATAATAAGTCGAGATGTACGATTTTGTTCATCAAAACTTTGTAACAAAAACAATGAAGTGTTAGTCGGAATATCAAAATCAAATAAAGAGATCTCTACATACGAAAAGTCAACAAATCAAGAAGAAGAACATATTCTTCAGGAGGAGATAGATGTTGAAATGAACGGAACAAACGAAACGACTGTTGAAAATAATAATGTTCAGACACGTGTTTCAAACCGATCGAACAAAGGAGTTCCACCGAAGCGTCTTGTTGAAGAAGTTCATACCACAAAAGAAATAAAAGAACCAAGTAACTACACTGAAGCAATCGAATGTGACGAAAGAGAGCATTGGCTTACTGCAATGCAAGAAGAGTTGGAGTCGCATGAAGAAAATGGCACTTGGGACCTCGTTGATTTGCCACCCGGGAAAAAGGCGATTGGAGGAAAGTGGATTTACAAGCTTAAAACTGGAGTAGACGGTAAAATACAGCGATATAAAGCAAGGTATGTTGCTCAGGGATTTTCACAAAAGTACGGCGAAGACTATGATGAGGTTTTTGCACCGGTCGTTATGCATACGACATTTAGAACCCTGTTATCAGTCGCAGCGAAAAGAAAAATGATTGTTCACCACTTAGATGCTAAAACTGCGTTCCTTAATGGGAAGCTTATAGAAACAATATACATGAGACCACCTCCCGGCTATGAAGACGGCTCAAAAGTTTGTTTGCTAAAAAGAAGCATTTATGGTTTAAAGCAAGCAGCTAGGTCTTGGAACAATACACTTCATAAGGTACTTGAAGATGGCAAGTTTCAACAAAGTTATAACGATCCATGCCTGTATTCAAAGAAAATCGATGGACAGTTTTGTTATTTAATTGTTTATGTTGATGATTTAATTGTGGCATGTACATCGATGGATCAAATGCGGCAAATTGAAGGTATCTTACAAAAGCATTTTAAAATACAAAATTTGGGACCAATAAACCACTATCTGGGAATGGAAGTTACAAAGGACAAAAATGGTAACTTTTCACTTTGCCAGTCAGGATATATAATGAAAATAGCATCGGACTTCGGATTAAAAGATGCAAAACCAGCCAAGACACCAATGGACGTAAACTATAGCAAAACTGAATCATTTGACAGATTTGAAGACAATTCACAGTATAGACGTTTGATTGGCCGATTACTATACTTATCAATAAATACCAGACCAGACATATCAGCTAGTATTTGTATTTTGGCACAAAAGGTTTCAAGCCCAACGACTCAAGATTGGAATCAACTCAAACGTGTTGTTTAATATTTAAAAGCGACAAGTACTATGAAGTTAATGTTGAGCAAGATTGAATCAGAAAATCTATCATTTTATGGTTATGCTGATGCAACTTGGGCCGATGATAAAAATGACCGGAAGTCAAATAATGGAAGAATATTTTTCTTAAATGGAGGGACAATAAGTTGGTCATGCAACAAGCAAACTTTAGTTGCTTCTTCATCGTGTGAAGCTGAATTCATTTCACTGTCAGAAGCAGCAAAAGAAGCAAAATGGATACGCCAGCTTTTAGAAGAAATGCATGAACCGATTCAATCTCCAACACTTATCTATGAAGATAATCAAAGTTGTATTGAGTTAGTGCGTGATCATAAATTTTCCTATCGAACAAAACACATTGATACTAAATACAAAACAATACGCGATTTGGTAAGGAAAGAAATCATTGAATGCGAGTACTGTTCAACTGAAGAGATGATAGCAGATCTTTTGACTAAGCCGTTACCAGAATCAAAACATATTTATTTACGAAATAAATGTAATATTAATTGAACGAGGAGGAGTGTTGAAGAATATCAGAAACGTTCAATATATTACTTACAAAACACTTTATGATTATGAATAACAAACTTTGTATTACGAAAAATATCAAGTTTTGTTTTCTAATATTTTCATTCCTTAATTATTTTTCATAGAATAAACATCTTAATTATTAAAGCTTATTTATTTTCTGTTTTGGACCTGCGGTTAAACTAAAGCAAATTAAATAGTATTTTAACAAGAACATGCGGCGAAGCTGGGCATTCCGTACAATACTTTTTGTCGCAGTTGTGGGGACCATCAGGAGAAGGAAACAGTGGCCCACTTCCTCTGTAAATGCCCTGCTCTGGCCAGATGGAGAGCGAAATCTTTTGGAAAGGCTTTTCTTGAAGATCTACACGAACTCTCTGAGATAAAGATCAAAGATTTGATTGCGACAAAATGGATCTAGGTCAAGCTTCGACCTTAATTCCTTCACCTCACCCTTTGGACTCCTATAGAATAAGGGCGTTTTAAGGACCCGTAAGAGGGTATATGTGCAAACCCCTCCAATAATATTAAAAAAATTAAAAATAAAACCGCTTTTCACCCAACAGGTCAATACGAGTTATGGTGTCAAAACGGCGCACTCTAGCGCTAATTGGGTCACGGAGCGAGTTTGCTCTGGGCTGCCATCTCTACCTACCTACCTAGGTTTTCGCTAAGTCCCCTTTCACACGAGGAAACTGAGTTGCCAGCAACAATCAGTTTGTTGGTGAGAAGGGCAAGAAGTAAGAGGGGAAAATGAAATCTCCCCGGTCAACTATTCTAGGAGATTTTTTTGACATTCCTCTTCACACACACAGTAGAGTGTGTTTAACCAAGCTATTTTAAAAGGAAAATACAGAAAGTTTTCACGATTTTGTTTCTTAGTGTGAAAGGTACAGGAGATTTTTAAGGAAATTAAAAGAAAACGTCAAAAAAATCTCCAGCCACTTGTTTCCTCGTGTGAAAGGGGACTAAGAGATACCAAACCCTTTGTAGGTAGGTACCTATAACCTATAAGAGACCCTTTCCAATGCGCAAAAACAAATATATTTTCGAAGCTCGGATAGGTAGATATACCTACTAACAATAAATATAGGTTGGTATACATATATTAAGATCTAACTCCTGTTAAGCCTCAAGTACTGGGTATGTACGCACATTATGTTGATCTGATCACTTAAAACGCCCTAATGCTAAATTTAAAAAAAAAATAGAAAAGGAGTTTCAATAGATGAAGTGTTCCTATACCAAAAGTTAAAGAAATCCGTCCATTCCTTTGGGCTCTAGCTCCATTTACCTACTTCAAGATGGTGGCACAGACTGACTGACAAATTAACGAAAATGAATTCTAAAAATCATGTTACTGATAAGTTTGATCAAAACCTCGAAATTACATAAACGAAATAAAAAGGAGTTAAAATCCATTCCAACTCATTTTTATAAATTTGAATTGGATTTTATTTCATTACGAAGATCGACTAAACTCAAGAAAATAAAAATAAAATCCAGGAATATACATAATTATGTAGGTAATTCATTTCCTCTATGGTGCGTTCTTTTTCTAACCAAAGTTAACTATAGTTAACTTTCATCGTTCCTTTAATTCAGAAAAGTAACTTTGAGTAACTTTATGGCGTTATAAAGTCGTTCCTAAACTCAAGGTTAAAGTGTCAAAAAGTAACTTTTAGTAACTTTCTCCAACTCATCTCATTGATATGAGTTGAAATGGTTAATCTGTCAAACACAGCTGAAACTGCAATGTTTTCATTTTGTGGTTATCTTTTGTTTACTTTTCGTTCTTTTGATCTGAAATTGCATTCATTTTTGTAAATGTGTTTTCAATTTAACCCTTTTTTTTGTCGATTTCGATTTTGGGAATTGTTTTCTGTTATTATATGATTAATTTTCCTTTTTTGTCGACATTTTTTTCTTTCGATTTGGTCAATTTTTTATTACGAAATTTGTGCATTATGCCCATAATGAATGAACACCTAAGTACACATTATTGATTCGATTTTGTCCAAAACTTAAGCATACAGAAATTTAATTAACAAATTGTTTCCATTTTTGAAGTGCAAATAATAATTTTTGACAATAAATTTAATGCAAACACGATTTTATCTTTTTTATTTATTCCAAATGTATTTCGATTTTTTTCAACACATTTCGTTTGACAGATCAGCCATATTTATAACTTTGATCGTTCCTAAATGAAAAGTTACCCAAAGTAACTTTTTTAACTATGACATTCCAACTTTTATTTTTGACACATCAACCATAGTTAACTTAAGTTAGAAAAAGAACGCACCACTACCCTTTTTTCTCAACGCACTTGCCAAACATAAGATACAACAACAAAGCACAAGGCACAGAACGCAGAACATCAAAAAATCTTCATCTCAAAAAAACAAAAACACAGGCAGTTATTCTCCCGTCGCGTCGATCGTCAACAACGAAAAAAAAACACACATAGTAGGTACTTGCATATGTGTCCAGCAACAAAACAAAGGCGCGAGAAAGAGAAATGGCAAAAGACAAGATGAAATAAACATTATACCAACAACTTTCAAATGTTCCCTAGCATTTTTTATGAGTAGATACGTTTACGTGGACCTGAAACATTTAGGTGGACCTGAAAAATTTAGGTGTACCCTTAATTTTACTCCAATCCGTTGCTCTAAAGATCCTATTTTCACTACGAACATACAGGGGCGTCTTTAGACATTTGGGGGCCCTGGGCCCTTGAAGGTATGGGGGCCCCTTGAGGAAATTTTTTTTTATGAAATTTAGTTTTTTTTTTTAACTTAGTACTTGATAAGTTGTTGGAGCAAAAGTCCACATTTATAAGCAATATTCAAGTTTTTCTGAATATGCTGTTGTGCTGAAAATATTCGAGAAGTACGAGGAAAAATAACAAAAAAAAAAATATTATTATTTTAAACAAGAGGAACTTTTAATCACAAGATTATTACACATAGAGCTAAACATTTAAAACTAAATCTTAATACATATATAAAACAAAGTCAGTTTAGTTACAAGAACGGCTGGACCAATTTTAATGATCTTTGTATTATTGGATTCTTCTCCGCCCCGAATAACAGAATAACTATACAAAAATGGATGTCATTTCAACTGTCAAAAGTGAAAGTTTAAATTTTAAAGGCTCTCATAAAATAATTTATTTAATATTACATTTTTAAGTAATTTTTTAACTAAACACAACTTAAATCAGTTCTTGTTAACATATTCAACTTCAATAACATAAAAAATCATCCATTCTTAAAAGAGGTACAAAGTATTATCTAGTTCTATTGCCACTTTTATCCATCTATGGTAGTACGGTATTCTCCTTCTGAGCAATAATCGTAAAAAGCGAAATATCATCGAAACTTTACCTGAAGGTGATTGCAACATTAAAAAATGTTTTGTATCTAAAAAAGTAGACAAAATGGAAGTCGGGAAATTGTCCATTGAAGAATTTAAAACCCTTTTCAATGATATTCTCGCTGACAAACTCAAAGATCTTGCCACAAAAAACGATCTAGCAGGGCTTTACAGCGAAATTAATTCTCTAAGAACCGCAAACAAACAACTAAGCCAAAACCTCACTATAATGTCTGAAAGATGCGAGCTGCTAGCATCACAGTTGGAAATAATTTCACGTAAAACGAACGAAAGCTCTTAGTGGTACACCTTCCTATAAATGAAGAAACAAATGCAACACAATTTGCTATTCAAACGTGCAAAGGGCTGCTTAAGCTAAACGAAGATGATGACATCGCTATAAAACGATCCCGCGAAATACGCAATATCAATGCACAACGTGGAACCGTGATAATTGAACTTCCTTCGGCAGACGATGTTGACAAAATTATATCCGCGGCACACCAGTTGAAAAACACGGGAATCAGTATTTTCCGCGAGCAGTCTCTTTTGTATAGAAAGAAAAGACAAATCTTTCTACAATTTCGTAGTAAACTTTTAGAAATCAATCCGAACGCTAAAATCATTGTCAAGGGTGATAAAATGCAAATAAATAGCCATACATTTGTTTATAAATACTCGCGAAGCCTTAATGTCAGAACGTCGGCGGAGTGGACATTTATTAAGCAGATGTTTGGTAACAGATCATCTGAATTTTTTGACTGCAGCGAGGGAGTGAAGTTATGTGGTTTTCCAGTCAACCATTTCAGATTTGGGGGTCAGATTTCAGATCAATCGTGGTAACTAGAACGAATCGCGATTGATCCTTTTTTTTGTAAAGGTGTAGGTGATTTGTCCGTGTTTACTGACGTAAATAGTGATTCTATATGTAGGGAAAAATTCCTACAAGTATTTTTTTCCTAGGGAACAGTTTTGTCTTTAATATAAAAATGTAATATAGCCAAATTTATTTTCTTGATGAAACTGGTGAAAAAATGCGTGAGAAAATTCTTACAAAATATTTTTTTTTCCCAAATTATGAAAGAACATTTTTGTGTTTAAATTAAAATTAATTTCAACTACGCGAATACTTTCGTCTGTCTTATTTTATTGAAATGGAGATTAATGAGAGTACCCACACTGGCGCGATGCAAATCTTTGAACATTCTTCAGTCGTCACATATTCGCGCGAAGGATTAGTGCCGGTTTCGGAGTCTTTATTGATTTGTTTCGTAAGAAAATAACTCAAAAGTTGAAGTGACTTTTAATTTAATAAATCATGGCAAAATATAAGAAAGAAACGATTTACTCATTCTTTTCTTCATTGAAATGAATGTGATATTGTACATTATTTTATTCAATCAAATTGAAATCAAAAGATAGAATACAAATTAGGGAATTTTTTGTTCCCTAGCAGGAATTTTATTTTGTTGGTATACTATCACTACACTATAACACTATTTGGCCATCGGTCGGATCCATATATCCACAGGAATCCCGTCCATCCAAAATCCAAATCAAAGGAGAAGCTGTCGGTCGATGACGAGGAAAACGACAATGAATATGAAACAAGTTCACTACAAAAGGATTATTTTGGAATTTTAATAAAAATAATTTTATTTTCACAAAAAATAATGGACTAACTAATATGTTTCCACAATGCCTTTCATTCAATATGAAACATTTGTCCAATTTAATCACTGGTTGACTCCGAACTCAAGAAGTCAATGGTTGACGGTAATGAGGACAATAAAGACAAAAATTTAACTCATTAAACTTCATTATTTGTTTTAATTTTATTAAACAAATGCCTTTGCAAAAATAAATAATGCTAGCGAAAGGCGAAAACGAATTTAAACTGACGAGGAGAGGACGACGTTTAGAAATGTCAATTTGGTTTGTGTGCAAGTGTGTGTGAAAGTATGTGTAAATCTGCCAATAAATCGAGATTTGAAAGATCAATCGAGAAAAACAACAGACCACGAAAAAAAATCAATTTTTTTGGTTGTTAGGAACGAAAAATCTGAAAAAGATCAAGTTGACCCCCAAAAAAATCAATTTTTTTGGTTGTTTGGAAAACCACATTAGTCCCATTTTCAAATGCACCATCTACATCTTCCTGCTCTCAACAGATTCAAGCGCAACCTATGGCTCAGCGTTTAAGTGTATCGAGGGTGGAAACAGATTGGGTAGCATCTGTCGTCTGCCACAGTAGTAATATTAATTTTCAAAATGTAATGATTTTATCGTATGATATTACAGGTCTTAGAAGTAAACTTTTGCATACTAATTTTTTCAACTATATGTCGAATTTCTGGGCTGCCACCTCTACCTACCTACCTAGGTTTTCGCTAAGTCCCCTTTCACACGAGGAAACTGAGTTGCCAGCAACAATCAGTTTGTTGGTGAGAAGGGCAAGAAGTAAGAGGGGAAAATGAAATCTCCCCGGTCAACGATTCTAGGAGATTTTTTTGACATTCCTCTTCACACACACAGTAGAGTGTGTTTAACCAAGCTATTTTAAAAGGAAAATACAGAAAGTTTTCACGATTTTGTTTCTTCGTGTGAAAGGTACAGGAGATTTTTAAGGAAATTAAAAGAAAACGTCAAAAAAATCTCCAGCCACTTGTTTCCTCGTGTGAAAGGGGACTAAGAGATACCAAACCCTTTGTAGGTAGGTACCTATAACCTATAAGAGACCCTTTCCAATGCGCAAAAACAAATATATTTTCGAAGCTCGGATAGGTAGATATACCTACTAACAATAAATATAGGTTGGTATACATATATTAAGATCTAACTCCTGTTAAGCCTCAAGTACTGGGTATGTACGCACATTATGTTGATCTGATCACTTAAAACGCCCTAATGCTAAATTTAAAAAAAAAATAGAAAAGGAGTTTCAATAGATGAAGTGTTCCTATACCAAAAGTTAAAGAAATCCGTCCATTCCTTTGGGCTCTAGCTCCATTTACCTACTTCAAGATGGTGGCACAGACTGACTGACAAATTAACGAAAATGAATTCTAAAAATCATGTTACTGATAAGTTTGATCAAAACCTCGAAATTACATAAACGAAATGAATAGGAGTTAAAATCCATTCCAACTCATTTTTATAAATTTGAATTGAATTTTATTGCATTACGAAGATCGACTAAACTCAAGAAAATAAAAATAAAATCCAGGAATATACATAATTATGTAGGTATTTCATTTCCTCTATGGTGCGTTCTTTTTCTAACCAAAGTTAACTATAGTTAACTTTCATCGTTCCTTTAATTCAGAAAAGTAACTTTGAGTAACTTTATGGCGTTATAAAGTCGTTCCTAAACTCAAGGTTAAAGTGTCAAAAAGTAACTTTTAGTAACTTTCTCCAACTCATCTCATTGATATGAGTTGAAATGGTTAATCTGTCAAACACAGCTGAAACTGCAATGTTTTCATTTTGTGGTTATCTTTTGTTTACTTTTCGTTCTTTTGATCTGAAATTGCATTCATTTTTGTAAATGTGTTTTCAATTTAACCCTTTTTTTTGTCGATTTCGATTTTGGGAATTGTTTTCTGTTATTATATGATTAATTTTCCTTTTTTGTCGACATTTTTTTCTTTCGATTTGGTCAATTTTTTATTACGAAATTTGTGCATTATGCCCATAATGAATGAACACCTAAGTACACATTATTGATTCGATTTTGTCCAAAACTTAAGCATACAGAAATTTAATTAACAAATTGTTTCCATTTTTGAAGTGCAAATAATAATTTTTGACAATAAATTTAATGCAAACACGATTTTATCTTTTTTATTTATTCCAAATGTATTTCGATTTTTTTCAACACATTTCGTTTGACAGATCAGCCATATTTATAACTTTGATCGTTCCTAAATGAAAAGTTACCCAAAGTAACTTTTTTAACTATGACATTCCAACTTTTATTTTTGACACATCAACCATAGTTGACTTAAGTTAGAAAAAGAACGCACCACTACCCTTTTTTCTCAACGCACTTGCCAAACATAAGATACAACAACAAAGCACAAGGCACAGAACGCAGAACATCAAAAAATCTTCATCTCAAAAAAACAAAAACACAGGCAGTTATTCTCCCGTCGCGTCGATCGTCAACAACGAAAAAAAAACACACATAGTAGGTACTTGCATATGTGTCCAGCAACAAAACAAAGGCGCGAGAAAGAGAAATGGCAAAAGACAAGATGAAATAAACATTATACCAACAACTTTCAAATGTTCCCTAGCATTTTTTATGAGTAGATACGTTTACGTGGACCTGAAACATTTAGGTGGACCTGAAAAATTTAGGTGTACCCTTAATTTTACTCCAATGCGTTGCTCTAAAGATCCTATTTTCACTACGAACATACAGGGGCGTCTTTAGACATTTGGGGGCCCTGGGCCCTTGAAGGTATCGGGGCCCCTTGAGGAAATTTTTTTTTATTGAAATTTAGTTTTTTTTTTAACTTAGTACTTGATAAGTTGTTGGAGCAAAAGTCCACATTTATAAGCAATATTCAAGTTTTTCTGAATATGCTGTTGTGCTGAAAATATTCGAGAAGTACGAGGAAAAATAACAAAAAAAAAAATATTATTATTTTAAACAAGAGTAACTTTTAATCACAAGATTATTACACATAGAGCTAAACATTTAAAACTAAATCTTAATACATATATAAAACAAAGTCAGTTTAGTTACAAGAACGGCTGGACCAATTTTAATGATCTTTGTATTATTGGATTCTTCTCCGCCCCGAATAACAGAATAACTATACAAAAATGGATGTCATTTCAACTGTCAAAAGTGAAAGTTTAAATTTTAAAGGCTCTCATAAAATAATTTATTTAATATTACATTTTTAAGTAATTTTTTAACTAAACACAACTTAAATCAGTTCTTGTTGACATATTCAACTTCAATAACATAAAAAATCATCCATTCTTAAAAGAGGTACAAAGTATTATCTAGTTCTATTGCCACTTTTATCCATCTATGGTAGTATGGTATTCTCCTTCTGAGCAATAATCGTAAAAAGCGAAATATCATCGAAACTTTACCTGAAGGTGATTGCAACATTAAAAAATGTTTTGTATCTAAAAAAGTAGACAAAATGGAAGTCGGGAAATTGTCCATTGAAGAATTTAAAACCCTTTTCAATGATATTCTCGCTGACAAACTCAAAGATCTTGCCACAAAAAACGATCTAGCAGGGCTTTACAGCGAAATTAATTCTCTAAGAACCGCAAACAAACAACTAAGCCAAAACCTCACTATAATGTCTGAAAGATGCGAGCTGCTAGCATCACAGTTGGAAATAATTTCACGTAAAACGAACGAAAGCTCTTAGTGGTACACCTTCCTATAAATGAAGAAACAAATGCAACACAATTTGCTATTCAAACGTGCAAAGGGCTGCTTAAGCTAAACGAAGATGATGACATCGCTATAAAACGATCCCGCGAAATACGCAATATCAATGCACAACGTGGAACCGTGATAATTGAACTTCCTTCGGCAGACGATGTTGACAAAATTATATCCGCGGCACACCAGTTGAAAAACACGGGAATCAGTATTTTCCGCGAGCAGTCTCTTTTGTATGGAAAGAAAAGACAAATCTTTCTACAATTTCGTAGTAAACTTTTAGAAATCAATCCGAACGCTAAAATCATTGTCAAGGGTGATAAAATGCAAATAAATAGCCATACATTTGTTTATAAATACTCGCGAAGCCTTAATGTCAGAACGTCGGCGGAGTGGACATTTATTAAGCAGATGTTTGGTAACAGATCATCTGAATTTTTTGACTGCAGCGAGGGAGTGAAGTTATGTGGTTTTCCAGTCAACCATTTCAGATTTGGGGGTCAGATTTCAGATCAATCGTGGTAACTAGAACGAATCGCGATTGATCCTTTTTTTGTAAAGGTGTAGGTGATTTGTCTGTGTTTACTGACGTAAATAGTGATTCTATATGTAGGGAAAAATTCCTACAAGTATTTTTTTCCTAGGGAACAGTTTTGTCTTTAATATAAAAATGTAATATAGCCAAATTTATTTTCTTGATGAAACTGGTGAAAAAATGCGTGAGAAAATTCTTACAAAATATTTTTTTTTTCCAAATTATGAAAGAACATTTTTGTGTTTAAATTAAAATTAATTTCAACTACGCGAATACTTTCGTCTGTCTTATTTTATTGAAATGGAGATTAATGAGAGTACCCACACTGGCGCGATGCAAATCTTTGAACATTCTTCAGTCGTCACATATTCGCGCGAAGGATTAGTGCCGGTTTGGGAGTCTTTATTGATTTGTTTCGTAAGAAAATAACTCAAAAGTGGAAGTGACTTTTAATTTAATAAATTATGGCAAAATATAAGAAAGAAACGATTTACTCATTCTTTTCTTCATTGAAATGAATGTGATATTGTACATTATTTTATTCAATCAAATTGAAATCAAAAAATAGAATACAAATTAGGGAATTTTTTGTTCCCTAGCAGGAATTTTATTTTGTTGGTATACTATCACTACACTATAACACTATTTGGCCATCGGTCGGATCCATATATCCACAGGAATCCCGTCCATCCAAAATCCAAATCAAAGGAGAAGCTGTCGGTCGATGACGAGGAAAACGACAATGAATATGAAACAAGTTCACTACAAAAGGATTATTTTGGAATTTTAATAAAAATAATTTTATTTTCACAAAAAATAATGGACTAACTAATATGTTTCCACAATGCCTTTCATTCAATATGAAACATTTGTCCAATTTAATCACTGGTTGACTCCGAACTCAAGAAGTCAATGGTTGACGGTAATGAGGACAATAAAGACAAAAATTTAACTCATTAAACTTCATTATTTGTTTTAATTTTACTAAACAAATGCCTTT
Source organism: Leucozona laternaria (assembly GCA_932273885.2). Classification (NCBI taxonomy): domain Eukaryota; kingdom Metazoa; phylum Arthropoda; class Insecta; order Diptera; family Syrphidae; genus Leucozona; species Leucozona laternaria. The sequence continues at coordinate 140,869,245 of OW026366.1, forward strand.
GCAAAAATAAATAGTGCTAGCGAAAGGCGAAAACGAATTTAAACTGACGAGGAGAGGACGACGTTTAGAAATGTCAATTTGGTTTGTGTGCAAGTGTGTGTGAAAGTATGTGTAAATCTGCCAATAAATCGAGATTTGAAAGATCAATCGAGAAAAACAACAGACCACGAAAAAAAATCAATTTGTTTGGTTGTTAGGAACGAAAAATCTGAAAAAGATCAAGTTGACCCCTAAAAAAATCAATTTTTTTGGTTGTTTGGAAAACCACATTAGTCCCATTTTCAAATGCACCATCTACATCTTCCTACTCTCAACAGATTCAAGCGCAACCTATGGCTCAGCGTTTAAGTGTATCGAGGGTGGAAACAGATTGGGTAGCATCTGTCGTCTGCCACAGTAGTAATATTAATTTTCAAAATGTAATGATTTTATCGTATGATATTACAGGTCTTAGAAGTAAACTTTTGCATACTAATTTTTTCAACTATATTCAGAATTTCGATGTAATTATCTTACTGGAAACCTTTTTGGAAGAAAAAAATGAATTCCTTAAATACTTTAAAAATTTCAAAATAATGTTTAATCCTGCAATTAGAACAAATGTGCATGGTAGGGCCAGTGGTGGCATCATTTGTGGGGCCAAAAAAACCTTAAATTATAGTCTTATCGAACTTTGTTGTATAGAAAACAGACTTATTTTTCAAATTTCAAATAATAATTTTAAATATTCTATTATACCAGTCTATTTAAACTTTGCTAATAACGCCAACTTGGAAAAAATTATGATCATTGGAGACCTAAATGCTCGAATTGGTGGCTATCAAAATCCTTCTGTTCATAACATACATTCCCAAAACCAGATTTTCTAAAGATGAAAACTGCAACAGAAATGGAAGACTTCTAACGGAATTTTTTGAAAATTTTGGACTTTTCGTGCTGAATGGATCTTCCAAAAGCGACAACGATGGAGAGCTTACATTCATAAGCGGTCAAGGAAGTTCGGTAATTGACCTTTGTGCAGTATCTGCGGAATGGCTTAACACTCTTGCAGACTTCAAAGTAGGAATTCAAAATTTTTCAGCGCACTTGCCAATAGAAGTTAAAGTGAATTTTATTAATGAAGATAATCAAAGAAACACCAGTAATTTTCTAAAACTAAAATGGAACGAGAATAGTGCTCCCCTTTAAAAATCTTTTTTTAACCGCCACTGTTCTTCTCTTCCATTTCAATTATCAACCAGATTAGAAGAATGTGATGAGCATATCATAAGAGTAATTAAAACTTCAACTCCGTTTACCCAAAACAACAATAATTATTCCTTCACACCTCAAAACGCATGGTTCCATAATGATTGCAAGAAACTACGTAAACTAGCATTTGTGTATCTTAAACTGTTTAGATCGACAAATGCCTTGTTTTTCAAAAATATTTATGTTCATGTGAATAAGGAGTACAAAAAACTATGTGCAGAAAAAACAGGCGTTCATCTTAAAATCCTGTCGATAAAATTGGCGAGCTGTAAAAACTCTAAAGAATTTTGGAATAATGTACGTGAACTAGGTGGACGTAACCGGAGGGTTATAAATAATCTCTGCCAAACTAATCATTTTTACTTAAATAATATTAATTTAAAAATTTTGTGTTACAATATTACTGGTTTTAAAAACAAATTGAATATGCCTGAATTTTTTAAACTTATTTCGAAATATGATATTTTTATACTCGTAGAAACTTTTTTGGAAGAGGGAAAGGAACTGCCTTATCTTAAATTTTTTGAAAATTATAAAATAGAAGTTATTCCAGCTGTGAGAAATAGTTGAATCGGTAGAGCTAGCGGTGGAAAAATGTGTGGTATAAAAAAAGGCTTTTTTAACAACCAAATTAAATTTAAAAGCAATGCAGCCAACATAATTATAGACATTACTTTTGACTCAAAACACCTTCAGATTGTTCCCGTTCATCTGAATTTTAGTGACTGGAACTCAAAATATAATGATCTATATAATCTTCTTACGAATCAAAACTATACAAATCTGATGGTCATTGGGGACCTAAATGGTGGTATAAGTGGTTTTCAAATTCCGAACTATTTGAATAATGGTCAATTTTCAGATGATAGACAGTCTTCAGACAACTGTCTTAACTCAAACGGTAAATCTTTGGTGGAAATGATTCAAGACTTTGGATTTCTTGTAGTAAACGGAGTTTCAAATAGTGACTCAAGTGGTAATTATACCTTTGTTTCTGATCAGGGTTGTTCAGTGATAGATTATTGTCTTATAAGAGGTGAATGGCTTAGAATAGTAAAGGACTTTGTAGTTTTTCCAGCCAATTTTTCATCACATTTGCCCATAGTTGCTTCATGTCAGTTTGAAGACTGTCATTCAAATTTCCAACAAATTAAAACCGCGGAAAACAAACTAAAGTGGATTGAAAGAAAGGCAGACTTATACAAAAGTAAGCTAAATCAGTAAGTTGTCAGTATGCCCAATCCAATGTCTAAATCCATAGAAGAGGTTACAAATTGCATATCAGTTGCAATCAGACAATCTGCTATTCGTCCTGCAAGTCCGCACAATCCCGTGCATCAGTCGAAATGGTATGATAGGGACTGTACGGAAAGCAGACTAAAATCATTTACCTTTTTAAAACTTTTCAGAAGAACAAACAACTCGGCTTTTAAAAACTTATATTTACAGCAAAACAAAGCCTACAAGAAATTATGTGCGCAAAAGAAAGAATTATATATCAAGAAAACTGCTTCAATGCTTGTGAAATGCAAAGATTCCAAAGCGTTTTGGTATAATGTTCGGACATTGGGCGGTCGGAGTATGACAGTTTCATTTAACATTGATGTAGAATTGCTAGCAACCCATTTCGAAAAACTCTTATTACCTGAACCCCATCAAAATATAATTAGTTTTGCTCTCCCAAGGGTTATTGATTCAGATTTGGACCGCCAATTTTCAATTTTCGAACTTATTGCCGCCTTAAATAAAATGCAAACAATAAAGCCTCGGGTGTAGATGGTATTCCCGTAGAATTTTATAAAAACGCAACCCCAGAGTTCTTAGAGTACATATTAGTATTTTTTAATAAGATTTTTAATGACGAGATCGTACCCAAAAATTTTCTGCTTTCAAAAATTTCGGCCATTTTTAAGAAAGGTAATCGAGAAATGCCTGAAAACTATAGAGGTATTGCTGCTCTGAACTCTCTGAGACAAATTTTTACTAAAATTCTATATGACAGACTCGTCAATTGGGCTGAGCATAACAATATAATTAGTTGTTTTCAGGCTTGTTTTCGAGCCAACCTTTCCACGGTCGACCAAATTTTTGTGCTAAATACTGCAGCAAGGCGTTCAATTGATAAAAAAAAATGTTTGTACGCCTTTTTTGTAGATCTGAAGGCAGCTTTCGACACTATTAACCGGAGGTCATTAATCTTTAAGCTTTCAACTATAGGACTTTCAACAAAATTTATCAAAGTCTACGAAAAACTTTTGGGAAACATGACTGCAGTAGTACATAACGGTAAAGACACGTCCAGGGTATTTAATTGCGAAACAGGTGTACCGCAAGGTTGCATTTTGAGTCCGTTAATGTTTGCGTTATTTATAAATGATGTTGAACATCATATTCCAGGTGGGATTGGTTTTGGAGATCTGACAATCAAAGTGTTGCTCTACGCCGATGATATGGTAATTTTATCTGAGAATCCGTTAACTTTGCAACTACAAATTAATAAGTTAAAAAACTACTGTAATATGTGGGATCTCAAGATCAATACATCCAAATCTAAAATAATGGTTTTCAGATCCCAAAATCGATCTATTAACTACGGGCGTAACTGGATGTTAGATGGTCAAACAATAGAAGTTGTCAGCGAATTTAAATATTTGGGTTACTTGTTCACTTATAACTTAAACATTCGAGCACATATTAAGGACAAAGCAAATGTGGCTAAAATAGCTATAAACACAATGTGGTCAGAATTTTTCACCAACAAATATGTAGACCCAATATCTAAATTTAAGGTTTATAACGCCACAATAAACAGTTGTTTTCGTTATGGAAATGAAGTTTATGGGTTTCAACAGAAGTTGCCTATCAACACCCCTAGCTACGCCATCCATGTGGAATCTGGTTTACCCCCAATATTTCTTAGAAACTTAAAGTCAAACGCTGATTATATCATCAGAGTTATGAAACGGTCGGATCAGAATCTCCAAAAAAGAATTTTAATGATATCATTTCAATGTGGATATAGTCCAATCAAAAACTGGTATGATCTTGCCGTAACTCATAACTTTGCTGTGTCAGTGGAAAATCTCGAAGATCTGAAAAATGCTTTTTATGATTGCATATCTCAAGTAGATGATAAAATGTATCGTTATTGCCTTGAAAGGGCAAGCGTATCAGAATCTCGTTCTATTTATAGACAACTTAATCTAAGACTGGGTGAGAAAAACTATTTTAGAGATGAGTTTTCAGCTTTTGAAATGGGTTTAATTTTCAAAGTTCGAATTGACATGTTGGAACTCAATTATAGGCCATATAGAACTGATATAGACCCCATTTGCTCACTGTGTAACCTTCATCAGAACGAAGACGTTTTACATTTTTTAGCGGTATGTCCGATTTTGCAAGAGATCCGAAGGCTCCATCTAAGATCCAGTTTTTTAACTTTTGAAGAATGCATTAGAGTTCTAAATGGAGATCACGGTTGGAAACCACTTATACGCTATGTTTTACATGCAAGAAATTACCGAAATACGTATTTGAATCTGTTTTGAGTCCCGATCAATAATAGAAATTTTGTTTTACCTAAACTAAAAGCCCCGAACTCTTATGAGTATCTCACACCTTATAATGCAGTTCTTTTGTAACTTCACTACAAAAACATAGTTACCATTTTTTGTTTTAGGTAAACTAAAAGCCAAATAAAAGTAACTCTATTGAAATTGTATTACTTAGTTAATCTATTCATTGTATTTTATTTTTTTAAATGTTTTTAAGCATAAAGTTTTCTTTCTTATTGTTTATATCGATAACACATTGAAAATCAAATAAGTATTTTAGCTTTCTTTATGTATAAACAAAACAAAAGTTATTAATCTCTCTTTTTTAATGCTAACTTTTTTTTAACTGGCAGACGACTCATGAAGCCATGCTTTTGTAAATCTTTATATCTAATTTATGTAATATTTTAATATGAAAAAATAAAGATATTAATAATAATAATAATAATAATAATAATAATAATAAAGAATCTCGGAGCTGAGACACTAGGAGCTCATTTTTAAACCCTCTTGTCTGCTGCTGAAGATCATTACACTTTTTCTTACGCTTTACCTAACACTACTGTCGACGAATTGGATAGCCCAATATCAATGTGGGAACTGGAAACAACTCTTCACAAATTGAAAAACAACAAAGTACCTGGGATAGACGGCATTCCAGTAGAATTTTATAAAAATAGCACCGAACAACTAAAGATTTATCTGCTGAAGTACTTTAACAGATTGTATAACAATTCGCATGTACCAAACAACTTCAACAAAGCAGTTATTTTTACCATTTTTAAAAAAGGAGATACAAACCTTCCAGAAAACTATAGAGGAATTTCTATCTTAAACAGTATGAGGAAATTTTTGACTTCAATTTTGTATGAAAGGCTCTCCAAATGGATTGAGGAAAGAAACTTACTAAGCATGTTCCAAGCCGGTTTTCGTTCGGGCTTTTCAACGATGGACCACATCTTCCCACTGATTAGTATTGCCAGAAAATCAATAGATAAAAAGAAAAAAACTTTACTTTTGCTTCGTGGACTTTAAAGCAGCCTTTGACAAGGTAAACCGACAGGCTTTAATGTACAAGCTTTCGATGTTGGGAATTTCCCGTAAATTTCTTACGATGTATTTCCGCTTCCTTGCCCAATCTACTGCATCTGTATGGGATGGATCGGAGTTTTCAGAATGGTTTGAAACAACCGCAGCACAGTGGCCCGTATTGACTTTTTTGGTTGCAAAAATCATATCTCTTAAACGAATAAAGGTATCGCCAATTTTTTTTTTTATCTTGAAGGAAATTTCCAAGGCTATAAAATTTCGAAATTTTAAGAAAAAATATTTACAGGGTGTTTCAGAATCTGCTGCTGAAATAAGTAGTTTTAGTTAAGGTGGTTAACATAATTGGTATTTGATTCTAAAAAAGTCGAAAGTCAATTTATGAAGTAATTTGAGTGTAACTTAAGTGAAACAGTGGGGAAAAACGAAAACAAACCAATTTGAGTGAAACAGTGGGGTAAAAAACATTTTTTTTTTTTTTAATAATTATTTTTTAATTTTTTTTTTATAAGAGAGTACATTTATAAAGTATTTATTGATAGATTACAATTCAAAAAGTAGAGAAACAAGATAAAATGAACAAAAATGTACATACAAAAATTAAATTTCTTGGAAACTATCATCTAAGTCCAGGGTAATGCGTAATAAACTTATCATTTCCGGTGAGTATTGTGCTTTCAGATGTTTTTGGTTTCGTACATGGCTTAAGGAAGAAATACATAAGTGGATCGGATGAGATTGCTAGCATGTTAAATAGCTCTTCATTCTGCCGAATTCTTGAAACTTTGCACGTATTTTGATATCTGTACTTCTTGTAGTCTTTATTTTTGGACTCCTGGGCTTCTTCTGACAATTCTCCAAGTGGTAGAGATTGGTATTCGATGATATTTTGACTATGAACCAAAATTTTATGAAGAGAAGGTGTGAGTTGTTTTTCAGGGTACTTTTGTTTCAATAACTCTGCGGTTTTTTGGTGTACTCTCCAAATTTAACTGTATTTACTTCTTCCCTGCAATTCAAAACATTTAGTATTATTTTGATCCTGGTCATAACCTCTTCATTGACTCAAGTTATTCGAGCGGTTGCCTTAGATTGTTCAAAAAATCTCCTTGAAGTGTTTCCATCATTGCTATTTCCTAATCCTTGCTTTGGTTTATCTACATCAAGTCCAAGCTCATTGTGAAAACGCCTTTGAATCTCTTGTTTTCTTCTCTTTTCTGCCTCTTTGATCCCAATAGATTCATCAAATTCCTCTCCCTCTTGTCGAAGTGTATAAGCCAGTTTCAAAATAAATTCCATGCACCTGATTCTAGCATGCAATGGAGAGATTCCATATTCGTAGTTATGTTCGTCGTTATTTAATTCATCCTGGTTATTGAAGCTTTTTTGGGTCCTTTTACATATCGGACATGACCGCGTAGACTTTGTTTCAGTTAATTCGTTTAAAACTTTTCCGTCAATAAGAACTCGTGATTCACAAATATAGTTATATCCTCATTAAATTTATATATTGTTGGTTGAATATCTGCTATTTGCCTTTTTATATCGTCGACTGTTGTATTTATGAGGTCACTTGTTTCCTTAGCATATTGGAACATTATGGGTCGGCAGAAATGAGTTGATGATGGGCGAGGGTTCCTCCAATGTTCACAATTTGCACTATTAAGCCTGAGTGGAACAACTGATGCCATGAACATGTTTGCGTCTGTTTCACCATCTGTTGTATTAATTTTTTGCTTGTATGCACCTTGGCCAGATGATCCATCGCAGCCCCATTTACTCTGTAAGGTCAGATTTCTTGGGAGTTCATTTATTTGTTCCTCCGTTTTGCTTTCTAAAAGCCGCCTTGCAGTATGGTCCATCATGTCTTGAAGTTTGACTTTAGCTGATATTTCCGTGATTTCGCTGTTTTCTGGAACTGCTTTTTTTTTGGTAACCGTAATTGTGTTGTAGGATGGCAGAACAACATATTGTGTTTCCTCAACGAAGTTCTCAGGATTTTATACTTTTCTTTTGATAGACCCAAATCCATAAACAAAGCTAATGCATTCTCATTAGTATATTTTATGGGATCCTTTTGTGGAGTAGGAATGCTTTCCTTGACTCTTTTGACTCGAAGTGGACTTGCAGTAGCAATTGCCTTGATCACATCACTCTTCGCCTTTTCATGATCTTTATGATATCTTATCACTAATGCATCATAGAGATTTTCAGTACTTATCTCCTCTGTTGCATTGATTAGCTTTTTTTTTTTGGTGAATGTTGCGCACTCATTGAGTGACTTCCTAGGCCTTCCTCTTGATGATCTTGATTTAGTTGGAAGATCACAAAAATCATCATCATCGGTTTGTCCGGTTTTGATATGGAGAGATGAAGAAAGCCATTCCTCATTTTTGTTTATGAAATTTAATCTCGATCTATGGGATGCGACCCATTTTTTATTAATGTTGTAATAAAAACTTTTTAATTTTGTTTCATTTTCCGGTAAATTTTCACCGGATAGTTGGTATTCACTTATTACGGCAAAAAAGAACTCTTCAAGACTCTCAACTTTGACAAAAAGTTCAAACAAAATATTGTATGGTATATACATTTTAAATAATTTTTCCTTATACAACTGCTCGATCGCTCTTTCAAGTTTTCAATGATAATTTCATCGCAATGTTTCATCTTTTTATACTATAAAACTAAATACCTGCACTTTAAATATTCAATTTTATGACATCCTAATAATGTAATCTGTTTACCTATAAGATTTAAATATTAAAAGAAATTCTAATCCAGTTAAAAACTCTTATCCACCAAACTACCTGACAATATAATTAATCATACCCGAAATCAAAAACATTCATACTTAAAAGTTTTATCAGCGGGGGTCACAAGAAATAAGCTAAAAAACCGTTTTAAAAAACTCAGGTAGTTTTTTCCTTCTAAATTACAAAACAATTTTATTTCAAACCAACACTCATACCTGCAAAACAAAGAAAAAATATTTTTCATGATTTTTTTTCTGCACCTGACAAAAAAAAACTACTGACTTCATCAAATCAAATCGCTCTAGCTCAGCTCTATGCAACTTTATGCAGCTGAGTTTTTGGTTTTATATGAAGATATATATAAGGATTTACTATCCGTCGAGCTTGGCTTGATTATGTTTGAACCTTTTTTTTCTACTCAATGTAAAGTCGAAAAAGCGTGCAAAAATGGGTGTTTCAAAAAACATTAAATTTAGCAGTTTTAAAAAATATACATTTTTTTTTTTTTCATTTCTGATTATAGAAATTAACACATCTATCAAGTAAAAATAACAAAAAAAAAGTTTTAATTTACACCTTTTTCCTAGTTTTTACACTCAAAATTAAAAAAAAAATGTTTTTTTTCTCACCATAAAAATTTGTCAACTTTGACTCGCTCTACAAGCCAAACCATTCATACAAATGAAATAATTTTTTCGATTACTAGAGCTCCAAACATTTGTTAACTCAAAAAATGTAAAAGTTTTGCGTTATAAAACCACCCGACAAATTAATTTCGCTAGCACTTTTGCCTAAACGGGCCACTGTGCGCAGGTGCTCCAGAAGGCTGCATTTTAAGCCCACTATTGTTCGCTTTATTTATTGATGATATTTGTGAGGTACTACCAGGAGAAATACTTTTTGCTGATATTCAAGTAAAGGTTTTGCTCTACGCTGACGATTTAGTTTTATTGGCTGACAACCCTTTCACCATGCAGTTGAAATAAACAGACTAAATCCTTTTTGCGAGAAGTCAACACAGACAAAACTAAGGTGATGATTTTTGAAGCACGTCAGAAAAGAAGACTGCCTGAAGAAAAATGGTTTCTCAATAATGTGCGTATAGAAGTTGTGCAAGAATTTAAATATCTTGGTGGTTTGATCACGCACAACCTGAATTTTTCAAAGCACGCCAAACAAAAAGGTAATGAGGCTAAGCTTGCCTTGAGCTTAATGTGGCCCAAGTTCTTCGCAAACCAAGGAATTGATCTTAAGTCAAAATACCGTGTTTATCATGCAACAGTAAACACATGTATGTGCTATGGTATACAGGCATTCGGACACTTGTTCTTCGAGGAGTTCGAAGCAGTGCAAAGGCATTTCTTCAAACGTTTATTTAGATTGCCAAATTCAACGCCAAATTATGCCATATATGTGGAGTCAGGTATACCGCCTATATACACCCAAAACCTAAAACCTAAAAAAAAAGTGATTAGGGTAAAAATTAAAAAAAAAACAAATTTAAAAAATTCTTTTCGTACTTAAAAGGTTTTTTTGAGTGGATGGCTTAAGGGGTATTTTTGTTTTAATTTTGTTTTTAAAGGGTGCAGTGGGGTACAAACGAAAAGTGGTATCCGATTTCAAAACTTCTTTGTGTTAGAAAGGTTATTTTAAAAAAATGCTATTTATGGAGTGAAATAGGATAAAAACAAAACGGTGGTTTTCAAATAAAAAAATTCTTTCTGTGTTGGACTCAGAGGATCATATTTTACAAATTTAGCCAATCATAACGTGAAGTGGGTTACAACACAGAAAGTAGAATTCGATTACAAAAAGAAGTTTAAATAAAGAAATACACAAAAACAACAATATTTGCTGTTATTTTTAACGGGGTAAATATTGTTTAAAAATTGAAAATAATTTTGTTGTACCTATACTAGTATACTCTAAAATCTTCATGTATTTTGTATGGAAAATTTTAAAAGCTTACCGGCACGTGTTAACGGGGTCGAAAGAAATTCAAAAATTTCAAAAATAAGCACCACCCTAATACATATGTTCGTTTTTTCTATCAAAAATTACAAAAAAAATCTAATCCTATCGACTCCAAAATAATATATAATATACACTTATATATTATTTAATCATGGATGTTATCTCTTCTTATAGTTTTTGTATCCTCTTCTTTAACGTTAACGTGACTGGCCCTCCCTAAGAAACTTAAAAATATACAAAAAAAATTTGTAGGTACTTAATTACGTAAAATTTTGAAAAAAATTGGTTTGGAATTCATTTTTCAAACTTTTGAGTTTGAAAATTACTATTTCAAAAACTATTAAAGAAAACAAAAGCAGCTTTATTGGAAACAAGCAAAACAAAAGATTTCTGGCTTTTCAAAAAGATATATCATGTCATTGTGAAATTAACTGTCGTTTTTTAATAATATTTTCTTACTAAAGATATCATAATATCATGCTTCTTTAATTTGTGGCTACAAACGAATGTTAACCACAAGAGCATGTTCGTGCGATCCAGTCGTGCATATTTTTAAAATTTAAATTGAAAAAATCTAACAAAAATGAAATTTGAACAAAAAAATAATAAATACATTTTCATGGATATTATTTGAAATCTGAGAATAGCCCTTAAGCCCACCCTCCGTACGCTACTGCTACCTACATATGCATGTATTTATTTGTTTTAATGAATGTTTAGACAAAAAAATTCCATATTTACAATATACAAATTAAATGCAAATCATTATAGCTTATACCTAAATTCATTGGTATATAGGTTTTCATTATAAGGAATATACCCTAGCCACCTTCTTAGATGTAGAAGGGGCTTTCAACAATGTCCTAACCGAATCCATTCTGGAATCACTCGTTGACTTAGGTGTAGAGGACTGCATCAGGGAGTCGATAATATCCATGCTCAGCGATAGGAGGAATCAAATTACCTTTAGGTAATAATAAATCGATCAAACACGCCAATAGAGGTACCCCACAGGGTGGAGGTTTATCTCCACTTCTCTGGATCCTAGTCATGAACAAAATTCTCGTTAAGTTGCAGAGATGCGTGGTGAAGGCAGTTGCATTTGCGGATGATTTGGTGATTTTGGTTTCAGGAAAGTTCCCAACTGTGATCAGTGAGATCACAGAGATGGCTTTGAGGAAGGTTAGTAACTGGGCCACGAGTTGTGGAGTTGGTGTTAACCAAAGCAAAACTGAACTGATGCTTTTAACCACCAAAACAAAAATACCTCCCTTCACGCTGCCCCGTTCTCTCACTTTCTTCCAATGCGAAATACCTGGGCGTTATTCTTGACCCCAAGCTAAATTGGAAACTGAATATTGAAGAACGGGTTAAGAAGGCCTGTATAACCTTTTATGCCTGTAGTAAGACCTTCGGAAAAAAATGGGTCCTCCAATCGAAGATGATACTGTGGACGTACACAGCCGTGGTAAGACCGGTCCTCTATGGCTCTATTGTCTGGTGGCCCGCGCTTAGCAAAGGGTATAACATAAACAAACTCAAGAAGGTTCAAAGAACAGCTAGCGTTGGCACCACAGGGGCCCTACGCTCCTGCCCGACGGATGCCTCAGGCGTCTTTCTGCACCTCTTCCCTCTTGATTTACATATTAAATATTTAGTATCCTGCAGCGCCTTAAGACTTAAGGAGTCCAATTGTTGGATTGCTAAACCATATGGTCACAGCAATATCACAAGTTTGATTCCACTCTTATCTGGGTTCCAGGTCATTGTGGCATTGAGGGAAACGAGCGGGCTGACGAACTGGCCAGGCAAGGATCAGCCCTTCATAGCTCACTTGCGGAAAGAGTTAATATTCCGCTTGGACTTATGAAGGGCAATTTATTCTCAATTTTTCTTATTGAATCCAATCGCAGGTGGGAAAGTTTAACAAACTGCGTCATATCGAGAAAGATATGGCCCATCTATAATAAATCTCGAACAACTGATCTGATTTTTAGGCCCAGGCGAGACATAGCCAGGGTTGTTGCGACATGTTCTGGCCACTGGCCTATAGAAGATTATGCGGCGTAGCTGGTCATTCTGCACAATACTTTTTGTCGCAGTTGTGGGGACCATCAGGAGAAGGAAACAGTGGCCCACTTCCTCTGTAAATGCCCTGCTCTGGCCAGATGGAGAGCGAAATCTTTTGGAAAGGCTTTTCTTGAAGATCTACACGAACTCTCTGAGATAAAGATCAAAGATTTGATTGCTTTTCTCAACGCGACAAAATGGATCTAGGTCAAGCTTCGACCTTAATTCCTTCACCTCACCCTTTGGACTCCTTTAGACAGCGCGTAAGCTGAATAAGGGCGTTTTAAGGACCCGTAAGAGGGTATATGTGCAAACCCCTCCAATAATATTAAAAAAATTAAAATTAAAAATAAAACCGCTTTTCACCCAACAGGTCAATACGAGTTATGGTGTCAAAACGGCGCACTCTAGCGCTAATTGGGTCACGGAGCGAGTTTGCTCTGGGCCGCCATCTCTACCTGCCTGAAACTGCAATGTTTTCATTTTGTGGTTATCTTTTGTTTACTTTTCGTTCTTTTGATCTGAAATTGCATTCATTTTTGTAAATGTGTTTTCAATTTAACCCTTTTTTGTCGATTTCGATTTTGGGAATTGTTTTCTGTTATTATCTGATTAATTTTCCTTTTTTGTCGACATTTTATTCTTTCGATTTGGTCAATTTCTTATTACGAAATTTGTGCATTGTGCCCATAATGAATGAACAACTAAGTACACATTATTGATTCGATTTTGTCCAAAAATTAAGTATACAGAAATTAAATTAACAAATTGTTTCCATTTTTGAAGTGCAAATAATAAGTTTTGACAATAAATTTAATGCAAACACGATTTTATCTTTTTTATTTATTCCAAATGTATTTCGATTTTTTTTCAACACATTTCGTTTGACAGACCAACCATATTTATAACTTTGATCGTTCCTAAATGAAAAGTTACCCAAAGTAACTTTTTTAACTATGACATTCCAACTTTTATTTTTGACACATCAACCATAGTTAACTTTAGTTAGAAAAAGAACGCACCACTACCCTTTTTTCTCAACGCACTTGCCAAACATAAGATACAACAACAAAGCACAAGGCACAGAACGCAGAACATCAAAAAATCTTCATCTCTCAAAAAAAAAAACAAAACAAAAATACAGGCAGTTCTTTTCCCAGCTTTATTGGACACAAACAAAAGAAAAGATTTTTGGGATTTTCAAAAAGATATATCACGGCATTGTGAAATTAACTGTTGTTTTTTAATAATATTTTCTTAATAAAGATATCATAATATCATGCTTCTTTAATTTGTGGCTACAAACAGAATGTTACCCACAAGAGCATGTTCGTGCGATCCAGTCGTGCATATTTTTAGAATTTAAATTGAAAAAATCTAAAAAAATGAAATTTGAACAACAAAATAATAAATACATTTTCTTGGATATTATTTGAAATCTGAGCATGGCCCCTTAGCCCACCCTCCGTACGCTAAGCTATACCTTTGTAGGTAGGCACCTATAACCTATAAGAGACCCTTTCCAATGCGCTAAAACAAATATATTTTCGAAGCTCGGATAGGTAGATATACCTACTAATAATAAATATATGTTGGTATACATATATTAAAATCTAACTCCTGTTAAGCCTCAAGTCCTGGCTATGTACGCACATTATGTTGATCTGATCATTTAAAACACCATAATGCTAAATTAAAAAAAAATAGAAAAGGAGTTTCAATAGATGATGTGTTCCTATACCAAATTTGAAGAAATCCGTCCATCCCTTTGGGCTCTAGCTCCATTTACCTACTTCAAGATGGTGGCACAGACTGACTAACAAACTAACGAAAATGAATTCTAAAAATTATGTTACTGATAATTTTGACCAAAACCACGAAATTACATAAACGAAATGAAAAGGAGTTAAATTCCATTCCAACTCATTTTTCTAAATTTGAATTGAAGATCGACTAAACTCAAGAAAATAAAAATTAAATCCAGGAATATACATAATTATGTAGGTATTTCATTACCTACCCTTTTTCTCAAAGCACTTGCCAAACACAAGATAAAACAACAAAGCACAAGGCACAGAACGCAGAACATCAAAAAATCTTCATCTCTCAAAAAAAAAAACAAAAACAAAACACAGGCAGTTCTTCTCCCGTCGCGTCGATCGTCAACAAAAAAAAAAAACACACTTAGTAGGTACTTGCATATGCCCAGCAACAAAACGAAGGCGCGAGAAAGAGAAATGGCAAAAGACAAGATGAAATAAACATGATACCAACAACTTTTAAATGTTCCCTAGCATTTTTTTTTGTGTAGATACATTTACGTGGACCTGAAATATTTAGGTGGACCTGAAAAATTTTGGTGTACCTGGAGATTTGCTGGTGCACAATTTTGTTCTACGTGCGACATCTTTTATCATCTTTGGTTAAATCCTTTCTTCGGTAAGTTAAAGGCACTCAGTTTTCTGCACATTGGAGACAAAAACTAAAAAAGAATATTTCAATATATTTAAAATACTAAACAAGCACTAATTAATTTCACGAATTACTTCAAAGTAGAACAATTTAGAGAGAAAATAACCAAATTATGACTTACAATTGATAGGTGCTGTAGGATCACAGTACACAAATCTAAGGTAATATATTGCGCAGGTTGTCAGTCAGAAATTAAACATGGCGGCTCGAGTGTCTACGAAAACTGCACATGGCATTACTAGAAACAACAACAAATATAAGCATTTTAAGAAGTAAAGAGACACTGGATCCGCCATTTTCACAGATGCGCAGAACTGAACAAAAATTTAAACGCTAATGATATTACCTTGAATATATGTACCTTGCTGTAGGATATCCTCTGAGACTTTATATTAGTGAAAGTGAAACAGTGCCCCCTATCAAGGCTTCAGGCACTACAATGCATTAGGGATAGAAACTAGCACTCCCTATTATATATCGTCTAAAGACCTTTGCAGATGATCTTGGTATTGCATATCTTTCTGATCTGACAGCGCTTTGAACCTTATTGCTGAAATCACAGATTAGCCACATGAAGATGAGAATCCCCGGCAGCCATTTTAATTTGCCTACAAGCTTGAACTGTCAGATATCAGATAAAAAATGAGAACGTGTGTATAAAAACTTCACACATAGACAGTAGGGATCTTCAGACAACCGGTTAAATTGTTGTTGCAATTCACATCTATTCATCGACGCGGGAAAAAATTACAAATACAACAATGTAAACAAATGGGTTTTGGAGGGTGAAACGTACGAAACATTCTCATCTTCATATGGGTAATCTGGCTGAAATCAATCATGATGTTCATCTTTTGAGAATTAGGTTTTCTGAACAAAAACTATTTTTTAGTAACAAATCAAAATAGTGTATTTATTCAGTCAAAGCCGTCCGGAGCCAAAAAAATTTTATCGAGTCGTGTGTGTTCTTTTGAAGAACATGACAACAACTGCTTCAAAATAAAAATGGCCGATTTTATAAAGGGGATTTAACTATTTAATAGGCTTTTAAATCTTACAATGACGTTTGTTCCATACAAAATAAGTCATTTAAAAATTTAAAAGCCTGTTAAATATTTGATCATAGCATGAGATGGTTCGAACAAAATTGTCTCAGAAATTTCTTTGGCAATAGAATTCTAGGAATGGTTTGTTTTGGAAGTTTATAATCTAGGTTACAGTGTGGTTTAAATTGTTGGGCTTCGCTTATGACCCAATTCTCCAACCACACGTGAAAATTTGCAACTTTTTTTGTTTTGGTTATGATTGATTGAAAATTTTGATTGTGCTGTATCATTTCATTTTTTTTTTTATTGAGTCTTTTTAGTTTCGTTTTACATGTTTGTCTCATTCTAACGATAGCTTAGAATGTAATAAAATGGCTATGTTGTATTGCCTTCTTTTTCGTTGGTGTTTTTATGGATGGCCTCGTGGCGGTCATTTTTTATATAAAGTACATACATATATAGTTGATCTGCTTTTGCTCATAAAAATAGCATTGTTACTTATGACGTGAGTGGTCATTAAAATATGTACGATAAAATACCTTAAAAACTAGAATACGCCTGGGATTATATTTATATATAATAAATATATTTCATGTTATAGAGCGAGTGCGCTCTGATATCACACTGATATCCACGCTGAATTCATGTATGAGCTAGTTTCTGGTTCATCGGTGAATTTGATGTGGTTGATTCTGCCATGGTCTAATGGCTGGTGCAGTTGCTAGGCAGTTCTAGGTACCACCTAGAGACCCGTGTTATCAGGATTAAGATTTCAGCTACAATCCAGTGGCTGTAACAGTTGCTAGGCAAAAGATTTGATTGACTTCTACAATGTCCGTTTTAGCGGGAAAGGTTCTGGCAAGGATGCTCTGGATCTAAATTGTTGCTAGACAAAAATTCTCCTGTTTCGCAGAAAGGAGCCACCCTTCCCTAGGGATCCCAATCAGGAAGTGTGAAATTAATTGCTACAGTTGCTATATGGTAATTGGTACCACCACAGTTGCTTGGCGTTAAATGGTACCACCTGGAGACCCGTTTCAAAGGGCTTAAGGTTTTTCATCTAGTTCAATGGGAATTAGCGTTGCGGTTGCTGGAATCCCTCCTCCACAAAAGATTTCCATCCTAGGATGAGAAAAAAAACAATTAAAATTATTTTGCTTATTGCTTTTTTTTAAAGAAAAAACTGGTATTTGCAGGCTGTGCCTCTGCCTAGGCACAACCTGCCTCTTTGCTTTCCCTATCCGAACCCGGTGGCAATTCTAATCGATTCTTGTTTTGACGTTAAAAAAGTGGCAGTAATTGTTGCCCAAGTTTTGTTGTTGTAATGCATGTATTTTGATGATCTATATGGATCAACTCTGATAATAAAGCGTATCATATGATAAGAGAGCTATTTTGAGGGAAGCGTTGAACTCTCACAACTCGGCCGCAAAGTTCGGGCAAATGTTGGCGTTGAAGCAAGTTTATCTGCAATTCAAAAAGTGGTTAGGAATGCTCCACATTTAAAAATAATAAAATTGAAGAAAAGAAATGCGCTTGAATTTTGCACGAGCGCACGTGACATGGAGTTCTGATTTGCGTTACTTTTTCTTTGGGCATGAAAAGAAATTTAATTTGGAAGGTCCAGACGAATAAAATTCAATGATCTTCGCAAGGATTAACACCAGTTGGATCGCCTGCATTCTCGGGTGGGGGACGCCTGTGAAATTAGCATAACAATTTTCACCTAGGCTAACGGGAGTTAGCTAGAGTTTTTTTGCATTTTTTATACATTTCCATTCCGGATTTTGTAGTTCACCAAGTAGTGGGTGTACTCCCATGTACTGCTAACTGCACTGTGAAGTTAGCAGTACATGCTGTTTTTTCAACAACCACGTAAGCTAAGAACTTGCAGTAAGTGTCCAAATTTGCAGTTTTTTTTTAGCAGTTCAAGAAAAAAATCACTCAAAATTTTTAAGTCGTCAATTTAAAAAAAAATTCATACTAAAGCCTAGTACGCTGCTGATGCGAAACGAAATTTTTCGGTGGTCTCCAACACGACAACGAAATAATCTGCTACAATCAATCCAAATAATAATCTCCAAATAATCTGCTACAATTATCAATTTCGCTCAACGAACAGCGTACTGGAAAACGAAAAGGAGGACGAAATTATTCGTTTATGATTTCGTTGTGTCATTTTTGTATGGGATTTTTCGTTTCGCATCAGCAGCGTACTAGGCTTAAACACCTAACTTCACTTTGAAGTTAGCAGAAATGGGGTTTTTTAAGCAATTAGACAAGTTATCGCTTTGAAATATATACCCAAATTTGCAGTTTTTCCTCCAATTCCAGAAAAAATTACTCAAAATTTTGAAGTCGTCAATTTAAAAAAAAAATTCATACAATACTCCTAAATTCATTTTGAAGTTAGCAGTAGATACATGGGGTTTTTTAATCAACCAGACAAGCTTTCACTTTAAAATAGGGTTCCAAATTTGCAGCTTAATTTGCAGTTGAAGAAAAAAATTACCCAAAATTTTGAAGTCCACATTTGAAAAAAAAAAAATTTAAAGGGACTTTTGACCCACTTGGATGAGTTACAAGTCCGCAAATTACTTACTATTATGGTCCCGTTAGCCTATGTGAAAATTGTTATCGAGGGTGGGGGTGTGTTGGCGTGGGAAGCCATGTTTGGGGATGGCTGGCTCGTAAAGTACAATACTCCAAGAAAGTGGAACTAGTTGAAGGCATTAAGCGCGCTTGGTCAGTCATTTCTTAATATTAAATTGAAAAAATTGTACTAGTCGACACATTATTAAATATATTAAAGTTCAAATTACTGAATGCTGTGATGTGCTTTTTGCTTTCCAGCCGAGGTTATGCTCGCCGTTCTCGCCAGGGTCGTTTTGAAGAAAACACGAAACTTCAAAGGAAAAAGGTCTTAGAACCTTATTACAAAATCTTTATTGAAAACAATTCTTTATTATAAAACACAATATTCTCTATTCACTGTAGTTCACTGGTACTTCGGTTAAATCTGGTAATTGGATTTTTCACGGGTATTCGGATGACTTGCGTTGCTGGCCTCTAGTCTAACTGTCGTGTACTGGTCTCTGTTGATTCGAGTTTGGCAATAGAACTTGGTGTCTGGTCTCGGTTTATCTGGCTTCGGCTTATTCGGTTTTAAAAACTGGTGCCACTATTACGATGTCAGGTTTGGGACGGGATGATGCGGCTTTCGCATGTCTTCAGCAGGTACTACGCCCCTGGTGGCACTCAAAACAGCAGGCTAAAACGCTCTGGTACATCAGCAGGTACTACGCCCCTGGTGGCACTCAAAACAGCAGGCTAAACGCTCTGGTACATCAGCAGGTACTACGCCCCTGGTGGCACTCAAAACAGCAGGCTAAACGCTCTGGTAGATCAGCAGGTACTACGCCCCTGGTGGCACTCAAAACAGCAGGCTAAACGCTCTGGTACATCAGCAGGTACTACGCCCCTGTTGGCACTCAAAACAGCAGGCTAAACGCTCTGGTACATCAGCAGGTACTACGCCCCTGGTGGCACTCAAAACAGCAGGCTAAACGCTCTGGTACATCAGCAGGTACTACGCCCCTAGTGGCACTCAAAACAGCAGGCTAAACGCTCTGGTAGATCAGCAGGTACTACGCCCCTGGTGGCACTCAAACAGCAGGCTAAACGCTCTGGTAGATCAGCAGGTACCGAAGCCCCTGGTGGCAATTAGGACGTTTGACTTCGAACTAAGATTCCTTACCACTGGTGGGGGGGGAACTTTAGTAAGAAATGGCTGGGCAATTTCTCCTACCTAACTTTGTCTTTCAACGAAACCCCTTACCACTGGTGGGGGGAAGCTCCGAGGAAAACAAAAGAAACTAAATGACCAGATCGACTCGACTTGTCTACGACTGGATGTAAAATGATCAATAAAACCAAATTTACTTATGTCGTCTGACTTTGCGTGTGACCGAACGGGTGATTTTCGTCCATCGAAGTAGGTTCTCTTGTTACATTTTCAGTAAAGACTGAATGTGAGTTGTATAGTGATGAACGAAAAAGAGTAATCGTGTAGATTTTGCTGTGACGTCATGCGTCCATGGTATGTGTGAATTGTGTGTGGTAAAGTACAATTCTCAAAGTAAAAGAAGTGAAGTAGCATGGAACGCTTCGTTACATACCCCTCCTTGTTCGGAGACGAGAACCCTCTCGTCTTGAAATTCGTCTTGTCAAAAAACACATTTGTTTTTTTTTTTCCTTCTTTTTTTTTTTTTGAAATTATAACTTATCTTTTTTCTTTATTTCAAACAAAAAAAACTTAACATCAATTCGCAAAAGTATAAAAAAAACAAAGTAAAAAAACTTAAGTTAAGGAACTTCAAAAATATATATATAACTTAAATCAAACTTCAACATAGGAACTCAAAATATTAATTCATAGCAAAAAAAAACTTAATCGCAAAAACAGTTTTTTTTTATGGCGAAAAGGTAACTCTTTTCTTGAGGCCTGTCTCGCGATGAGTTAGAATGGCCACTCCTGGCTTAATGATTCTGACGTCCACGCGTCCGTAGCGACGGGTAAAGGTGAAATGTTGACGTCTATATCTGGGGTTATAAGTCGGGTGTTGCGTGATGGCAATTCCCGTGGAGGGATCCTTTTCCTGCCGCGATTTGTTGACTTGTTGCCCTGTTGTGGTGTCCGGTGGGATTGGTCTACTCGTCCTTACCATGATAGGAAATTTTAGATCATGTACGGTCACACAATTTGAGGTAACGGCGGTAGCTGGGATGGCGGCGACTGATGCGGGGGCGATGGCAGCGGTGGATGTTGACGGTATTGACCTATGCCTGTTGATGCTGGTAAGATTCCTGGCGGTAGGCATAATGTTGCTGGCGGTAGGGGCAAACGGTAAAACAACGTTCGATGCGGCAGCCGCTAGGGCGGCAGCGGAGGTTGACGGCAAAGAAACAGCTCCCTCGTAGTCGACAATGTTTTTGGTAGCGGTGGTTAGGATTGCTGATGCAGCGGCGGTGGGTTTAGTGGCTGGTGGCGGTGCAGTGGTAACGGTGGCTTGAGATATGGACAGCTTGGAAACACGAGGCCTTCTGTTATCAGCTACTTTCTTAGTGGCTGTATTGCTGGGTGCAGGAACTCCGGGTGATTGGGCAGAAAGTCTGGTGGTAGCAGCTTCGTTTGGCTTATGGCTGGAGCGCCTTTGTCCAGCCTTATTGGAAGTGGCGACGACAGCAGAAGTGGTCGAAACGGCGGCAGTGTGGGCTTTTGGTGATGATGTTGGCCTCTTGCGTGGCTCAATCTTTCTTCCTTGGCTACTTGGCTTGACGCATACCTTTCGACTGGGGTTGGACTGTGGTGGCGCAGTTGTTGTGGGTAACGTAGGAAGAAATATAACAGACCTGACTTCGGGTCGCATTTTTGATGGCCGTGTAGGTTGCCTACTCCACGGCTCACTTGGTTTCTGTTTGTCAGACTGGTCCATTTGAGGTGTTGGCGGCTCTGCGGTTGTGCACTTACTGATGGCTAGTTTGTCTTCGTCTTTTGTTTTATCGACTTGTGCTGAGAAACCTTTCAGATCCTTTAAATGAGACCTAACTATCTTGTTTCTCTTTCCGTTCTTTCTCTCCAACTTTCGTATAACCACGATAACGGGGGAGTCAAATCGTATGACTTCATATGGACCTTCGTAACGGGGTGCTAACTTCTCGGTGAAGTGCTTAGCGGCGGAAGAGAGGGTTTTTACTCTCTTGAATACTTGCTCTCCAATACTAGGCTTCCAAGCTCTGTGTCGTAGGTTATAACCACGTGCTTGTTTCTGAGCCGCGACTTGCAGGTTTGTTTTTACGAGTTGGTAAATGGTTTTTAGCCTCTCTCGCCTTACGGAAACTGGTTCCTCGTTATCGTCGCTAGGCATATGAGTATGTTTCGGTGCTTTTATCTCTCTTCCAAAATTGAGGAAGACTGGTGTAAAACCTGTAGAGTCATGCTTGCTTGTATTGATAGCAAAGCAGAGTTCGGGGATGTGTTCGTCCCAGGACCGGTGATTTTCACTTACATATTGTGCTATCATGGTTTTTAACACTCTATTGACTCGTTCGGTTGGATTCTCTTGTGGTGTGTACGGTGCGGTGAATCTCTGTTGTATTCCCATCTCTTTCAGGAAATTTGTAAGGATTGTGCTAATAAACTGGCTACCATTGTCGGACAAGAGGACGCGGGGGACTCCAAAGTGAGTTATGATTCTCTCTCTCAATGCTTTAATCACTGCCTGTGTCGTAGCTGCTCTCAATGGAACAGCTTCTACAAACTTCGTAAACTTATCCACCATGACCAACATCATGGTATTCCCTTTCATAGATCTGGGTAATGGGCCCACGAAGTCTATGCAAACGGTGTCCCAAGGACTGTCTAATATGTTTGTATGCATCAGTCCACCTGGCTTTTGTTGGGAGGCCTTGAATTCCCTACATACTTGGCACTTGCCCACGTACTTCGATATATCTCGGTACATTCCCGGCCAGTAGTATTGTTGCATTATCCTAGCTGCGGTCTTGGCTATTCCTAGGTGACCTGCGGTTGTGACGTCATGATTTTCATATAGGATTTTCTCTCTCTTCGCTGTAGGAACACATAGCTTCCAATCAGCATCCTGGCTTGATAAGGGATGGGCCGTGAATTTTCGATATAAGTGTTCCTCGAGTATCTGATAATCTGGGTATTTTTCTGGGTACTGGAGTACTCGTCGGATGCGTTTTTGCGTCCAATCCTCTTGGATGCTAGTCATAACGGCTATATCGCTTTGAGTGAAAGGTAGAGGGTCTCTTGATAGAGCGTCTGCAACGACGTTCATCGCTCCTTTTCGGTATTTAATTTCGAAGTCGTATTGTTGGAGCTCGATAGCCCATCGGGCTAGGCGCCCGGACGGATTATCTAAGGAATGAAGCCACTTTAGCGAGTGATGATCGGTAATAACTGTGAAGTGGTACCCTTCAAGGTACGGTCTCATTTTCCTTATTCCGAAAAGGATCGCCAAACATTCTTTCTCTGTGACAGAGTACTTTCTTTCCAAATCTGTAAGAGTTCTGCTAGCATAGGCAATAACTCTCTCCTGATTCTCGTAATTCTGACACAAAACAACTCCCAGGCCGTATTCACTTGCGTCTGTCTGCAACGTAAAAGAAAGATCGAAATCTGGACATATTAAAACCGGTGCCTCTGTCAGTCTCTTCTTTAGCTCCGTAAAAGCAGATTCTTGGTCTGTACCCCACGTCCACTTTTCACTCTTCTTGAACAATTTCGTCAACGGAGTGGCTACTAAAGAGAAATCTTTGATGAATCTACGATACCATGAAGTGATTCCTATGATACGACGTAGTTCCTTCACGTTACGAGGAGCCTTTAAATCTTGGACTGCCGCGATCTTGTCTGGATCGGTACTTATACCACGGTCACTTACCACGTGACCAAGATATTTCAATTCCCTTTTGCAGAATTCACATTTCTCCTTATTAATCCTCAGGTTCACAGCTTGAAGTCTTTTGAGCACTTCCTTTAAGTGTTTGAGGTGCCCCTCAAAAGTTTCGCTTATGACGATTATGTCATCTAAATAAGCAAAGGCATAGTCGTCCATATCGGGACCTATGATACTGTCCAGCATGCGCTGGAATGTAGCGGCGGCAGAATTAAGTCCACATGGCATAACCTTCCACTGAAAAAGTCCACGTCCGGGCACTGTAAAAGCAGTGGCAGGCCTGGATGAGGGATGCAACGGTATTTGCCAATAGCCTTGTTTAAGGTCTATGGTTGCGATAAAATTCGCCCGCTTGAGTTTGTCTAAAATCGCAAAAATCTGGGGCAGTGGATATGCATCCATGACTGAGATTTCATTTAACTGTCGGTAATCGACGCAAACTCTCCATGAGCCGGTTTTCTTCCTTACGAGGACGATGGGTGAACTATACGGGCTGTTGGAGGGTTCTATTTTGTCATCACGCAATAAATCATTGATTTCGTCATCGATGATTTGTTGCATCGCGGGATTCTTAGGGTAATACCTCTGTTTAAAAGGTTGATCGGTTTTCAACTTGATATGGTGCACCCCAGCGTTAGTAGTCTTAGGAAGGCTATCAAATTTTGGCAGTTCGGCATCCAATAATTCGGTTAAACGTTCCTCTTGTTGCCATGAAAGAAGTTTCCCTCCTAGTATACATAGATGATTCCGGTCTTGTTCCTGTATGCTATTAACGGAAAGAATCTCTCTACCACGTAGAGTTATTTTGAACTCCGCACTCGACAAAATGTCCACACCTATCACCATCTCTTCGGTAAGTTGCTCCATGTATGTTAGTTCACCTTGAATTGGCTGGTCATTAATGTACATAGTCAAAGTATAGTGTTCTCGGCTCGCAACGGGGTCTCCGTTTGCAAGGTGTGTCAAATGCCTACGATATTGCATCGGTACTTTGTTTCTTCGCAACAATAGACGGGTCTTTGTATTTATGAACGATTTAGTAGCTCCCATATCCAGCAAGGCATTAATGAGTTGATCGCAAATCCGGACTGGTACGAAACACCTTGGATCTACCCATGGTTGCAACACCTCTGGTTGTGGCTGATGCCTTAAGGTTTGAACTGCAGTCTCCTGGTCCTGGTTTGGTGCTCCTAGTGGAAGTTCTACATTACTACTTCTCAAATCGTCTGGGTCTTCTAAAACTGGTGCGGTGTCGCTGGCAAAGGGATCACCCCCTATTAAGTCGTCGGACACCTCTTCCTTTACTTCTTTCATCGGTAATTCGCTAAGGGGAATGGGTCTATCGTTCAGTATAGATGCTCGATGCGGGTGGCAGGCGCAATCATCAGTCAGGCGGCCATCCTCACCGCAGAAGGAACAAAACAGCCGGAAGGGACGATGACAGTTGCTCTTCGTATGCCCGCGTTGCTTGCAATTCCAACAGTGCGTTGCTCGATCGTACTGAACGGTAGGTACTACGGGTCGATTAAAATTATTTCGGCTAAAAGATACTCTAGGCGACGGCGGCGGGGAACGGTTATTATTAAAATTTTGTGGCTGCGATGGGAACGTTCTACTTTGTCCCAAGGGGGGTCGTGATGCAGGCTGACGAGAGTTACGGTCTTCACTTTGTATGTATTCGTACTCCTCGGCTAATTTCATGAGCTCATCTAGAGTCTCGAAATCCCGTCTCTTGATATACAAATGGTATTCTGGACGGAGACTGTCATAAATTCGGTCCACACTTTCTAACATACTCTTGCGAGGGTGGCGATGTATTAGATATTGAGTTGCGTGGATGAACTCCTTGGCCTTTTCTCTAGCCCCTTGTTTTCTCCGCATTATCTCATCCTCTAGTTTGTAGATATAACGAGCTGGTAAGAAATGTTCCAAAAATGAGGAATGAAAAGTTTGCCATGACTTGAGTTTTTCCCGGTTTATCCGAAACCATTCTAAAGCTGTTCCTCTTAAAATCTCTGGAAGGGCTTTCAAGATGTCATCTGGGTGGATATCGTAGCACTTGGTCAGTTCCTCCACTCTTTCCATGAACTCCAACGCATTTCCTGAAGAGTCAAACTTTAATCCCCACTTCCTTACGGTATTCATTACTTCAGCATCGTGGCTGAGTGAGAACCTGCCAATAGGCCTACTCGAAAGTTGTATATCAGGCGGTTGACTTGGAACAGTGGTATAATTGGACGGAGGTACGAGCGTTGTCTCCGGTGGCTTGGAAATATTTTGGCTTGTGCCCGCACCATATGAAACTGAGCGGGGTGGAACTTGAAAAACTATCTCCGTAAAATTAGGACACTTAAGGGTTTTGTTATCCTCGGTATTCTTGGTATTGTCCTTTGCTCTTTCTATGCCATCCTCCTCTTTATATTCTCTCTCGTTCGTAGTTTTTAAGATTTCCTCACATAAATTTTGTGTAGATTTTCTTTGCCTGGCTTCTTTAATATAAGCGCTAAAACGGGCTCTTAATGCGGTGATAGAACCCTCGGTTTCGATTCCTAGCTGGCTCATCCGCTCCATTAACTCTTGTTTCCTTAAAAGATATATGGCCCCCAGACTAGCGAAACAATCGAATTCTTCTTCGTTATCGGACATGTTGAAATGGTTCTTAACGGCGGCAGCTATGTTTTATAATTTTGGTGTTTTCAGATTTTGCTTATTACGGGGTTGGACCTTACAGTCCCTGCTCGGGCGCCAATTTGTGATGTGCTTTTTGCTTTTGAAGAAAACACGAAACTTCAAAGGAAAAAGGTCTTAGAACCTCATTACAAAATCTTTATTGAAAACAATTCTTTATTATAAAACACAATATTCTCTATTCACTGTAGTTCACTGGTACTTCGGTTAAATCTGGTAATTGGATTTTTCACGGGTATTCGGATGACTTGCGTTGCTGGCCTCTAGTCTAACTGTCGTGTACTGGTCTCTGTTGATTCGAGTTTGGCAATAGAACTTGGTGTCTGGTCTCGGTTTATCCGGCTTCGGCTTATTCGGTTTTAAAAACTGGTGCCACTATTACGATGTCAGGTTTGGGACGGGATGATGCGGCTTTCGCATGTCTTCAGCAGGTACTACGCCCCTGGTGGCACTCAAAACAGCAGGCTAAAACGCTCTGGTACATCAGCAGGTACTACGCCCCTGGTGGCACTCAAAACAGCAGGCTAAACGCTTTGGTACATCAGCAGGTACTACGCCCCTGGTGGCACTCAAAACAGCAGGCTAAACGCTCTGGTAGATCAGCAGGTACTACGATCCTGGTGGTACTCAAAACAGCAGGCTAAACGCTCTGGTAGATCAGCAGGTACTACGCCCCTGGTGGCACTCAAAACAGCAGGCTAAACGCTCTGGTACATCAGCAGGTACTACGCCCCTGGTGGCACTCAAAACAGCAGGCTAAACGCTCTGGTACATCAGCAGGTACTACGCCCCTGGTGGCACTCAAAACAGCAGGCTAAACGCTCTGGTACATCAGCAGGTACTACGCCCCTAGTGGCACTCAAAACAGCAGGCTAAACGCTCTGGTAGGTCAGCAGGTACTACGCCCCTGGTGGCACTCAAACAGCAGGCTAAACGCTCTGGTAGATCAGCAGGTACCGAAGCCCCTGGTGGCAATTAGGACGTTTGACTTCGAACTAAGATTCCTTACCACTGGTGGGGGGGGAACTTTAGTAAGAAATGGCTGGGCAATTTCTCCTACCTAACTTTGTCTTTCAACGAAACCCCTTACCACTGGTGGGGGGAAGCTCCGAGGAAAACAAAAGAAACTAAATGACCAGATCGACTCGACTTGTCTACGACTGGATGTAAAATGATCAATAAAACCAAATTTACTTATGTCGTCTGACTTTGCGTATGACCGAACGGGTGATTTTCGTCCATCGAAGTAGGTTCTCTTGTTACATTTTCAGTAAAGACTGAATGTGAGTTGTATAGTGATGAACGAAAAAGAGTAATCGTGTAGATTTTGCTGTGACGTCATGCGTCCATGGTATGTGTGAATTGTGTGTGGTAAAGTACAATTCTCAAAAAAAAAGAAGTGAAGTAGCATGGAACGCTTCGTTACAATGCATAAGTTTAGAAATAAGTTAAGGCTTAACTGCTTAATAAAAATGAAGAGAAAATGATGATCCAAGTTGAATTGTTATTTTGTGGTTTTTTTTTCTAAAAAAAATTACAAAAAAATGGAGAAACAATAATTCTTGTTTAATTTAATAGAATATAATAATATGAAATAGATGTTATTGCTGTAAACAAACATGTGAGGAATTATTTAAATACACTCTTTTCTTAGCTGTACAATGTACATACATATAAAAATATTCGTTCATAACAATAATACCATTTTTGTGTTTTTGTAATTACATTCATGCTTCTGGCACTGTTTAAAAGATATCAAAAACCTATTGGCGCAAAATTTTAAACATTTAAAACCTACTCTAAATCATTTTTAAATTCGACGCCGTTAATTTTGTTAATTTTAAACGATATAAAGTATACTTCAACGCTAAAGCACTCGTCTAACTTTAAAAGCAGCAAAATGCTTCTCTATCTTTTTTAAAGTATACTTTATCCATTCAACGTTTGTAATTTCATAACAAAAATTTAAAGAAAAATGTTTGATGAAGATCTTAAGGATATAAATCAACAATCACGAAAACTGTCTTAGCTTTAATTTGTGATGCATGCACCCAGTAACCATTACCACGACAAAACAACACCATCTCCACCCCCGATTCAATAGACTACGACGCCAAACAATATACAATACAAACTTGTATTCGGTCGACCGCCCCAACAAAAACAAAAAAACATGTGGTACTTAGTGTTGAACTACAATATCGTGGCAGATCATTTTCTGCTCACAAAATCGCCCATCATCTTAGCTGGAAAGGTGAAATAGCTATAGGGGAGTTCAAAAAGAAAAAAAAAACACAAACAAATTTAATTTTCAAAGGCGACACCCGGATTTGAACCGGGGACCTCTCGATCTGCAGTCGAATGCTCTACCAAAAATCATAACAAAACGCTACAAATGCGCTTAAAACCCTACAAATGCCCTAAAAACACTTCATTAGTTAGAAGAGTTGTTTAAAGTGTTTAAAATTAAGAAAAGGTTAGACTAGGGCTCGCAACTAAACGACTGCGTTAACTAGAGTTGGTTTTATTCCTTAAACGAGGACTGTTTAAAAATTTGCGCCATTGAGTGTACCTTTGAATTATTTGAAGGTTCTTGCTTAACTTAATACAATCTTTTCTTATAAGTCTTTTATTAACTTAAAACCTTAACATATACGTTTTTTTTCAGGGATATAGCGGAGCATTTAAGAACTGTACTACCCATCTCACTACAATCATTAAGTACTGCAGCAGCTGAACAAAACAAACATCTTACTAAGCAACTTGACGCATTGAATGCACTGTCTAAAAACATCTACTTCTCCAAGTATGAACGCATGTATTCTTCAACATCAACAGGATTATCGGCTAAAGAATGTAGCCAAGTGCTGTCATCAGAGTTCCTTCAATATTTAAAAGAACACAAACATTAATTTATCTACACAATAAAATTTTAATTTCACAGTAAATTATAAAGCTATTATTCAGCGTTAAAAAGAAGTTTTTGTGAATTTTTTGATTTAAGAGAAGGAAGTAGTAAAAGATGATTTTGAAAACAAAAGTTCTTCGAAACCCTGAAAAATTACATAAATATTTTAAGATTTTAAGTTGATATATGACCCCAACTTATATTCCAACATTTACGAGTATCAGTCATCTGCAAGGTTAAATAAAAGCGTAGAGTTTGAACAGAATTCTACCAATAAACAATTAAACCCTTTCTTTGAATCCGCTACAATTGTTGTAATTTTATTTCGACACCTTTATACATGCATACATAGTATATAAAATCTATAGTAGGGGTAGAACTATTTTTAGATAATTTGCCGCCATGGGTGGTATTTAAATTCTTTTGTTTAGTCGACCACGTCAACTGACCATGCCCCAGTCCTCGAGCAGAAATGTTAAAACTCAAAGGGCCTTACTAATAATCAAATTTAGTGTTGAGGTTAAAAGAAAATCTCCAGATTTTAGAAAATCCTCATACCAATAACGACTTTAATCTCCAGTTTAGTCGATAGCAATATGTCAAAATTTAATACACGGAAATCCTTGTTTAAAGCACAGATTAGCCATATGAAGATGAGAATGTTTCGTACGTTTCACCCTCCAAAACCCATTTGTTTACATTGTTGTATTTGTAACTTTTTCCCGCGTCGATGAATAGATGTGAATTCAACAACAATTTAACCAGGTGTGTGAAGATCCCTACTGTTTATGTGTGAGATTTTTATACACACATTCTCATTTGTTATCTGATAACTGCCAGTTCAAGCTTGTAGGCAAATAAAAATGGCTGCCGGGGATTTTCATCTGCATGTGGCTAATCCGTGGTTTAAAGTCAGGTACCTACGAAATATTTTTTTTGGACAGAAAGGTAGGTACCTTTTTTACCCATAAATAGGTAGAAACCTAGGTTGTATTTTTTTCGAAAAAGAAAGCTAGGTAGGTTGTAGGTACCTATAAGGTATTTGATTTGGTTTGAAAAATAATTTTTAATAGGTGGGTGGTTGATTAATATTTAAAATTAACGTACATACCTACCTACCTACCAAATACATTCATATCTTTGTATGTAGGTTAGGTACCTATCTACATTTCTTTCATATGTTTAAAAATTAAATGTTTTAATAGGTACCACCCTGTGCATACACAACCACCCACCCACCTACATTGATATTTACGTAATGTACCTATACGTATACCTTCATACCTACCTAAACTTTAAAAAACAAATTATACCTACCTACCGAATACCTACATAATTATTATTATTTTTGTTATTCAAAATTCCAATTACCTATCTTCTTTAATTAATGAAATCATCATGGCAATAGAAAAAAAATTAATTCTTATACATTCAAATACCTACCTACTCAGGTTTTCCTTGTAAAAAATAATAAACGATAGAATACCTACATACAAATGTAAACATTTAGCGATTTTTCTCCTATATTCTGGTCGTTGTCATGGCAAAAATGTCTGATTTAGTTATCTCTTTTACTCCCCTTATTGTTGTAAGAACAATTAAATACAACCCTCTCCTTCTATTTTTTTCTTTTACTTATTACTTTTTCCTTCTGTCTCAAGTCTCCACTGCCAACTAATTGACGAGCCCAGCGCCGCGTAACGGCCACATATAAAGAAGAAAAACTCAGTCTCGTGGTAGTACTATAGGTTCTATATACAATGGTCGAACACTAAATGAAAAGTGGTGCCCTAGTGCTGTTTTATGGTACCGAAATTTGTATTTAATACTTAATTCTACTCCCATGTTATCAGGTCGATTTCAATAGGTATAGGTATCACGGATTAGCCACATGAAGATGAGAATCCCCGGCAGTCATTTTCATTTGCCTACAAGCTTGAGCTGTCAGATATCAGATAAAAAATGAGAATGTGTGTATAAAAACGTCACACATAGACAGTAGGGATTTTCAGACACCGGTTAAATTGTTGTTGCAATTCACATCTATTCATCGACGCGGGAAGAAATTACAAATACAACAATGTAAACAAATGGATTTTGGAGGGTGAAACGTACGAAACATTCTCATCTTCATATGGCTAATCTGTGATAGGTATATTCATGGGTTGGTTTCAATCTTCAGATTTTTCTTTAAAGCGAAAAATAAAGTGTTTCATTTAGAAGTACTTTATTTATAGTTTGTATGTTTAGGTAGTTATGTGCAACATAAATTGATTATTTTATTTGTTCATACAGTGTGCACTTGTGGAAATCAGAATTTCGATAAAAATCTAAATTTAAAAAATACAAAGGCATAAGCCATCGTAAACGTTCGTAAGCTTTGTAAATCTTTCAAGTTTTCCATACAAATTTTGATAGACTTACGCATTTGACGACTTTTACAAATTTTACGACGACTTATCGACATTGCGTGAATACCCTTAGAGCCACTTTGTTCACAGTAGGTTAAAAGGTGTAAATCAACCGAAATCAGCTGATTGGCTTAGGGCCTTATTATGACTCGCGAGTCACATTAAAAAATCGGCGAATGTGACTGTTTGGCATTACTGTTTGCGAATCGCTAAGTTGAAGCTCGCCCTTAATGTCAAAATGTTGGCAGTTTTGTCTTCAAATGCGAACTTCGAAGTTCGCTATTCGTAATACCACGGAACTGATAATTCGCCAAATCGTTCGACATGAGTCGAACGTTCGACTCGCGAGTCATAATAGGGCCCTTAATCCATGATTGACAACTCAAGCTATGGATTTTTTGATACAAGTGGAAATAATCATGGATTACAGAAAACACACTGTGAAAAAACTGGTCCTTACTGTTTAACAATAGAAAACCAAAGAAAAAACAAATAAATACTCAGACAAAATATGCCAGTTTACTTATTTTTATTTGAACATATTTTAATCATGGATTACAGAAAACACACTGTGAAAAAACTGGTCCTTACTGTTTAACAATAGAAAACCAAAGAAAAAACAAATAAATACTCAGACAAAATATGCCAGTTTACTTATTTTTATTTGAACATATTTTTAGTTTAAGATTTTCTTCGAATGAAAAAAAATTAAAATAAAGTATAAGAAATATATTTCCTTGTTGAAAAATATGGTGTTATGAATTAAAAAAAAAATTGCACCAACACTTAAATCAATTGACGTACTATTAGTACTTTAATACTTTCTGTAAAAAAATAGTACGGCAATACTTAACTTTGAAGGAATAGAGCAAATTATGACAGTTCCTGCTTTGTTGTTTTTTTTATTTATGTTGTGTCTGTGTTGCAGAAAGTTAAGTTATCCAAAAAAAACTTAACAAACAAAACATCAATCAACAATTTCATCATCATCAGCCTGCTACAAATGCAATCGTCCCGGCCATTATACCCGTGACTGTAATTCCGGGCTTCGGGATTCACGCAAGTGACGAGATGGCGGTGGCGGAGGAAGTGCAGGCAACCCGGAGAAATGCTAACCGAAATGAATAACCCAACATGCTACAAATGAAACAAACTCGACCACTAGGCCCGCAACTGCCCCGAACAGATGAACGATAGCTGTAGCTCGTCCAACTTCATTTCATCGTGTTACAAGTGCAATAGAGCCAGTCACATTTCCAAGTAACCAAGACTTGCTACAGCTGTGGCAAGAGCGGGCATCTGAGGTGTGAATGTGGCGACAAGGGAAGACGCAGCTAAGCAGAGCGATGGACTTACGATGTTTTTTTCGGTAGCTGGCAAGAGCGTTCCCGAGAAGTAAAACTTCGCCTTCTTAATAAAATATTGTAGCTACCTACTTGTTTTACCTACCCCCCCAAAACAAAAAATAAGAAAATCTGACTACAATATTAAAATATCGCTGTGATTGTTTTTTAATTTTAATTTAAAATTACTGGACCTGCTGATGGAAATTATATAAAACCAACTTGGGTTTTAATTGTTCCTTCAGCAAACGACTTAATTAGTTGGTTGCCTCCGGTTGGAACTTTGATAGACTTTCGTGGAAATTCTGACAGTTCATTCAATTTATTTTCTCATTTGTAGTAGATTTTGTAATAGATTCAAGGAAAGTCTGGAGACAAGTTAGTGAAAGAGTTAAATTGTTTATTGGTAGCATTTTGTTAAAGCTAAGCACTTTGTTTTAACCTCCCCGTTAACTAATAGTCGACATTAGCGTTTTATTATTAGTAATGCCCAAAATGTTTGACAGCCTCGTCTTCGAAATTATTTCGTCGTGAAATAAATTAAATTCAAATTTTTATTTAATTATAAATATATTTATCAACCGAACGTTATGAGTGGCCGAGTTCAACGCATATCTGAATATTCAGAATTCTGAATTTTTGAAGCTCTTGATTGGCCAGCTGTCAGAAGTCATCTGAATTTTCAGAACTTTTTCTGACAGCTGGCCAATCAAGAGCTTCAAAAATTCAGAATTCTGAATATCCAGATGTGCGTTGAACTAGGCCAGTAATAGTTCCAGAATGAAACAAAATATTCCGAACTATTTTGCAAATAAAATTGAAAAAAAATAAAAATAAACAAGTAATTCAATTCATTCAATTTTCTTAACAATCTCCCCAGCGGTATTGGAGCCAGAATGGTCTTCATTACCATCACGATGAACATTTAAGACATATATTTTCACCAATGATCTCTTGAAAATGCCAGTTGAAGTTTTAACTTCTACGACTCTAGTTTCGGCATCGTCTCCAGGAAATATTTTAGTTGTAATTCCTTTCGCCCAGCACAATGTCACCTGCCTTCACTCCTTTGCCTTTGTGCAACCATTTAGGTCGACGGTTGAGTGTTGGTAGATATTCTGCTCCATCGTTTCAAAAAATTGGTCAGATAAATGTTGTGTTGCTCGCCAGTGTTTCCGAAGAATCAAGTCAGTTTTTGAGAATTTTCCAATAGTCGCTGTGGAAGAACGACCTTAAGTATTTACGCAAACAGAACTTCCATGTAGCACCACCTAGACGACAACTTATTAATCAACGAACATCTATAGCTGTCACCATTTTTCTCACCGCAGTTGCACTCCTCACACCGGACATAATTCTTTCGCCATTTTGATTTTCGATCTTCTTTTTCTCATATGTCAAAAAAGATCTTTCTTTTGAATACATCCTTGGAGCTGAACGGTCGGAGAGTGCAAACTGCGGTGAGTATACTTAATAAGATAAAACAAGAACAATTATTGTAATCTTTATTTCCATGTTCTTCTAGAAATAAAATACTACTGCTTCTATAAGGGCAATTGCATATTGATTTTTCGAGCTCTCTGGCTGGACATCAAGGATAGCGTTTTATTTCGCACTTTGGTAATCCCTGCCGTGGAAAAAATTGCGTTTAATTATTTGCAATTGCCGCCATTCGTAATTAAGTCACGCATTTTTCAATTTGCAATCGCCAGTCCCACGCCGAGGACTAAATTGCAGATTGTTGCAAACATAACCCTTGCCGCCGTGGTGTGCTCGTACAAGTAATGCACCGTACACCGCCAAGAAGAAGCCCTCGCCTTAACCCCGAATATTCGCTTTCTGCCAGCCTGAGTATGAAAGACAACAACGATGGTCAGGCGACCAACAATGCCGCCGTATCGATAGACGAGGTTCTATTGATCGATGCAAATGCCTCCGCATCCATAGGCACCCCTTTACAAGGAGTTCCATTGGTCGATATGGACAATATGAGTGTCTATAATTTGCCTCCTGGTTCTTCACGAGGAATTTGAAGCGGGAATGCCAATGCCACCGCAGTATCAACTGGTTTGTTAAATGGTGCTCCAAAATCAGTTGTTGCTGATATCAATGCCGCAGTATCAGTAGCTGAAATTGTAAAGGGCGCTGCAAAAGTTTCAGCTACAAATGCGGAAGCCGTCGCTCAAACTGCTTCCACACAAAATATACTCGACAAGTTTCAGAGGAGGTTAATCGCAATTGAGAGTGAGCTAAAAAGTACTCAAATTAAGTTGAATGAAAAAAATTCACAATGCGAATCTCTGAACGAGGCGCTGCAGATGCAGAACAGATTAATGCCTACCATCGCATCCACAGTTCCACATTGGATGCCACCGTTATCCACTTGTTACGTGGCCAGCTCCGAACACGGTAGCTCCACCAGCAGATGTGGCCGCAGCGTCGGCATCGGCCAGCTCAGCAGCCTTGGCCGGTAGTTGGGGCAAGAAAGAAACTTTCCTTTTTTTTGTTGCAGCCCATGTTTTTTTATTGTTTTTTTTTTGTGGGGGAATCCTCTCTGAAATAGAAGAAAGAATGAGATTATTTAACAAATAAAACAAACCTAAGTTCATGAAATCAAGAAGTTGTTTTGCGAAAATCCAAATGTCCCGACATCTGGATTTTCACAACACAAATTCTTACACCTAAATCACTGGTACTTACCTCATACATAGCGTAAAATGATTTCCGTCATCTAAAAAAGAAAATAGGAGAATAAAAATGTAATTATATTCA
This sequence comes from Leucozona laternaria, assembly GCA_932273885.2. Lineage (NCBI taxonomy): Eukaryota > Metazoa > Arthropoda > Insecta > Diptera > Syrphidae > Leucozona > Leucozona laternaria. The sequence goes on from OW026366.1 coordinate 140,905,021, forward strand.
TTAATACGTATTAATATTTCCAAAATAATACTTACGATTGTGAAATGCAGCATTCGTCGGCGATGATGTTTGTTTTGGTTTTGACATTTTCACATTTATATGATTAAGTCAAATGGGGTCGTTTTCTTCTGCGCAGGCATTAGTCCATTTGTCTCTTTTTACCCAAAGGAAAAGGGGGTATATAAATTACTACTGACGCATGCGCAGAATGATTTCGAACAGTTTAGGCGTTAATAGGATGAATGGTTTTCAGGGTGAGTGCAATGTTTTTAGTGTTAGTATAGGAAAGGAAATTATAGATTAAAAGGAAATATTATTATAAAAGATACAATGTTTGATTAGATTAGATTAATTAAATTTATTATTAGAATTAGATTAGTTTAGACTGTGATGAGAGGAATTAGACTGAGATAGATATAGAGAAAGGGGTAGGCAATGTATATGTGTGTGTGAGGATCTTGGACCTGGATGAGGGGGGTAGATTTTTGGTTTGACCGTAGGGTGAAAATAGTTATCTCACTCAGATGTAGTGGTAACTATTTACTATTTACCATTAAGGAAGGGCCAGGAGCTAGCCTAAAGATTTTATGGTCACTTTTGGTCGATTTCGAGAAGCTGATAGAAGCAAATAGCGAATCAACTGCCATTTTTATTTGATTTAAAATTCAAACTTTCTGAATTCAAATTTAAGTGGGTTTTTATAATAAATTAAAGATAATTGTGGCAATATTTAAAACAAAAAAATTATTAAAAATAAAAAGTAAATAAGGTAATTTAAATAAAGTGCAGTGAAAGTAAAGTTATAATATATGTATATATATACGAAATTTAGTTCCACAAAGAAGGAAGTGATTCTTGAAGAATTTTTACGGATTTGGAGAGGAGATACCTATTAAGATCAAAATTCTAGAGCAGAGGTATGTGACCAAAAGGAAAAATCGAAATTCTTGAGTCTGATGTGTGATTTCTTTTGGATATAGGTTTAGGCTTAAATTAACTGAGCTCGGAAGATCCGCTACAGGAGCTTAGGCCTCTGCTAGTTTTTTTATCCTTCTTAACCTTCGTGAAGGGCATCCGAACGAGTAAAAGAATTCCTTTGTTGAAGGAGATAAAGGAGAAATCTTTTGAAGACACAAAGGTCGAAGGGTTAGGAGATACTATACATATGGTTCATATATATATATAATAGATATCACCTGGACGCAGTGAAGGACCTTTGTGAAGGAAGAAGGGTGCTCCGTGAAGCAAGAAAGTGAAGAACAAGTAAAGAAGGGCTGTGAAGAGAAGAGGGGAGAAAAGAAAAATTATAAAAGGAAAACTTAAAGATACTTTTTTTTGAATAATTTAAATTTTTTTATCTTTAAAAGTGTGAAATCAGGTTCTCCGAAACGTTTTTTTTTATATTGAACTTTTTTTTTAGTATATTTTTTTTTTATTTTTCAACGAACATCTATAGGTGTCACCATTTTTCTCACCGCAGTTGCACTCCTCACACCGGACATAATTCTTTCGCCATTTTGATTTTCGATCTTCTTTTTCTCATATGTCAAAAAAGATCTTTCTTTTGAATACATCCTTGGAGCTGAACGGTCGGAGAGTGCAAACTGCGGTGAGTATACTTAATAAGATAAAACAAGAACAATTATTGTAATCTTTATTTCCATGTTCTTCTAGAAATAAAATACTACTGCTTCTATAAGGGCAATTGCATATTGATTTTTCGAGCTCTCTGGCTGGACATCAAGGATAGCGTTTTATTTCGCACTTTGGTAATCCCTGCCGTGGAAAAAATTGCGTTTAATTATTTGCAATTGCCGCCATTCGTAATTAAGTCACGCATTTTTCAATTTGCAATCGCCAGTCCCACGCCGAGGACTAAATTGCAGATTGTTGCAAACATAACCCTTGCCGCCGTGGTGTGCTCGTACAAGTAATGCACCGTACACCGCCAAGAAGAAGCCCTCGCCTTAACCCCGAATATTCGCTTTCTGCCAGCCTGAGTATGAAAGACAACAACGATGGTCAGGCGACCAACAATGCCGCCGTATCGATAGACGAGGTTCTATTGATCGATGCAAATGCCTCCGCATCCCTAGGCACTCCTTTACAAGGAGTTCCATTGGTCGATATGGACAATATGAGTGTCTATAATTTGCCTCCTGGTTCTTCACGAGGAATTTCAAGCGGGAATGCCAATGCCACCGCAGTATCAACTGGTTTGTTAAATGGTGCTCCAAAATCAGTTGTTGCTGATATCAATGCCGCAGTATCAGTAGCTGAAATTGTAAAGGGCGCTGCAAAAGTTTCAGCTACAAATGCGGAAGCCGTCGCTCAAACTGCTTCCACACAAAATATACTCGACGAGTTTCAGAGGAGGTTAATCGCAATTGAGAGTGAGCTAAAAAGTACTCAAATTAAGTTGAATGAAAAAAATTCACAATGCGAATCTCTGAACGAGGCGCTGCAGATGCAGAACAGATTAATGCCTACCATCGCATCCACAGTTCTGCATTGGATGCCACCTCCGAACACGGTAGCTCCACCAGCAGATGTGGCCGCAGCGTCGGCATCGGCCAGCTCAGCAGCCTTGGCCGGTAGTTGGGGCAAGAAAGAAACTTTCCTTTTTTTTGTTGCAGCCCATGTTTTTTTATTGTTTTTTTTTTGTGGGGGAATCCTCTCTGAAATAGAAGAAAGAATGAGATTATTTAACAAATAAAACAAACCTAAGTTCATGAAATCAAGAAGTTGTTTTGCGAAAATCCAAATGTCCCGACATCTGGATTTTCACAACACAAATTCCTACACCTAAATCACTGGTACTTACCTCATACATAGCGTAAAATGATTTACGTCATCTAAAAAAGAAAATAGGAGAATAAAAATGTAATTATATTCATTAATACGTATTAATATTTCCAAAATAATACTTACGATTGTGAAATGCAGCATTCGTCGGCGATGATGTTTGTTTTGGTTTTGAAATTTTCACATTTATATGATTAAGTCAAATGGGGTCGTTTTCTTCTGCGCAGGCATTAGTCCATTTGTCTCTTTTTACCCAAAGGAAAAGGGGGTATATAAATTACTACTGACGCATGCGCAGAATGATTTCGAACAGCTTAGGCGTTAATAGGATGAATGGTTTTCAGGATGAGTGCAATGTTTTCAGTGTTAGTATAGGAAAGGAAATTATAGATTAAAAGGAAATATTATTATAAAAGATACAATGTTTGATTAGATTAGATTAATTAAATTTATTATTAGAATTAGATTAGTTTAGACTGTGATGAGAGGAATTAGACTGAGATAGATATAGAGAAAGGGGTAGGCAATGTATATGTGTGTGTGAGGATCTTGGACCTGGATGAGGGGGGTAGATTTTTGGTTTGACCGTAGGGTGAAAATAGTTATCTCACTCAGATGTAGTGGTAACTATTTACTATTTACCATTAAGGAAGGGCCAGGAGCTAGCCTAAAGATTTTATGGTCACTTTTGGTCGATTTCGAGAAGCTGATAGAAGCAAATAGCGAATCAACTGCCATTTTTATTTGATTTAAAATTCAAACTTTCTGAATTCAAATTTAAGTGGGTTTTTATAATAAATTAAAGATAATTGTGGCAATATTTAAAACAAAAAAATTATTAAAAATAAAAAGTAAATAAGGTAATTTAAATAAAGTGCAGTGAAAGTAAAGTTATAATATATGTATATATATACGAAATTTAGTTCCACAAAGAAGGAAGTGATTCTTGAAGAATTTTTACGGATTTGGAGAGGAGATACCTATTAAGATCAAAATTCTAGAGCAGAGGTATGTGACCAAAAGGAAAACTCGAAATTCTTGAGTCTGATGTGTGATTTCTTTTGGATATAGGTTTAGGCTTAAATTAACTGAGCTCGGAAGATCCGCTACAGGAGCTTAGGCCTCTGCTAGTTTTTTTATCCTTCTTAACCTTCGTGAAGGGCATCCGAACGAGTAAAAGAATTCCTTTGTTGAAGGAGATAAAGGAGAAATATTTTGAAGACACAAAGGTCGAAGGGTTAGGAGATACTATACATATGGTTCATATATATATATAATAGATATCACCTGGACGCAGTGAAGGACCTTTGTGAAGGAAGAAGGGTGCTCCGTGAAGCAAGAAAGTGAAGAACAAGTAAAGAAGGGCTGTGAAGAGAAGAGGGGAGAAAAGAAAAATTATAAAAGGAAAACTTAAAGATACTTTTTTTTGAATAATTTAAATTTTTTTATCTTTAAAAGTGTGAAATTAGGTTCTCCGAAACGTTTTTTTTTTATATTGAACTTTTTTTTTAAGTATATTTTTTTTTTATTTTTCAACGAACATCTATAGCTGTCACCATTTTTATCACCGCAGTTGCACTCCTCACACCGGACATAATTCTTTCGCCATTTTGATTTTCGATCTTCTTTTTCTCATATATCAAAAAAGATCTTTCTTTTGAATACATCCTTGGAGCTGAACGGTCGGAGAGTGCAAACTGCGGTGAGTATACTTAATAAGATAAAACAAGAACAATTATTGTAATCTTTATTTCCATGTTCTTCTAGAAATAAAATACTACTGCTTCTATAAGGGCAATTGCATATTGATTTTTCGAGCTCTCTGGCTGGACATCAAGGATAGCGTTTTATTTCGCACTTTGGTAATCCCTGCCGTGGAAAAAATTGCGTTTAATTATTTGCAATTGCCGCCATTCGTAATTAAGTCACGCCCTCGCCTTAACCCCGAATATTCGCTTTCTGCCAGCCTGAGTATGAAAGACAACAACGATGGTCAGGCGACCAACAATGCCGCCGTATCGATAGACGAGGTTCTATTGATCGATGCAAATGCCTCCGCATCCATAGGCACCCCTTTACAAGGAGTTCCATTGGTCGATATGGACAATATGAGTGTCTATAATTTGCCTCCTGGTTCTTCACGAGGAATTTGAAGCGGGAATGCCAATGCCACCGCAGTATCAACTGGTTTGTTAAATGGTGCTTCAAAATCAGTTGTTGCTGATATCAATGCCGCAGTATCAGTAGCTGAAATTGTAAAGGGCGCTGCAAAAGTTTCAGCTACAAATGCGGAAGCCGTCGCTCAAACTGCTTCCACACAAAATATACTCGACGAGTTTCAGAGGAGGTTAATCGCAATTGAGAGTGAGCTAAAAAGTACTCAAATTAAGTTGAATGAAAAAAATTCACAATGCGAATCTCTGAACGAGGCGCTGCAGATGCAGAACAGATTAATGCCTACCATCGCATCCACAGTTCCGCATTGGATGCCACCTCCGAACACGGTAGCTCCACCAGCAGATGTGGCCGCAGCGTCGGCATCGGCCAGCTCAGCAGCCTTGGCCGGTAGTTGGGGCAAGAAAGAAACTTTCCTTTTTTTTGTTGCAGCCCATGTTTTTTTATTGTTTTTTTTTTGTGGGGGAATCCTCTCTGAAATAGAAGAAAGAATGAGATTATTTAACAAATAAAACAAACCTAAGTTCATGAAATCAAGAAGTTGTTTTGCGAAAATCCAAATGTCCCGACATCTGGATTTTCACAACACAAATTCCTGCACCTAAATCACTGGTACTTACCTCATACATAGCGTAAAATGATTTCCGTCATCTAAAAAAGAAAATAGGAGAATAAAAATGTAATTATATTCATTAATACGTATTAATATTTCCAAAATAATACTTACGATTGTGAAATGCAGCATTCGTCGTCGATGATGTTTGTTTTGGTTTTGACATTTTCACATTTATATGATTAAGTCAAATGGGGTCGTTTTCTTCTGCGCAGGCATTAGTCCATTTGTCTCTTTTTACCCAAAGGAAAAGGGGGTATATAAATTACTACTGACGCATGCGCAGAATGATTTCGAACAGTTTAGGCGTTAATAGGATGAATGGTTTTCAGGGTGAGTGCAATGTTTTCAGTGTTAGTATAGGAAAGGAAATTATAGATTAAAAGGAAATATTATTATAAAAGATACAATGTTTGATTAGATTAGATTAATTAAATTTATTATTAGAATTAGATTAGTTTAGACTGTGATGAGAGGAATTAGACTGAGATAGATATAGAGAAAGGGGTAGGCAATGTATATGTGTGTGTGAGGATCTTGGACCTTGATGAGGGGGGTAGATTTTTGAATTGACCGTAGGGTGAAAATAGTTATCTCACTCACATGTAGTGGTAACTATTTACTATTTACCATTAAGGAAGGGCCAGGAGCTAGCCTAAAGATTTTATGGTCACTTTTGGTCGATTTCGAGAAGCTGATAGAAGCAAATAGCGAATCAACTGCCATTTTTATTTGATTTAAAATTCAAACTTTCTGAATTCAAATTTAAGTGGGTTTTTATAATAAATTAAAGATAATTGTGGCAATATTTAAAACAAAAAAATTATTAAAAATAAAAAGTAAATAAGGTAATTTAAATAAAGTGCAGTGAAAGTAAAGTTATAATATATGTATATATATACGAAATTTAGTTCCACAAAGAAGGAAGTGATTCTTGAAGAATTTTTACGGATTTGGAGAGGAGATACCTATTAAGATCAAAATTCTAGAGCAGAGGTATGTGACCAAAAGGAAAAATCGAAATTCTTGAGTCTGATGTGTGATTTCTTTTGGATATAGGTTTAGGCTTAAATTAACTGAGCTCGGAAGATCCGCTACAGGAGCTTAGGCCTCTGCTAGTTTTTTTATCCTTCTTAACCTTCGTGAAGGGCATCCGAACGAGTAAAAGAATTCCTTTGTTGAAGGAGATAAAGGAGAAATCTTTTGAAGACACAAAGGTCGAAGGGTTAGGAAATACTATACATATGGTTCATATATATATATAATAGATATCATCTGGACGCAGTGAAGGACCTTTGTGAAGGAAGAAGGGTGCTCCGTGAAGCAAGAAAGTGAAGAACAAGTAAAGAAGGGCTGTGAAGAGAAGAGGGGAGAAAAGAAAAATTATAAAAGGAAAACTTAAAGATACTTTTTTTTGAATAATTTAAATTTTTTTATCTTTAAAAGTGTGAAATTAGGTTCTCCGAAACGTTTTTTTTTATATTGAACTTTTTTTTTAGTATATTTTTTTTTATTTTTCAACGAACATCTATAGCTGTCACCATTTTTCTCACCGCAGTTGCACTCCTCACACCGGACATAATTCTTTCGCCATTTTGATTTTCGATCTTCTTTTTCTCATATATCAAAAAAGATCTTTCTTTTTAAATACATCCTTGGAGCTGAACGGTCGGAGAGTGCAAACTGCGGTGAGTATACTTAATAAGATAAAACAAGAACAATTATTGTAATCTTTATTTCCATGTTCTTCTAGAAATAAAATACTACTGCTTCTATAAGGGCAATTGCATATTGATTTTTCGAGCTCTCTGGCTGGACATCAAGGATAGCGTTTTATTTCGCACTTTGGTAATCCCTGCCGTGGAAAAAATTGCGTTTAATTATTTGCAATTGCCGCCATTCGTAATTAAGTCACGCATTTTTCAATTTGCAATCGCCAGTCCCACGCCGAGGACTAAATTGCAGATTGTTGCAAACATAACCCTTGCCGCCGTGGTGTGCTCGTACAAGTAATGCACCGTACACCGCCAAGAAGAAGCCCTCGCCTTAACCCCGAATATTCGCTTTCTGCCAGCCTGAGTATGAAAGACAACAACGATGGTCAGGCGACCAACAATGCCGCCGTATCGATAGACGAGGTTCTATTGATCGATGCAAATGCCTCCGCATCCATAGGCACCCCTTTACAAGGAGTTCCATTGGTCGATATGGACAATATGAGTGTCTATAATTTGCCTCCTGGTTCTTCACGAGGAATTTCAAGCGGGAATGCCAATGCCACCGCAGTATCAACTGGTTTGTTAAATGGTGCTCCAAAATCAGTTGTTGCTGATATCAATGCCGCAGTATCAGTAGCTGAAATTGTAAAGGGCGCTGCAAAAGTTTCAGCTACAAATGCGGAAGCCGTCGCTCAAACTGCTTCCACACAAAATATACTCGACGAGTTTCAGAGGAGGTTAATCGCAATTGAGAGTGAGCTAAAAAGTACTCAAATTAAGTTGAATGAAAAAAATTCACAATGCGAATCTCTGAACGAGGCGCTGCAGATGCAGAACAGATTAATGCCTACCATCGCATCCACAGTTCCGCATTGGATGCCACCTCCGAACACGGTAGCTCCACCAGCAGATGTGGCCGCAGCGTCGGCATCGGCCAGCTCAGCAGCCTTGGCCGGTAGTTGGGGCAAGAAAGAAACTTTCCTTTTTTTTGTTGCAGCCCATGTTTTTTTATTGTTTTTTTTTTGTGGGGGAATCCTCTCTGAAATAGAAGAAAGAATGAGATTATTTAACAAATAAAACAAACCTAAGTTCATGAAATCAAGAAGTTGTTTTGCGAAAATCCAAATGTCCCGACATCTGGATTTTCACAACACAAATTCCTACACCTAAATCACTGGTACTTACCTCATACATAGCGTAAAATGATTTCCGTCATCTAAAAAAGAAAATAGGAGAATAAAAATGTAATTATATTCATTAATACGTATTAATATTTCCAAAATAATACTTACGATTGTGAAATGCAGCATTCGTCGGCGATGATGTTTGTTTTGGTTTTGACATTTTCACATTTATATGATTAAGTCAAATGGGGTCGTTTTCTTCTGCGCAGGCATTAGTCCATTTGTCTCTTTTTACCCAAAGGAAAAGGGGGTATATAAATTACTACTGACGCATGCGCAGAATGATTTCGAACAGTTTAGGCGTTAATAGGATGAATGGTTTTCAGGGTGAGTGCAATGTTTTCAGTGTTAGTATAGGAAAGGAAATTATAGATTAAAAGGAAATATTATTATAAAAGATACAATGTTTGATTAGATTAGATTAATTAAATTTATTATTAGAATTAGATTAGTTTAGACTGTGATGAGAGGAATTAGACTGAGATAGATATAGAGAAAGGGGTAGGCAATGTATATGTGTGTGTGAGGATCTTGGACCTGGATGAGGGGGGTAGATTTTTGGTTTGACCGTAGGGTGAAAATAGTTATCTCACTCACATGTAGTGGTAACTATTTACTATTTACCATTAAGGAAGGGCCAGGAGCTAGCCTAAAGATTTTATGGTCACTTTTGGTCGATTTCGAGAAGCTGATAGAAGCAAATAGCGAATCAACTGCCATTTTTATTTGATTTAAAATTCAAACTTTCTGAATTCAAATTTAAGTGGGTTTTTATAATAAATTAAAGATAATTGTGGCAATATTTAAAACAAAAAAATTATTAAAAATAAAAAGTAAATAAGGTAATTTAAATAAAGTGCAGTGAAAGTAAAGTTACAATATATGTATATATCTACGAAATTTAGTTCCACAAAGAAGGAAGTGATTCTTGAAGAATTTTTACGGATTTGGAGAGGAGATACCTATTAAGATCAAAATTCTAGAGCAGAGGTATGTGACCAAAAGGAAAAATCGAAATTCTTGAGTCTGATGTGTGATTTCTTTTGGATATAGGTTTAGGCTTAAATTAACTGAGCTCGGAAGATCCGCTACAGGAGCTTAGGCCTCTGCTAGTTTTTTTATCCTTCTTAACCTTCGTGAAGGGCATCCGAACGAGTAAAAGAATTCCTTTGTTGAAGGAGATAAAGGAGAAATCTTTTGAAGACACAAAGGTCGAAGGGTTAGGAGATACTATACATATGGTTCATATATATATATAATAGATATCACCTGGACGCAGTGAAGGACCTTTGTGAAGGAAGAAGGGTGCTCCGTGAAGCAAGAAAGTGAAGAACAAGTAAAGAAGGGCTGTGAAGAGAAGAGGGGAGAAAAGAAAAATTATAAAAGGAAAACTTAAAGATACTTTTTTTTGAATAATTAAAATTTTTTTATCTTTAAAAGTGTGAAATTAGGTTCTCCGAAACGTTTTTTTTTTATATTGAACTTTTTTTTTAGTATATTTTTTTTTTATTTGATATAAACGGAAACATATAAAGTGATCTTAAGGATTAAAACAGATAAACTTAAATTCAGTGAGTGTGGAAAAAGATCCTGCACCTGTTTCTTCTACGTGCTGCCGGCAGAACGACGAGGGACCAGAGAAAAACAGTGAGTAGCAAAAACTTATGGGATAAAAAGATTCATAGAATCATTAAGGCCACATTTCGTTTCCTTTTATTATATTTTTAGTTTAATTTTTGAATTTTTGAATTTCTGAATGTGTGAATTTTTTATAGTACAAGAAAAAGAACGAGTGGGAGAACTCAATTCTTTGCTGATTATTTTTTTTGTCTTTTAATGAAATTTCTCAATAGTAAAATTGTGAAGTGAAAGTTTAAAAGAACATGGTGTGCTAATTTCGTAGCTGAAGGTGTGTGGAGGCTTGGTAAAGCCGTCCAGATGTTATTTTGGTCTTAGGACGTGACAAACGAACTTTCACTATGGACTGAGTTGTGACTGGTTGGGTTAATTTAGGGGCTATTTCCGAGAACATGGCCAAGGAAATAGCGAAGGAAGTATCTTCGAGATACTTGGGTGGGCAGGCCAGACCTTCGTCAATGCCATCAGACGAACGTTTGTAATTCAGCGTGATGGTATCTGAGGGAAATAAAAGGAGGTGCTTTAGACATAGTTTATAGGGTAGTAGGGTTTTCTTTATTTTACATATATATAGGGATTTTAGGTTAGGTTTAGTTAGTTTTTTTTATACTTACTTTTTATTTTTTTTATTTTTGGTGTAGGGTTTGGTGATGGGTTTTGAAGTTCAACATTAGTTAGGTTAGTTTTTTTTTATTATTTCTTTTAGTAATTATTTTTTTTTATACTAAATTCGAAGCACCAAACTTAACTTTTCTCTCAGATATCGTCAGGGTCCCTAGATTTGTGTCGTTTCTGACACGATCAACCTTAGGCACGAAAAAAAATTAATGTTTAGTCGAGCAGGAGGTACATCGAGGGGTGACAAGAACTACCCCAGGCGACGAGCTTAGCCGTGCAACCACAAGCGTGCCACAGCCACTTCTCGAGTACCAAAGTAATCCTCCGTGGAAACCTGGTTCCTAACAATGGCGCCCAACGAGACCTAACGGTTCTTTTTTTTTAAAAGGACTAAAGCAACTCCAAGGGGATGATTTTTTTTTAAGATCATCACCTTGGACTTGTTTTGTTTTATAATTTAATATTTTTTTTTCTAACACAAATCTGGGGATTGAGGACTTTTGGTCTTGTCACAGTTCGAAAACTGCTATCCGAATCTCAAGACCAAGAGTCAGAGATTATGTGAGGTAGTTAGAGATCTGTGATAACACCAAGAGTGGAACAGGGTTGTACGATTTCGAATCGCGGCTGTCCATAGAATCAGGTACAACCAGATTCTTTGTGAGGTAGAGATTCGGAATCCGAAAACCTTGTTCGTGTGGAGGTTCATCCTGAACTTACAGCCAGCCATTTCATAGGCTATGAGCCAGAAGATATGAAGTGGTTGTGGGAGAGGGATGAACTGAAGCAAGTGCTGAATTTCAAACGCACCAGTCACAGGACAAACAAACAGAAATATTTCGGATGGAAAGGAAATTTTGCCAAACTTCACACACCAAAGCGAATACTTATATACAAACCATAAAGAAGATACTTTCAATTTTATAATACACATTTTTTTTAATAATTGTTTTTTTTTATTTTTTTGATTTTTTTTTACATTGGAATCTTATATCATTTTAATTTTTCTTTACTTTCTTCTTATTTTCAACATTTTTCTTTGATTTTTTTTTTAAATTTTTTTTTTAATTCTGATTTTTTTTAATTTTTTTTTATTATTACATTTTGTTTTGGGTTATTTTTCTGACTACTTCGTAGTTAAATTTTTTTGTAATCCATATTACAAAAAATGTCGGAAGGGAAGAAAAAAACAGGTGCTGTTCCTAAAGGAACACAGAAAAGAAGAGTCACACGTCAGACAGGTGGATTGGATGAAGAAAATGAAGAAGCTGGTACGACTGAACAATTACGTACTGCACCGCCGACTTTGACAGATAACGACAATTTGGACAAAACCTTCCATGAAATTACGAAAATAATACGAAGCATGGAATTACTAGGAACGGAGAGAACGGAAGAACCAGACAACAACTTACCAAATACCAACTTACGAAACGCGACAGAAAGACAGAATGAAGCTACAGTAGGTTACGAAGAACATGAAGACTATAATGATATCGATCACAATGGAAGAGAACAAGAACAGCATACGCTACTAAACTATGAACTAGAACAAGAACAACTACGTACAGAACGGGAACGACTTACTCGACAAAACCACGAACTTGAACAAGAACGATTACAAATAGAACGAGATCGAAAACAAACAGAAAGTCAGAACCGAGACGGAACTCAAACAGATACAACAAATAACAACAAAACTCTCAACGTATCCTTGACGGAACTAGACTTATACGAAAGAATGCAAAAGGTGGCCTCTATTACGGTAAGAGAAAGCCAAACAAAAACTCTAAGTATTCTTGCCGACGGCTTGTCCGAAATGTACAAGCTGTTCGACAAGAATATGAAGGAAGTAAACTCCAAGTTGAGTAGTTTGGAACAGACCATGACAGGCCAGAGAGACACGACAATTGGACAAGACAGTCCTCCTTTAGGGACATCAACCGAAGGGTTGATGTTCATAAATGGGGGATTAAATTTGATGGTACGTCAAAAAGCATGTCGGTTGAAAGTTTTATTTTTCGAGTGGAGACTTTACAAAAGAAAAGTGGACTGAGTGACGACCAGCTCTTCGCTCATTTTCATCTTTTGGTCACAGGCTCCGCTGAAAGATGGTATTGGCAGTTCTTAGAAGAGAATCAAGGGGATGATCTGCTAAATTACTATGATTTGAAGACGGAACTTCTTCGACAATTCAAAAATAACAAGCGTGACCATGAAATCCTAAGGGCAATCATGGATCGAAAACAACAATCCCATGAGACATTTGATGAGTTTTATGCAGACATTAGAGGGCTGGTTCTGCAAATGCAATCAAGGCCTAACGAAAGTGACCTTATTTCGATGGTTAGGAAAAACTTGAAAGATCGAATTAGTATGTTGATTTTTGGTTGTTCTATTACAAGTATAAGGGAATTAAGAGAACAGTGTAAGAGAGCTGAAGAACATCTAAATTTAAGAGATTCAAGAATTAAAAGAGTCGTTCACGAAGTAGTGGACGAAGACATGTCTCGAAGAGTAAGTAGGTATAGCGAATCTGAAGAAGAAGATTTTGAAGTAGCAGCAATTGAAGGTAAAAGACCCGAGAAAAAAAACATTTAGAACTGATAAAGTTAATAGGTTTAAAGAATCAGAAAAGAGAAGAGAAGTCCCAAGAGATTCGCGACAAACATCAAGTGACTGTCCTTCAACGTTTCATACCTTAACATGTTTTTTTTGTGGCCAGGGCAGTGTGTCATTTAGGTGTGCTGCTTGTCAGGGAAACAAGAAGGTCGGCAGTGCAACCGGGAGTCAACCGCCGACTTTAAAACCACTCCCGGAGAATCAGTCGAAAAACCTGAAAGAGTAAAAATATTAAAGAGAAATTCAGAACAGAAAAAAAAAGTTACTTACCAAAATGAAGAACGAGATCCTCCTAAGAGTTTTCACCAGAGGAAAATCGAATACGATGAGGCTAGGAGAAGAATTTTTGGTGAGGAAATTGATTTTGGGAAAGCAAAAAGTAGGAATTATTTAAAAAAACTTAGGCTTAGGGAAAAACATGCAATATTTAGAGAAACTAAGAACAAAATAGAAGCGACAATACTGACTTTAACAGACGACAATAGGCCATACGCGAAAGTGCAATTAGAGGGAGAGGAAATGCTAGGTTTACTTGATAGCGGAGCGTCCGTTACATGTTTAGGGAAAGGTGCAATAGAGTTTATTGCTAAGAAAAACATAAAAATGATGAAAATGAACAACTATATAAAAACAGCTGATGGAAACCATCAGAAAATAGAGGGTCGTTTTAAGACGAATGTCTCGTGGGGTGGTAAAACCCAAGTGTTGGACATCTTTGTTGTTCCTGGTCTTTTACAACCACTATATCTGGGTGTAGATTTTTGGAGTTCTTTTAAAGTTGCTCCGAATATTGTGAGCGAGCTTAACGCTCCAGTAGTAACGGCCAAAGAACAACCAACTTTTCGTGACCTGTCACCAGAACAGACTCAACAGCTGGAGGGCATCAAGTTACTGTTTCCCTCCTTTGCCATACTCGGGTTGGGTAAAACCAACCTTGAAGAGCATGTTATAGAAGTGGATGACGAACATATTCCCATAAAACAAAGGCATTATCCCATTTCTCCAGTAGTACAAAAGCTCATGTACGCTGAGCTGGACAGAATGCTGGAGATGGGGGTAATAGAGGAGAGTAACAGTGCTTGGAGTTCTCCAGTTGTTTTAGTTAGAAAAGTTGGGAAAAACAGGTTAAGTCTGGATTCAAGGAAAGTCAACGCAAGAACGAAAAAGTTTGCTTATCCTCTTCCTCATATTGAGGGAATAATCAGTAGGTTACAAGACACGAAGTTTATCTCCAGTATCGACTTAAAGGATGCCTTTTGGCAAATTCCTCTTGAGAGCAAATCAAGAGAGAAGACTGCTTTTACAGTCCCTGGGCGGCCGTTATATCAATTCACGGTTATGCCGTTTGGGTTGTGCAACGCCGCTCAGAGAATGTCTAAGTTGATGGACAAAGTCATTCCCGGTCGTTTACGACAAAATGTCTTTGTCTATCTCGATGACCTCTTGATTTGTTCTCCAGACTTCAAAACACATATGAAGGTACTGGAGGAAGTAGCGAGCTCTTTACGTCAAGCTGGCTTGACAATTAATGTCGAAAAGAGCAAATTCTGCTTTAAAGAAATAAAGTATCTTGGATATGTAGTTGGGGACGGATGCATACGGACTGACAAAGACAAAGTATCGGCGGTCGAGGACTTTCCGGTACCGAAGACCCCCAAACAACTCCGTAGGTTCTTAGGAATGACGGGCTGGTATAGACGTTTCATACCAAACTATGCATCTATAGCAGCCCCCATGACCGATTGCTTGAAAAAAGGACAGACATTTAAAATGACAGACGAAGCAAAAACAGCATTTCAACTACTCAAAACAAGTTTAGTTACAGCACCCATACTTACAAATCCAGACTTTTCAAAAAAATTTTATATACAGTGTGACGCTTCAACCTCAGGTGTAGGGAGTGTGATCTTTCAGATGGATGATGAGAAAAATGAACGACCGATAGCATTCATGTCGCAGAAGCTAAATTCTGCACAAAGGAATTATAGCGTCACGGAACTTGAGTGCTATGCGGCCGTTTTATCAGTAAAGAAGTTCAGGGCTTACGTTGAGGGGTTGCCCTTTACTATCATCACCGATCACGCTAGTTTGAAATGGTTGATGACTCAAAAAGACCTTGCTGGACGTTTGGCCAGATGGAGTTTCAAACTCCAAGGTTTTGACTTCGTGATCGAGCATAGAAAGGGTGTCCAAAACGTAGTCCCTGATACTCTCTCGCGAGTCTAATTATATGGAAGAGATCATAACCGAAGACTTAGCGCCAGAAGTTGACTTTAGTTCACCATATTTCTCTTCAGAGGAATATGTTGAGCTAAAGAAAATAGCAGAGAATGACAAGGACAAACTACCAGATATTTGTATATCGGACGGATTTGTTTATAAACGAACAGACATAAGGACAGGTGACGCAGTACAGGATGACCGAGCATGGAAGCTTTGGGTTCCTAAGGAGTTGTGCGAGGGGCTTCTGAAAGCCGCGCATGATTCCCCAGCATCTGGACACGGTCGCATTAACAAAACGCTGTCAAAGTTGAGGCAGAAGTATTTCTGGCCCGGAATGGCTACCGATGTTCAGAATTGGGTGAAATCGTGTGACACTTGCAAGTGTAGCAAGTCCGTCAACATCACTACTCGACCGCCGATGGGAGAACAGAGACTGACAGAACGACCATTTCAACGATTGTTTATAGATTTTCTGGGTCCCTATCCTCGTACAAGAAACGGTAACACACATATTCATAGTACTTGACCATTTTAGCAAATATGTATTTTTAAAAGCAATTAGAAAAGCAACATCATCTGAGGTAGTGAAGTTCTTAGAAGAAAATGTTTTTCATGTATTTGGTGTCCCAGAATACATTCATTCCGATAATGGAAAACAGTTTGTGTCAGAATTGTTCAGTAGTTTTCTTAATCGTTATGGAGTTCAACATATTAGAACAGCGATTTATTCTCCACAAGCTAACGCTTCAGAACGAGTGAACCAATCCGTGTTAGCTAAAATTCGATCTTATCTCGGTAGCGATCAAAAACACTGGGATCAACATGTTAGCAATGTTGCGTTTTCATTGCGTAGTGTAGTACACGACGCAATAGCAGTTGAACCTTACTACGCCGTTTTCGGAACTCCAATGATTCAACACTGGAAATCATATGAGTTACTTCGGAAACTAGGCGTAGTAAAAGAATCCAAAACTGAAATTTTAAATAAAGACGATAAACTCGAATTGATAAGAGCAAAAATTTTTGAAAATTTAAAAATCGCTCATCAAAAAAGTACTAAAGTTTATAATACTAGGAGTAAACCTATCCAGTATAAGCCAGGACAAATAGTCTACCGCCGAAACTTTAAACAAAGCAATGCAATAGAAAACTATAACGCGAAACTAGGTCCGAAATTTATAAAATCTATCATCTTGAAAACCGTAGGGAATTCCCTGTACGTGATAGGGAATTTACAAGGCGAAAAGGTTGGAGTCTATCACGCGAAAGATCTTCACGTATAAACCAAACTAAAACCTTTACGACGCACTCAGATGATGTTGCTTAAACTGTGATGTTAGGGTTAGATAAATGTACTTCAGTGAAGTTTTTTTTTTTTTGTTATTTTATTTCTCATAGTTTATTTATTTTTATAGATTATTTATTTTTATAGTTTATTTATTTATTATCTGTGATATTTTTATTTAGTTTATAAGCATAGCTTTTATTATCTGTGATATTTTTATTTAGTTTATAAGCATAGCTTTTATTATCTGTGATATTTTTTTTATTTAGTCAACGTACCTGATTTTCTTTCAAAGATAGTTTATTCGATATGATCTGTGATATTAGTTATTAAGCTGAAGTACCTGAGTTAGTTGTGATATTAGTTCTTAAGTTCAAATACCTTAATTTGTTTGTGATATTTACTCGGTTAGATAGTCAAAGTACATTATTTTCTATTTAATATACTTTAATCTATAGTTTAGCGGTGATAATAGTTATTAAGTACAGTACCGGATCATATCTGTGATAATAACTTATATAAACACTAAAAGTACCTGATTTTTTTTTGCTAACTATACTTTCTTTTTATTCAATTTATCCTTTAAAACACAAACAAACTAAATTAGTATAGTACAATAATAAAAAGTTAATAGAACTAGATTAGTGAGATATCGCTAAGGTTAGTAATTAACTATGCCCGACACTATTTAAAGCATGAGATCTCAGGTAGTAGGCTCAGCCACACACTACGAGACCAGCTTAAATGAAATTAAAGGACACTAACCTATATAATTATGGCCACTTTTTTTTTACGCTTCAAGTGATTTCACGACCACTCAGTCACTTTAAGCGAGCCTGTTACGTGGCCAGCTCCGAACACGGTAGCTCCACCAGCAGATGTGGCCGCAGCGTCGGCATCGGCCAGCTCAGCAGCCTTGGCCGGTAGTTGGGGCAAGAAAGAAACTTTCCTTTTTTTTTGTTGCAGCCCATGTTTTTTTATTGTTTTTTTTTGTGGGGGAATCCTCTCTGAAATAGAAGAAAGAATAAGATTATTTAACAAATAAAACAAACCTAAGTTCATGAAATCAAGAAGTTGTTTTGCGAAAATCCAAATGTCCCGACATCTGGATTTTCACAACACAAATTCTTACACCTAAAACACTGGTACTTACCTCATACATAGCGTAAAATGATTTCCGTCATCTAAAAAAGAAAATAGGAGAATAAAAACGTAATTATATTCATTAATACGTATTAATATTTCCAAAATAATACTTACGATTGTGAAATGCAGCATTCGTCGGCGATGATGTTTGTTTTGGTTTTGACATTTTCATATTTATATGATTAAGTCAAATGGGGTCGTTTTCTTCTGCGCAGGCATTAGTCCATTTGTCTCTTTTTACCCAAAGGAAAAGGGGGTATATAAATTACTACTGACGCATGCGCAGAATGATTTCGAACAGTTTAGGCGTTAATAGGATGAATGGTTTTCAGGGTGAGTGCAATGTTTTCAGTGTTAGTATAGGAAAGGAAATTATAGATTAAAAGGAAATATTATTATAAAAGATACAATGTTTGATTAGATTAGATTAATTAAATTTATTATTAGAATTAGATTAGTTTAGACTGTGATGAGAGGAATTAGACTGAGATATATACAGAGAAAGGGGTAGGCAATGTATATGTGTGTGTGAGGATCTTGGACCTGGATGAGGGGGGTAGATTTTTGGTTTGACCGTAGGGTGAAAATAGTTATCTCACTCAGATGTAGTGGTAACTATTTACCATTAAGGAAGGGCCAGGAGCTAGCCTAAAGACTTTATGGTCACTTTTGGTCGATTTCGAGAAGCTGATAGAAGCAAATAGCGAATCAACTGCCATTTTTATTTGATTTAAAATTCAAACTTTCTGAATTCAAATTTAAGTGGGTTTTTATAATAAATTAAAGATAATTGTGGCAATATTTAAAACAAAAAAATTATTAAAAATAAAAAGTAAATAAGGTAATTTAAATAAAGTGCAGTGAAAGTAAAGTTATAATATATGTATATATATACGAAATTTAGTTCCACAAAGAAGGAAGTGATTCTTGAAGAATTTTTACGGATTTGGAGAGGAGATACCTATTAAGATCAAAATTCACACTGAAAAAACAATTCGATAAATACAATTCGAAAATACTAATATTAATTTGTGAGTCATACAAATTGGTACATCCGATTAAATTGCAGAATCGCCTCGATCTGATTTGCGGGGAAATATGCTGTGGAAAGACATGCCATATCTTCTAGAAGGTTTGAAGTTTTACATTTAGGGTCAATTTACGTGTTCCTACGTCCCTAGGATTTACGCATAGGTACCTTGGCTTTTTTTTAGAGTCTGTCTAAAGGCACGTAGTTTCGCGTACGCGAAATTAGTTCTCATACCTAAACAGTGAGGTATGTATGGGGGGCATGCTGCCCCCTGCAACCCCCCTGCTTGGCCTCACTTTAGGATTTGGGGTAGGTGCAAGGTTGGTTATATGCAAAGTCTTTTTTGGATTTAAAGGAACACAACGTTACGTAGCCGCAGCTGCAAGAGTTCACCAGCTTTTAACTTTTGCGTGCAGCATTTATGACAATTCAAAATTGATGCCCATTGAAGCCCATTTCAACACGATGAGTGTTTATATGGGGTTGAAATGCGCTTCAAGCTCTTTTCAATTTCTAAAGTTATAAATATCAGTGCTTCTGCAGTCAGAATGTCAGAAACACAGATTAGCCACATGAATATGAGAATGTTTCGTACGTTTCACCCTCTAAAACCCATTTGTTTACATTGTTGTATTTGTAATTTCTTCCCGCGTCGATGAACAGATGTGAATTGCAACAACAATTTAACCAGGTGTGTGAGATCCCTTCTGTCTATGTGTAAGGTTTTTATACACATATTCTCAATTTTTATCTGCAATCTGACAGTTCAAGCTTGTAGGCAAATTAAAATGGCTGCCGGGGATTCTCATCTTCATGTGGATAATCTGTGGTCAGAAAGCTGTAAAGCTTCATTGGGCACGTTCGGGTAACTATCTTAAGCTATCCGGATAGGTTTGTGTTGTTGTAATCCCTTGTTGAAAAATATCTGATGTCAGCTGATGCAACAAAAACTCAAGCAATCTGAAAATTTTTGGGATAGGTGGATAGCCTATCGGATAGTTGCCCGAATGCGGCCATTGTGGACACGTAAAAAAAGAACGTACGACACTTTTTGACAACTCGTCTTAACATTTTCTAATTTACCTAGTTTTTGTTTGAAAACTTCGTCAAAAAAATTTTTAGAATTTTTTTCTCTCCACAACTAATTTACAACAAAAAAGTTACAATTAATGCCATCTTTAGATCTTCCAATTTACTTTTCTAATGCCTGGACTCAGAGTGTCAAGTTAGCACTACCTACCTATTTTTTGTTTGAAAACTTCGTCAAAAAAATTTATAGAATTTTTTTCTCTCCACAACTAATTTACAACAAAAAAGCTACAATTAATGCCATCTTTAGATTTTCCAATTTGCTTTTCTAATGCCTGAACTGAGAGTGTCAAGTTAGCACTACCTACCTAGTTTTTGTTTGAAAACTTCGTCAAAAAAATTTTTAGAATTTTTTTCTCTCCACAACTAATTTACAACAAAAAAGCTACAATTAATGCCATCTTTAGATTTTCCAATTTGGTTGTCGAATGCCTGGACTGAGAGTGTCAAGTTAGCACTACCTACCTAGTTTTTGTTTGAAAACTAATTTACAAAAATTTTAGAATTTTTTTCTCTCCACAACTAATTTACAACAAAAAAGCTACAATTAATGCCATCTTTAGATTTTCCAATTTGCTTTTCTAATGCCTGAACTGAGAGTGTCAAGTTAGCACTACCTACCTAGTTTTTGTTTGAAAGCTTCGTCAAACAAATTTTTAGAATTTTTTTCTCTCCACAACTAATTTACAACAAAAAAGTTACAATTAATGCCATCTTTAGATTTTCCAATTTGCTTTTCTAATGCCTGGACTGAGAGCGTCAAGTTAGCACTACCTACCTAGTTTTTGTTTGAAAACTTCGTCAAAAAAATTTTTAGAATTTTTTTCTCTCCACAACTAATTTACAAAAAAAAAGCTACAATTAATGCCATCTTTAGATTTTCCAATTTGCTTTTCTAATGCCTGAACTGAGAGTGTCAAGTTAGCACTACCTACCTAGTTTTTGTTTGAAAACTTCGTCAAAAAAATTTTAGAATTTTTTTCTCTCCACAACTAATTTACAACAAAAAAGCTACAATTAATGCCATCTTTAGATTTTCCAATTTGCTTATCTAATGCCTGGACTGAGAGTGTCAAGTTAGCACTACCTACCAAGTTTTTGTTTGAAAACTTCGTCAAAAAAATTTTTAGAATTTTTTTCTCTCCACAGCTAATTTACTACAAAAAAGCTACAATTAATTGTGTACTTTGTTTTTTAAATTTCCTTAAGTGTAGTGCTAACTTGATATCAAGTTAGCACTACATACCATGTTTTTTTTTAATACAAGGATTCTTATGGCAAAAAAATTTTTAGAATTTTTTTCTTTCCACAACAAATTTACAACAAAAAAACTACAATTAACTGTGTTATTAGTTTTTTTATTTTCTGAAAGTGTAATGCTAACTTGATATCAAGTTAGCACTACATACCATTTTTTTATTAAATAGTAGAGCTACAAATTTTTTTTTCTACAACTAATTTACTACTAAAAAGCTACAATTAACTGTGTACTTAGTTTATTTAATTTCTAAAAGTGTAGTGCTAACTTGACACACGTCTAAATTTGTGACTCTGAACCGTTTAGATAATCCGAATCGAGTAAGTTGTTTTCAAAGGACATCGCTTTGTAAAGAACACTTACCAGAATTGAAATTGAAATTTCAACGAAATTCTGGTAAGTGTTAGTTGCAAAGCGATGTCCTTTGAAAACTACTTACTCTATTTGGATTATATAAACGGTTCTGAGTCACAAATCTAGTGTTGTGCTAAATTTTGAAAATCATTTTCAATTCAAATAAATATTTCGAAAAATTTCTATGTAGAACAAGATTTCATCGTTTGTATGATACAATTTTTTTGGATTTTTGTCTTTAGATGTAAAACGGGTATCAGATCCAATTAGTAATTTTTATATTGTTTGGTGTTTAACATTTTTTGTGTTTTTTAATTAATTATTATTTTTGTTTCTCTTAGGTTGTATGTGATGGGAACCAGCGCATAACTGATGTTGTAGCGCGTTGGAGAGGCTCGGCACACGATTCTCGAATATGCCGAGAATCGTCTATTTGCCGCCGTTTATTAAGCATGGATCTACAAGGAGGAGTTATTCTGGCTGATGGTGGGTACCCTGCATTAAAAATATTGCTGACACCCTTTAGGGTAGCAACACTTTCCGAGCCAAAGAGGCGCTACAATAAAGCACATATTCAGACAAGAAATCATATTGAAAAATTGTTTGGACAGCTGAAAAATAAATGTCGATGCTGTTTCAATGGCATTCAGCTAAATTATGAGACTGCTAAGGCTTCCATAGTTGCGATATCGATTCTTCATAACATTTCAAAAGAATTTTCAAAAAAAAAAAAATCTGACACATTTCTTTCTTAACAGTTGGATTTTTAGATGACTCTTCAGCAAGCATCTCCGAAGAAGAAATCCTGTCTGACGAGGAAAATGATGATGGGTTGGTTGTGTTGCCGAGAAGAAGATTGACTGGGCGATTTTATAGATCCATGGCCAAATTCCTAAACGCAAGATTTGCAAACCAAAACACATGCAAAGCAAATGCAAGAAGCAAGTTGAAATGCCTAAAGCATATGTCTGCAATTCATGCATATGACGTTTCGGAACGGACAGCTACTATATTTGTTGATTGTTGCTGGAATAAATAATGGACTCCCAAACTAAAATTATTTTAATAAAGACCTTAGTGAATTGTTGCACCACAACACAAATTTAAAAAAAAATAATGCAAATATAAAACAAAAAACTTGTTTATGAATTTTAGTTTGAGTTTTAGTTGATTTTACGCTTGATCTTTGCATTTACCTGTGTAAAAAACTTCCTCATGCGCTAATTGAATTGTTAACAACAATTTCACCTCCTGATGTGTCTAGTTTTTAAAAATTTTACTAACTTTTCTTCATTTTGTTCACCCATTTGCTTCAAAAAACAAATAAAGTAAATTTAACACGCCAGAGCCAAACAAATTCAAATGCAAGTGAAGTGCGCAAGATATTTTTTTACATCTGCACAAATGCGTTAACATTTGCGCAAGAAAAAAAATCCACTGCGTTTTGGGACAATCTGCTTTGCAGGGATTTTTATGTTTGCATTTGGGAACTGTTTGCTTGGCATAATTTGCGCAAGTTTTGCATTTAGGAATTTGTCCCATGTTTATTCAAAAACATTTCAGTTGAACAATATAAAAAAAATAAAGAAAAACCAAAAACAGAACTCAGCGTATGTATTATTTCTTTTATTAAAAAAACTTATTCTGTGAAGAATAATAATAAAAATTAACAAAATTGCATTATTTATTAATACCTACTTCATTAAAAGGACTTTTCAAAAAACTTAATACTATTTAATTAAATAAGATAACATATGATCACAAAAAAAAATACAGTTCAGTCTGTTTGAAGGGTAAAAAAAAACTTAAAAATAGAGTTTGTTCTATCCGAACAATATTTAAATAACTAATAATAAAACAAAGTATGTACTAACATCACAAAAAAAAATATAGTTCAGTTCAGTTCAGTTTAAAGCATCGCAAAAAAATTAAGAACTTGAAAAGAGGTTTTGTTCTTGACTGTTTATTTTTAAATTAACCAGGACAAGTTTTCTTTCCTGCACCTCCATTTTTTTAAAAGATCTTGGCCGAGTTCAACCTTTGTATATATAAACTATAGTAATCCCATGAAGAGGAACGAACGTAGCGCCGCCCGCTGATCACATGTTGAACCCTGTGGAACTTATTTGGTAAAGGGGGCAGGGGGTTGAGAACTGTCAGATAATGAAAGAAATAGAAATAAAAAATAAGATTAAGGAAATAATAGATGAACGGGAATACTGTATACTAAATTTATGAGAGTTCGAGGGAGAAAAAAAAACTGAATTTTGTATAGAATATAAATAACATGAAGGAAATAGGAATAATAGTAAAAGGAGAATTCAAGGGATACTAGATAATTTGTGCTTTCTTATATGTGTGTATATGTGAACTGATGTGTATTGTTTTTTTTTTTTTTTTTTGCTAACGTTCAAATTTGTGGGATAGAAAAAAATATATATGGATGTATGAATGAATGTGGTATTTTTTTGCAGGTTTTTGAAATATCGAGTTATCTTTGTATATAAATTCCTATAGTAGGTACTGATATTTTGTGCTTTCTTATGTATGTATTATGTATGTGTATATCAAGTGTGTATTGTTTTTTTTTTGCTAAAGTTGAAATTTGAGGGATATAAAAAATATGAATGGAGGTATGAATGAATGTATTATTTTTTTTAGAGGTACCTATATTTTGTAAAAAATATTTTCATAAAATTTTTTTAAGGAAAAAGAATTTGGAAGGTAGGTAGGTAAATACATAGGTACGCCAATTTCAAGTAGGTACCTAGTTATTAAAATCGAATAAATATAAACCTTTTTTGAAATACTGAAGAGCGTGTAGGTTGGGACGAGACGAAAAAAAAAATTGCACGACTGGGTCGCACGAACTTGCTCTTATGTGCGATCACATTGTTGTTCTTTAGTCTGAAATAAATTAGCTATGGGAGTCTATATCTTATCAATTTGGTATAGGTATAGGCATAGGCATAGGTATAGGTATATATGTAGGTAGGTAATCAGCTAGGTATTTAACGTTGTAAACATGTAAAAAAAAAACTATTTCTTTTTTTCAAATCAAATGCGTAGGTATGTATTTGTTTTTTATTTTTCGAAAAAAAAAATAATTGTAATGTAGACAGTTTTGGAAAAATTTAGTTTAGGTATACCCATTTAGTTTTTTTTCAAATCAAATAGGGATTTTTTTTCGAAAAAAAAATAGGTTTTATTTGAAAAAATTGTAAAATTTTTAAAAACATTGGTCGTATGCCAATTGAAAAAAAATATTATTTCAAAAAAAAATGTTTTTTTCCTTAAAAGTGAAAAAAAATTGGTAGTTAGGTATCCCAATTTTGAAGGTTAATTCGAAAAAAATGTTTTTATATAGAAAATTTTGTAAAAATTATAAAAAAATTAATACTTACCCCAACTTTTGAAAAAAATATTGAATGACTTAAAAAAAAATAGTTTTTTTAATTTCCTAAGTATTTAGATTTAGTTAAAAATTAAACAATAGATTTATGACTAAGGTCCAGTTTTTCAGTGCAAGATAAAGGCTACACCCGAATTATCTCATCAAATTTGGTGATTTAACTCAAGACAGTGTTGCCATATTCTTGTGGATGCATTATCATACATTTTGCTATTTTATGATCATACGAGAGGGCAAATTATCATACGGCAAAAATAAAATTCACAAGGAACCGTGCACAAATAATACGATTTCCTTGAGATATCTGGCCTTACAAAAAAGTATGGCAAGGCATTGAGAGTGTAACCGTTGTTTTTTTAATATTTTTACTTAAGATATAGTATAGGTACTATATGGCAAGTTATGGATTCGTGCAAAAAATCGAACTCGAGATTTTGGTCAAACTTGACATAAAGATGACAGCAAAGACGAAAAAAGTGGGTCTCGCAAAAACGTCCGTCTGTCTGTTCAACTACAGCCTAAACGGATGGATCGATTTTCTTTAAACTTGGTACCTAGCGTTTTTTGGACATTCCCCCCACCCGTTTTTTTTCTCTTTTTTTAGGACCAAAACTAACAGTAGCTGTCATACAAAATTTCTTGGCCAAAAAGGAAAAACTTATTTTTCTCAAAATAAGCGCTACAGAATTTTTTGTAAGGACTCAATAAATTTAAATAGTTATAAGTTTCCGTTTAATAAAAAAAATGGTTCCGAAAAATTGTTATTAATGGTACCTCCCAAGGGACCATTTTTTTTGATTTTCGCTTTTCTCAAAAACGGTTCAACTGATTGTGATCATTTTTTTCTGATCATTTTTTTTTATTAAGCATTATTGACATATTCTAAATAATTGTGTGTACCAAAATTTTGAAAAAAAAAAAATAGTTTTTGGATTTTTAAAAAAAGTTTGAAATTTTTTTTTTTGAAAACTCAATATTTCAAAAACGATTATGTACATTTTTATTAAACTTGGTGAAAAGCAGTTTTTTAACTTTATCCAGAAGATTTTTGACAAAAATTATCCTAATAACTAAAAATAACGGTGCCTCCCATACAAATGTTTAAAAACTGTTAAGAAAAATAAATTTTTTCTCAAAAACGCTTCTACGATTTTCATACAAATTTTTGTGTGTGTTGAAATAAGTATGATCTACCATTTAAAATTTTAAAATTTTATATTTTATTTTTATTAACAGTAGCTCTTATGGAACTACGGTTTCTTTGATTTCGAGTATCTCAATATCTGACCAACCGAATGAAACTAGACTTTTTATACAGAAGCTTGCAACAAATATAAATAAAAGTACGTAGCAAAATATTCTAAAAAATGATTTTTGGAATTTGGAAATTCAAAATTATTTTTTGAAAATTCGATATTTCGAAAACTGGTAATATTTTTTTCTGTGAAGTTCAATTTTTAACTCAACATTAATAAATACTTAAAATTGGCATAGGTACCAATTATTTTTCTCAAAAATGTTAACGAAATTTTATATATACTAAATTAATTATTTTTAGAACCGCTGCACTCCTACGATTTTCATATTTTTGTTCTCATAAATTAAGATTTATATTTATAAGAAATAAGAAAGTGTACATCGCGTTGGGTTAAAAAAGATTCATATGAAGGGTTTATTATACAAATTCTGTATACTATACTGAAATACATCAGCCAAGTAGATTACTTAGCACTATTTAATTGGACTTGTTGAATTATTTTGGTATAGGAAAAAAAATACCTATACCTATACCTATACCTATACCTATACCTATACCTATACCTATACCTATACCTATACCTATACCTATACCTATACCTATACCTATACCTATACCTATACCTATACCTATACCTATACCTATACCTATACCTATACCTATACCTATACCTATACCTCTACCTATACCTATACCTATACCTATACCTATACCTATACCTATACCTATACCTATACCTATACCTATACCTATACCTATACCTATACCTATACCTATACCTATACCTATACCTATACCTATACCTATACCTATACCTATACCTATACCTATACCTATACCTATACCTATACCTATACCTATACCTATACCTATACCTATACCTATACCTATACCTATACCTATACCTATACCTATACCTATACCTATACCCTATACCTACCTGCCTACATAACGTACAGATTATAAAAAAGGCCATTGCGGTAGGTTCCTAATTCATTATAATTATTATTATTTTTGTTATTAAAAAGTTCTATTTTTATGACAATTTGAAGAACCAAAATAATAATAATTATACGAACAAAAAATCCATATCTATGTAACTATAAATACCTACCTACCTACCTGTTATATATTTAAATTTCTATGCGGCTAATGCGAAATATAGCAACGTTATAGTGACCATACGTCCCGGATTTTGCGGGACCGTCCCGGATTTCCAAGTCTGTCCCGGATCACAAATTGTCCCGCAAAATGTCCCGCATTTACAGAATTGTCCCTCAAAAACAAAAAATATACAAAATTTCAACATAACATTGCGACAGAAGCACATGCACACTCTCTGAAATAAGTGCGTTTCATAAGTGCGCATGTAAATGGGTCTTAAGGAAATATAAATGTCATTTTAGTTTGACGTCGTTGTCAAAACAAAATAAAGTATCCGATTCTTTCTGTGCTCTTGTTCTGTCTGTGGTAAATGTGTGTTTTCTGTGCTCAAGTAAGTGTTTATTATAAAAAAGAAATCAATTCAAGTGCCAATTATTATGTTATTGTTTTTTTTTATTTTGTTTAGAATGGCATCTACATCGAAAAAACAGAAAAGAGAATGCAAATTCACGGTTGAAATGCAGAAAGAATACCCCTTTATAAAGAACACGGACAGGGACAGACAAAGTTTTGTAAGATGCAATATGTATTTATGGCAGCGAGTTTTCCATTTCTTCTGGAGGTAAAAACGACATAACCCGGCACGTGAAATCAGACAAACACAAACTTAAAATAGAAGGATCAATAAAATCCACAAAGCTGGAGACTTTTTTTTTCGAAAAACCAACTTTGGTGAAAA
The DNA here is from genome assembly GCA_932273885.2 of Leucozona laternaria. NCBI lineage: Eukaryota > Metazoa > Arthropoda > Insecta > Diptera > Syrphidae > Leucozona > Leucozona laternaria. The sequence goes on from OW026366.1 coordinate 140,933,292, forward strand.
TGAAAAAAAAATGGCACTGTCTGAAGCCACCATGGCATTTCACACAATTTGCCACAATCAGAGCTTTAGATCGATGGATTGCACTTCCAAACTGTTGCCAAAACTATTTGATTCCAAGTTTGCTTGTGCGCGGACAAAGTGCGAGTCCATCGTTACCAATGTGCTGTCCCCATTCGCTACAAATGAACAACAAAAGGAGTTAAGAAAAGTTAATTTTGTGTCTATATTTTCGGATGCTTCAAATAAAAAAGATATTAAGCTTTTCCCCACATTGGTGCGATATTTTGATTGGAAAGAGGGTCTTAAATTGCGGCTGTTAGAATTGATGTCATTGCCTGGCGAAACGTCCGAAATGATTAGTGAGTCTATTATTCAAATTTTAAGAAAAGCAGATTTGTTGGATAAGGTTGTAGGATTTTGCGCAGATAATGCAAACACTAACTTTGGTGGTATAGCGCGGAGGGGAAGCAACAATGTTTTTAGCCGTTTGAATAGGGAACTAAAACAATCCATCGTTGGCGTAGGTTGCTCGGCTCATATTATTCATAATGCGGTTCAAACCGCTGCTGATTTGCTTCCGGTTGACATTGAAAACATTATTGTGAAAATTTATTCTCATTTTTATATATATACAGTAAGGGGTAGAAAAACTGAAAGAGTTTTGCTGTTGCGCAGGTTGAGTAGGTACAGCAGATTGTTGGGTTTTTGCAAAACAAGATGGCTAGCCCTGCTGCCCGCCATCGAACGTGTGTTAAGACTATTTGAGCCGTTAAAGTCCTATTTCTTATCTCTCGAAAAATGTCCATGTTTACTAGAAAAATATTTTGAGGATCCAAAATCTGAGTTGTGGTTAATGTTTTTACATAACCACTCATCTTTGTTTCACAGTTCAATTTTGCAAGTCGAGGGGGATAAGAAAACTGTAATGGAAATTAGTAACCAGATTGCTAGTTTAAAACTTAAATTAGAAGAACGAATAAATGCACAGTTCATTCCAGTTTCTTTAAGACAAACTTTAAATAATTTAGAGGAATGTGGTGCAGTAAATAAAACATGGTTCACTTCTCACACTCAATGTTTTCACCAAAATTGTTTACAATACCTTGAAAAGTGGACCACACAATTTAAGTACGCTGACATTTTCAGTGGACATGTCTAAAAAAAAGCATTGAGTGGGATGAAGTACAAGACAGTTTTGGTTTTATATTGGAAAATACAAAAGCTAATCTTGTTGAAAACGATTTTTTTGACGAAATTACATATTTAAAAAAATATGTAAGCCCTCAAAAAATTGAAGAATGGAATGATGAAAGCCTTCCAATTGATTTAAGGTGGGTAGAAATTTTTAAATATTTTTCTTCAAATGAAGTACCCCACAAAAATCTTTTGTTGATTGTGGAATACATATTGAGTCTGCCAGGCACTAATGCATCCACAGAACGAATATTTTCAATCATAAATCACTTATGGACACAAGAAAAAACTCAGATGCAAGTTCAAACAGTAAAATCTATTGTTTTATTAAAAACGTTTTTCGATAATTCTTGCAATTTTTTTTATGAATGTATAAAAAAGAACAGCGAAATTTTGCAAAAAGTTCACAAATCCGAAAAATATACAAGTAATCGACTTGCGCAGTAAATTTAAAGAATTTAATTATTAATGTATCTATTATTTTTTTTTTAGAAAGATGTTCATTGAATGAACTTTTACTTTTTGTGATTTTTTATATTACTTATGTATTTATTTATTTATTAATTGACTGATAAAAAAGTTCCTATGCAATAATATTATAAAATATTATAAAAATATAACCGAAACTGAAGTAATTATATATTTTTTGTTTTTATCATTATTACAATAATAAAAAAAAAATATCATTAAAACAATAATAAAAAAAATTGTTTTTGTTAACAAGTGTCCCGCATTGGCTCCAAAAAATTATGGTCACTATAAGCAACGTTGTATTCCACTTAGAAATAGTGAAATTTAACAACGTTGCTTCTATGATGTGAGTTTTCACAAAAAATTCAAAATTTAAATTTTATTTGCCTAAAAATAATACGAAAGTATACCTATACCCGTACCTCTATCTATTTGACTTCTAAGTTTTCACAAAAAATTCAAAATTTAAATTTTATTTGCCTAAAAATAATACGAAAGTATACCTATACCCGTACCTCTATCTATAACCATAGGAAGCAAAGCAACAAAAAAAAAACCGTTTCCCTCCATAGACACATTTTTTTTTCATTATCTCCCCCTTATTCTGTTGGTTGTCATGACGAAATTATCTGTTATAACCATCACCCTTAGTCTCCTTATTGTTGTCAGAAGCATAATAATACACTTCTCTCAGTCTTATTCTTGCCTCATTTTCTCTTCCTACTTATCTTCCACAATCAATAATGACAGTTTTGTAGTACCTACAGCGCCACGTATAGTACACATGTTGAATTAAATTTTTCTGTTCCATGAGAGTACTATACTTTATATATACAATGGTTCAACGTACATCTGAATATTCAGAATTCTGAATTTTTGAAGCTCTTGATTGGCCAGCTGTCAGAAGTCATCTGAATTTTCAGAATTTTTCTGACAGCTGGCCAATCAAGAGCTTCAAAAATTCAGAATTCTGAATATTCAGATGTGCGTTGAACTCGGCCCTTCTTCTTTGAGGTTCAGTATATGCTCCTTCTTTTTTGTTTCCATATCGATCTGTGCTATCCTCTTTGTCGTCATGGTCTTCGGTTTTTTTGGTAAATCTGGTGGTTCTTGTAGGTGTTTTTGGTTTTATTGGTGGAGTTTTTGCTGTGGGCTGTGGTGATAAGTTTTCTCTGCAATATAAGAATTGGTTTTTGTTAAAAGGAATAACGGTTGTTTAAGAAAAAACTTATTTACTTTTCATTGCAATAAATTGCATCGCAGTCAAATTCTGCAGTATCGTCCAGAAAATCCATCGCCGATATCGCCGAAATTTGAAAATCAATTTCAGAACTTTCTTTTGGCGGCGTTCCACCACCAGCTTCCTTCTGAGAACGACTAAAAGTACTGATGTTCGTCCTTGCCTTAGTCTTCATCCGGTTCCATTGGTCCCGGATTTGTTTCGCACTGAAAACATACCCACTGGCTTTGAAAAAGCCCTCAAGGGTTTCCCAAGCTTCAAACTTCGATTTCAATGACTTCCCATCGTTCAGTTTGCTTTCAACTATGTCGGAAAAGGGCTTAACTGATTCTATAAGTAACTCCTTCATGGCTGGAGTCCAATTTGAGGAACGACTTCTTTTTGATGATTTTTCAGCCATTTCGAATAATTCAATCTGAAATTGAAATTTACAAACAATTAAACAAAAGGAATTAATTTTATTGTATATCTTACTTACATTTTTCAATTAAAAGCGCACAAACTCGAGTGATAATAACATACACATAGCCACGACAGATAAGAAATTTTTTTTTTTCTCTATTGCTTTTAGCTGTCAGATTGACAGCACAAACGAGCTGTTTACACAATTAAACAAGAGTTTCTTCACTTTAAATTTAAAGGCACGTTTAGCGTTAAGCTGACTATTAAATTGATTATTGGTATGGTTATTTTTTTAGAGTCCACTTAAATATTTAAGTGATCTCTAAATTTGGTTATTGGTAAGGCCCAAAGTTATTTTTCTGAATTAAAGGAACGATGAAAGTTAACTAAAGGGTCTGCCAAATAACTTCTTTTTTTTTTAAATGGCGCAAAACATCGAGTGTAGCTTCTGCTGTGTGGCACGTAGCGCCGTCCTGTTAAAACCAAATGTTGCCAATATCCTCCTCTTCAATTTTTGTGAACAAAAATTCGTTCAACATGGCCCGATAACGATCGCCATTGACTGTAACGGCCACTCCTTGCTCATTTTCGAAAAATGACCCAATTATGCCTCTGGACCAAAATCCGCACCAAACAGTCACTCGTTTTGGTTGTATCGGCTTTTCAATGTATGCGTGCGGGTTTTCTGTGCCCCAAATGCGACAATTTTGCTTGTTTACTACCCGCCAAGATCAAAATGAGCTTCATCTGAAAAGATGATTTTTTTGGCAAAATCGGCATCTTCTCTAAGTCGATCGCAGGCCCACTTAGCGAAGCGTATACACAACCATATTCGTTCAGCGGAAGGATAAAACTAATTATCTGTCAAATCAGACATGAGCTAAGTGTTACCATTCACGAAATAAGCACTAGTTGAAAAAAAAACGTTAGATGGCGGACCCTTTATAGTTAACTTTAATTAGAAAAAGAACGCACCACTGTTGTTGATGTTGCTATGCTTCTTCTGTTGAGTGTTGATGTTGCTGGTGGAAATGACAAAGAAAAACGATTTTAGGATAAGCCACTTATCAACTTACAACACATCACAAGAGATAATTAGGAGTAGTATATTTCCCTCTCATTCGTTCACTCCTCTAACACCTGGAGGTGGATTTAAGTTTTCTCGGATGCGAGGGGTGATAATAAGGATGAGCTGGATTAGCGATGAGTAGTTGGTTTGCTTGTTGGATGTGGGTTATCTGAAAACTTTGCCAAAGTTAACTATTTGGTGGTGAAAACGGTGGATTAACTTTGTCGGGTACTAACTCCCCCTGTTAGGCAATAGAGATAACATTATTAAAAAACGAATTACAAAGAACGGGTTTCCGAAATATCCGACAGTCCGAAACGTAGGAACAAATGGTTTCCGAAACATCAAATCTGAAATAATACTTTCCAAAAGGTCATAAACTGGGTAGGGGAATAACACCACCAACACATAAACATGTTTTTTTATAATTACAAAAAAAAAATAACATTGACTAGCGGACGAATAGGATCGGGTGATGAATACAAAGTAGGAGAAGGAATAAAACCGAAAAAAAGTGGTGTGTTCGCTGATAAAACCATGTAGTAGATACAGTCAGACCCAATATTACTTCTCCAGCCGTGAACACGAGACTTATTATCAAAACTCGGTCTGATAAAATTTGAGCGTTAAAGTTTTAAGAAAAGAAAAGTAAGATTTTAAGAGATTCGGGAAAGTTATAATTATCTATAATAATTCTACACTGGTAAAGTTAATTTTAATTTTTTTTTTAAATTAAGATTTCTTTTTGACCATAATAACGGTGTGAACCTCCGTTGGAGAATTTTTAAGGAAACCAAAATACTTAAAATATAAAAGAAATTACTTTTGGTGAGTTTATAAAGAAACGATAGATTTATTTAATAATGGGTGCTAAAATAAAGTGATTACATTCAAACGGGTCCTGTTAGATATAATACCCCAGCGGCAAATTCTTGGCGGTCCCAGACAGTCAGCGCAGCGCTGGGCCGCCCTAAGTTTTTTTGTCGGATGACCATCAACTTCCGTTAACGATTTTGGGTGCCAATATCTTTTTTTGTGGCCAATAGCACTGGTTGGAAAACGATATTTCTGGCGATTTTTTTTTGAAAACAACCTGCTTGCCGAAACTTGACATATCCGGGATACAGTTGAAATCCTGTCAAATCCACTATCACAGAGCCATACCATAGAGGTCTTCAAAGAATTCCCGCTGATCCTGCCACCATCGGGATAGTGTCTGATAGTGCTGTTATTGGAGCGCTAGGAATTCTTCTCTAATCTCCACGCTTCTTATCTGTGAGTGAAGTTAACGTAGTGCAGTGGGTTCTGAAATCAAGACAGGAGAAGTCCAGGTATAATATTGATAAGTTAAAAAAATAAAAAATATATAAAAACAAAAGGAAATCAGAAAATAAGAACGAGAAGTGAAGAAGAAGAAACTGAATTTAGCCGAGGATTTATTTATTTGATTGAGCGATAATTTACCTTCCCTAGTTACGTCGAAAGAAGTGTTTTTTTGTGTATGTGAAGTTGTTGCGAGGCAAGAGGAGAGGAAGGCGTCGGTAAAGTGGAAGGGTAGGAAAAGGAAGGGTTAGGAAAGGGTCAAGTTCCGGGGACGCGGCCTGCTTGCACATGCACGGCGTCAGCTCGTCGGACGGGGGGGATCTTGCCTCCGGAAACCTAACCTCGCCTGCAAACAAAAACACATATCAGGCCTGAGGAAAACTAGGGAAAAAAAATCGTCGGACTAGAAGACTCACGGACAGACTATCGTCACACCAAGGCACTGCGGATGTTGTTGCAGTGAGGCCATTACCCACCCTATCATAGGAATCCTTGGCCATTTTTAGATTCCCCCAAAATGGTGGATGATCGGTTTCAGATCACACCATCTTCACCGAAAATCAGCTACCCTTGGCACCCCTGAAAAATAGTCTTCAACAACTCATGTTCCGCTTACCGAAACAAATAAACAAATGTGAATCTCTTTTCGACCTTAGGCGTCATTAAAAGTTTTATTCAGTCCATCATTTTTAACTGAAGCATAAGCAATATAATTTAACAAAAAAAAAATTAGCACAAAAAAGCAAAAATGAAATAACAAAAAAAAAACAAATGAAAACGAGACTAAGAACGGTTCTTTCCTGCATCCGAAATCATTAAACAAACACAATACCCTTTTTGGTATTTAAATTTTTGTGGAGAAGACGCACCTTGGTTTTCTCTTACCCCTAGAGAGCTCTTTAGAGCTACCCTAAATACCCAAGGACAAAAAAAAGAAAATATCAAGCCCGCGTGGACACCTAAGAAACACTGTTCTTTTTCACTTACAAAATGTATTTCAAAATTTGAAAAAAGGTTAAATTTAATTGAAAAAAGTTTTTTTGACGCCTTTGAATGGTAATTGACAAATAAAAGAAGAACACAAACACAAATAACTGTATCTATAAACTCCTATCTATCTTCTCAATACTTCCTCAAAATGTAATTCCTTTTCCTTCTCTTTTTGCTTTCTTCTTCCTTCGTTTTGTTTATTTCTAATTTTAAAAACTCACTGACTTTTCTTTCCGTGTATGTTCCGTAGGTTTTGGTTCTGGTTCTGGTGGCGGAGCTCTACTGAAGTGGCTATCAGAATTCACGCACCTCGGCGGCGATTGTGTATGACGCTCACAAGAAGATAGCTGGAGATTAATTTGGTTAGCCCAGGAACAACACCACGAACTGGAGGCTGGAGCACCTTAAATCCGGAACAATTATTTCTGGATTCGAACAGGAACACTCGCAAAAAACAGTAAAAGAAAAAGAAAAATTTGTGCGGCGGCCCATACAAGAGTACTTATCAGGGGCCGCCGAGAATTTAGAATTTATAATTTCTTATTCACTTTTCAATAAAACTTATTTTTCGAAACTCACCACTTGAATTAGTTTTATTTAAGACTAATTTGAATGTTCTTTTAAAAAAAACGACACGTCTAACGTAGGGAACTAATGGCTGGCACTTCCTAGTTGGATTCTAAAAAAAAAACAACCCAATCTTTGATTTTCTTTGCACCCGGTTTAAAACTAAGTATCGTACCGAAAACTATTTAATTTTATTTTTTTTTTGTAATTGTATGTTCAATTTCAATTTTTTTTCTTTTTTTTTTCGTATTGGATTTTCTTCTCGTTTCCAATTTTCTCATCAGAACTACGGGTGTACCAACCAGCCGTTTGATCGTATACAGCCAAATTAATAAAAGTGGAATGGCGAAGGCTTAAGCCTTATTCCGTGGACTAAGTGCAAAATGTGATTTAAAAAATAAAATATCAATTAAGTGACGTTTACGAAGCTAAACCACCGAAGAAGGTGGTTTAGCGAAGGAATAAGAACCAGATGCATCAAATTTATTCTGCATTTAAAAAATATAAGTAAAGATTGCAAATTGAATTTTCGATAAAAATAATAATGTCTACTAGATTTGTCGAGTTCTTAAACCATTTGGAATTATTGGACAATCAGCCATCAACGAAAAGAAAAAGAAAAATATACAAAACCAGATACGATCCATTGCAAGTGCTTAGTGAGGAGGATTTAAGGAAGAAATATAGGTTTTCCAAGGAAAATATGAGGGAAATCATAGCTAGTGTTGAAGGTGACCTAAACGGGGATACAAGAGGTGGACAAATTCGTGTGGATTTGCAAGTTATGGCATCCATCAAATACTGGGGTCGTAATGAGGTACGATTATTGACTTTATTTATATAATCATAATCTTAAAAACATTATAAAATAAATGAGGTTCAAGACGATTGTGCTGATATGCACTGCTTTAGTCAGTCTACATTGAGCATCATTTCTGCACGTGTAGCCAAAGCATTTGCGTCGAAAGCACGGCAGTTTATAAAAATGCCCCAAACAATTTCCGAACAACTATCAACCATGCAAAAATTTAAGAATATACGTGGATTTCAAAACGTCATTGGTGCAATTGACTGCACCCACATAAGAATTAAAAAACAGGGAGGAGATAATGGACAATACTATGTCAACAGGAAAGGATACTACTCCATTAATGTGCAGGTAAAGATAGTTTATCAAAAATTTTTTTTAATATTTCTACCTACAAACAAGTGTTCATTTTGTTTCTTTTAACTTTATCTTTATGAGCAGGCAGTTTGCGATGCCAATTTAAAAATAATGGACATTGTTTGCCACTGGCGGGGAAGTACCCATGATTCCCATATATATGATGAAAGTACCTTAAAAGACCGCTTAGACAGGGGAGAATTCCGAGGGCGGCTTCTAGGTGACGGTGGTTATGCGTTCACCAATCGCTTATTTACACCTGTTCTAAATCCATCAAATTCTTTTGAAGAAAATTATAATATTGCACACATAGCAACCCGCAATACCATAGAACGAAAATTTGGAGTTTGGAAGTCCAGATTTAGGATTTTGTTAACAGGAATGAGAGGCTCACTAAAGAATGTTAAAACCTTAGTTGTGGCTTTAGCCGTTTTACATAATTTGGCTATTGAATATAACGATGAGCTCGGTAAAATCCTCACTTAATTTACTAATAACAGTTATTGATAATAAAAAAGTTTCTTTCCATAATTAGATGACGAAAACGATTCTTTCGAAAACCATGCATTGACATTCCATCAAGAAAATCAACAGTTATTAAGAGGTCAGTCGAGTTCACGCGCAGCATTTATTGCAACCCACTTCACATAGCCAGGCTTCAGGAATGACATGAGTTCACTCTTGTTGCGGAAAAATCCAACCTACCTACAAATTTTCTCATCTTTTTGTATTTTTATCTATCTATCTATCCCTCCATTTAATACGAATAGAATTTCCAACAAACAAAAAAAGAAATTACATCTTCACTTATGTCAACGAATACACCAACATCCAAACACAATTCATGAAAATCTGTTGTACCCATCTTAATAATAAAATACAAAATAATGAAAAGACATATGCGCACAATGTACATACTTATATTTATATTGCTCCTTTGATAGGTTTATAAAACTTAACACATACATTCATTTTTAATAAACTAAAAAACAATTCATAACAAAATACAAATAAATTCACAGCTTAAAATAAAAAAACTTTTTGTAAAAAAGAAATTAAGGAAGGAAGGCTAAAGAATTTGAAGATTCAAGGAGAAACATATTGTCAGCAAACATTTTCATTTGAATGTGATTCTATTTCAAATGCTTCAAATTAATTTAAAAGAGAAAAAAAGAATCACATTCAAATGTACTTTTTGCAGTCAATATGTTTCTCCTTGAATCTTCAAATTCCTAAGCTCCTATTCGCGACACTGCTGTTCCAATTTTAAAACTTTCATTTTCTCTTGATGCTCATCTTTGCGACACTGCTGTTCCATTCGAATAGTTTTTATTTTCTCTTCATGCTCTGCACGTATATTCGCTTTTGTGAGATCAAAAATCTCCTTCTTAAAGGATGAGTCCGAATTCTAGAACATAAAGTTTGTACATACATAAGTAAATAATATTTATCTGAAGAATATATAAATAATATCATCTTACATTGCCTATTTTTCGTTTCTTTGTATCCTTTTTTGTTGGTGGTTTAGTCTGCGTCTGCGACACATCCACATCGACATTGGTATCTTTCTGAAGATTTTCTGTAAATTTAGTTGAATTTTACTTTAATAGAATTGTATTTGCAGCGATGAATGATTTGTTTACCTTTGTCTGAATATTCGCCCTCATTTACAATTTTTATATCGTCATCATACAAGCGTATTTCCTCTATTTCTAGATTCTATGAGAAATATTTGAGAGAAATAAAGGAAAATAAAGCCAATTAACTTACTTGCAGGACAGCTCCATCACTGTCGAATTCATTGGAATCTATTTGAAATTCGTTTGGCATTATATTCATCAGTTCTTGATCTTCTTTCGATGGGGACTTAGGTGGTGGACCGCCGCCAGTTTTGGTCAAAAACACTCTATATGAAGATACCAATCTCGGCTGTCATCCGAGTTTGCCTACAAGCTCATATAGGGGAAATTCAGGAGAAACACGCACACATATGCAGTAAGCGTACATCCACCATGCTTTATTTGCACACACATGCAGTAAGCGTACATTCACCACCAAAATGTCGGTTATTTACGAGTTTCAATGGGTATGTTCAAAAAGTATAATAAAAGGAGCAACGAGTTATCAAGTGCTAACCCAACCTTATAAGGATAAGTTTGTGGAAACAAATTGAACGTGAAAATTTATAATCAATTTAAGTATATTCGATTGTCTTTTGTCATTATTTGTTTTGTTTCTACGATTGTTTGGTATTGTATTTCGCTCTCGAATTATTGAAACAGACTGTGAACATGACAAAAAAAAACGAATGAGAAATCAGAGAATCAACGCAACTGTTGTAAGACAACTTTAGGAGTGTTTTTTTGCAGGAAGTGACTAAACATGCCAATTATAACAGTTTTTGTTTATAAAATTACTGTTTATGCGGCCCCGCAGGGCCAGGGTCCTCCGCCGGTGGGCATAATTCAAGCACCTAAAGTTTTTTTTTTAAGTAGTGCGAAGCGCGTAAACGTACGCCCGCTTTTAATGGCCAAAAATTGTTATAACTGTTATAAATTGGCATGTCTCTAGTCTCGTTGCAAGCCTGGAGGAAATTGATCGAAAAAAACTATGTCGCGTCGGGGCTAAGGAATTTACATGTTAAATGCAACAACAACTAATCCCCTACAGGCATAGCTAAGAGCACATAATTTTCGGGGCTTAACTGTTTTAACGGCGTGAATTGCATATGTACTTCTAATCAATAGTTTTTATGGAAACTCCATTTTTTTTCTGTGATGACGTCGATAGATAATCCCTAATATCATTTCTTTTTAACCAAATCCCTCCGGGCTTGCAAACAAAAGAGCTTTTAAGAGCATTAAGGCCAGGCGCGCACATGCAACTTAACAGTTTGGTTGCGATTTTGAGCACTATGGGATTATATGAGAGTCCGCGCACATAAACCGGTGGACTCTCATACAATCCCGAAGTGCTCAAAATCGAAACCAAACTGTTTAGTTGCATGTGCGCGCCTGGCCTAAGGCTCTCCAAAACTAAACGACGACGAAACTTTCGCCTGCCTTAATTTATTTCCGTGGAGATTAATGGGAACACCCACACTGGCGCGATGCGAATCTTCGAACATTATTCAGTCGTCGCATATTCGCGCGAATGTATATGCGAAACCAAAAGAAAACTATCGATGACCGAAATTTCAATGTATAAATTCTAACTTATCACGTTATTTATTTTATTACAGACTTTTCTGTGAAATGCAAAAGATTTAAAAATCATTGAGTAACAGCGAACTACTCACAGGATGAATTTTCAAAGAAAAATTTAAAGAAGTTTCAACACGCGAAATTCGTAGTGTAATAGCAGACTTAGCACCATTAAATTGGTGTTTTTTTCAACATATCCCGATATCCCACCTAACATCCGCCATTTTCATGGTCAAAAGCTGGTGAGTTTAAATTTTTTTAAAGATGGCTGCGTTATTTGCACATACAAAATGGTTGTTCTGGGAAAACAGAACAATCCCACCCCGTTAAATTGTTGTTGCAATTCACATCTATTCATGGACACAAAACGAAATTACAAAAACAACAATGTAAACAAATGGGTTTTGGAGGGTGATACGTACGAAAGATTGGCATCTTCATATAGAGTGTTTTTGGTTTTGGTCACAGATTAGCCACATGAAGATGAGAATCCCCGGCCGCCATTTTAATTTGCCTACAAGCTTGAACTGGCAGTTATCAGATAAAAAATGAGAATGTGTGAATAAAAATCTCACACATAGACAGTAGGGATCTTCATACACCTGGTTAAATTGTTGTTGCAATTCACATCTATTCATCGACGCGGGAAAAAATTACAAATACAACAATGTAAACAAATGGGTTTTGGAGAGTGAAACGTACGAAACATTCTCATCTTCATATGGCTAATCTGTGGTTTTGGTTCTAGCTTTTCGGTAGGCTGACTCGGCAGCTTTTACTTTAAGCTTCATATTTTTCCATTGCATTTGCACCTGGGCAACTTCCCGAGGAACATCACAAGCTGAATTGAATCTGAAAACATATTTTTTGTTTTGAAATGTTCGTCCAATTATAACATAAATAATAACTTTTATTAAACTTACTGGTTTTTGATTCGCATCCAGCAATCTTTTTTCTTTTGGTTTGTGTTCGTGTCAACAGATTTGTTCTCTATGGTTTGTATCTTTTCAATGCACAATGATTTAAGTAAATTCTGAAGAATATGGGTAAAGGAAAAGGTAGTTAGGAAATAGTCTTCTTTATTTTTAAAAACTTACTTTATCGTTTACACTCCAATTTTCACTTCTTTTTCGGTTTTTGTTTAAATTTTCCATTTTTAAAAGCCGCAGACACAAACAATCGAAAATCAGAACAATTTTGACAGCTAATGATAAAAACAACGGAATTGTTAGGTGTGTTTGGTAACGTGAGGTTTATTTTTTTTTTCTTCAAATTTTCTGTCAAAACCCATACAAAAAAAACCCAAGTATACGAAACTTGGTGAAAACTTCAAGTTACCAAACAGGCATCTTACTTATTGTAGTAGATTTTTTTAAGGGATTTTTTGTAAACGTCACTTTACTATTCCACGAACAATTTGTTTTTATTTATGTAAAATTTTAATCCGTAGCTTTACCCTTATTCCATGGTTTAGTAAGGTCGTGGAATAAAGGTAGAATAAGCGTTTTTTATTAATTTGGCTGATAGAGTTTTAATTAACTCTTATTGAAACCATATTAGACCAAATCTAGTTCAACGGGAGACGGAGAAATTCAAACACGAAAGAAAGAGACAGATCTTTATAGAACTCAATGCATGTCATGAGAAAAAGAATATTTCTTAAGAAAACTAATGCTGGACTTACACGACTGGCAAATTGGCATTTTTTTTGTCATTATACTGCCAAAAGAATGAATTTTTCCATTGTTCTGTCATTTTTTTGACAGTTAAATGCCAGAATACTGCCATTTTGTCAGTCGTGTAAATCCAGCATTAGTCGGATGATTCTTCTTTAAGCCTAGTACGCTGCTGATGCGAAACGAAATTTGTCGGTGGTCTCCAACACGACAGCGAAATACTTACGAAAACCACAGCGAAAAAATGACAATTGAAATTGTCACCATTTGCAAAAACACAAGCGCAAAAAAGTCAGCGAAAGCCATGTTGTATTGAAATAAACAACAAATACAAACCTCAAATGTCACTTTTTAGCACACAATTAATTGCCCGGTCAATTAAATGAGTGCGAAAAAAGAGCGGAGACCTCTCCAAATAATCTGCTACAATTATCAATTTCGCTCATCGAACAGCGTACTGCAAAACGAAAAGGAGGACGAAATTTTTCGTTTGTGATTTCGTTGTGTCATTTTTGTATGGGATTTTTCGTTTCGCATCAGCAGCGTCCTAGGCTTTAACTGGAAAACATCATCCGATCCACATCTCTGTACATAGTGCATACCCAAAAATAATAATAAAAAAAAACATACATGTCTACACCCGTTGCGTTAGTATGGGTAAGCAAAAAAAAAGACATTTATTTCCTTCTCTTTTTTTTATTCATCCAATTTTTGGCGCCGGGTATGTCCAAAATAATGGCACAAATTCACCTAAAAGGACCTCGCTATTCGTCGACAGGTGGGGTGGTGAAAAATTTCATAAAATTTTCCCCAACAAAAAAATATAATGTCATAAAACATCAGAACTTGTTTCCGTTACTGTCTCAGTATAACAGTTAGCACAATATAACAATACTTTTACACCAAAAAAAGGACTAATAAACGAAAATACCATGGACCATCGACACAAAAAAAACGCCCACGACACGACTATAAATAAAAACGTAAACCTTAAGTGACAAGAAAAACGACGCGTATAAACGAGAAGCGACGGCGACTGAAACATGAAAATAAACTAAGAACGAGTATTACATAGCTAACAATTTAACGAGATTTTAACTTCGACAGAGTTGAACGCGCGCTCGAACGCGCGTCCACTGTGATCAACCAGGTCTATACACTGATCTCTATAATACACTTTATAGTGGATTCCCTTTATGTATAACAGTTTTTTTTTGACTCCAATTGAAGATGACATTCTGGTGCCAAGCGCACCTTTTGACGTCTGTATTTTAAAAAAAAAAAGTAATTTGACGTACATTTTTCAGTTCACTGGTTGAACACAGTACGCGCGTCAGGACGCGCGGCAGGGCGCGCGTTCACATGAGCGTGATTATTAAAACTTGTGTCGAATTTCTTTCAACCATTTCAGGTGGCTTGTTTTTGTATATGATGGTGTGAGTTCTATTTGACAATAATTTAAACACAAAAAATAATGCTCCTACAAATTCACAACAAATATTTCAAACTGCCTTTAATTAACCATGTCCCTTTTATAAGATTAAGTACAAATTTATTTTAGTGAATAGATGCAAAACAAAAAAAAATTGTGCGTTTATCCAAGCAACAAAAAATTACAATTCAGTGTTTGTTACAATTTGTGCAAATTCGCAAGAAATGTCACCTACTATATTTAACTCCCAGAATCGCGTTTGTGGCTACAGACACGAAACCTTTGCCCGTTGAAGGATTAATTAGAAACATTTCACTTACAAAATATAAATCCTATTAGGAAAATACTTTCAATTAAAAAAATTGGATTCTGTAGGATTTAAGTGCCAAAGATAAGGTACAGACAGAGAGAACAGATATCACAAAATAAAACGTCAAAAAAATTAACAATCTTAAGCAAAAAATCAAAAAAATCCTTACTTTCTTCGCCATCATTTACTCACCATGAAGTGGAGTGAGATAAAGTACAGAGACGCCAAAAAAAGTCGAAGGAGACATTCCAATGTGAACACCGTACTATAACGAGATTTTATGTATTTTAACATTGTAAGATAAGGACGCGCGCCATGACTCGCGTGTATTGTGTTCAGACACTTTGACTAAAAGAAGTTATACTGTTATCAAAAACACTCTATATGAAGATACCAATCTTTCGTACGTATCACCCTCCAAAACCCATTTGTTTACATTGTTGTTTTTGTAATTTCGTTTTGTGTCCATGAATAGATGTGAATTGCAACAACAATTTAACGGGGTGGGATTGTTCTGTTTTCCCAGAACAACCATTTTGTATGTGCAAATAACGCAGCCATCTTTAAAAAAATTTCAACTCACCAGCTTTTCAACATGAAAATGGCGGATGTTAGGTGGGATATCGGGATGTGTTGAAAAAAACACCAATTTAATTGTGCAAAGTCTGCTATTACACTACGAATTTCACGTGATGAAACTTCTTTTAATTTTTCTTTGAAAATTCATCCTGTAAGTAGTTCGCTGTTACACAATGATTTTTAAATCTTTGGCATTTAACAGAAAAGTCTGTAATAAAATAAATAACGTGATAAGTTAGAATTTATACATTGAAATTTCGGTCATCGATAGTTTTCTATTGGTTTCGCATATACATAGCATAAAGGCTGTCCCAAACCGAAGCGAAACTTTCGCGCGAATATGCGACGACTGAATATAGTTCGAAGATTCGCGTCGCGCCAATGTGGGTGCTCCCATTAATCTCCATGTAAATAAATTAAGACAGGCGAAAGTTTCGTCGTCGTTCTGAAGTATTCGCTTTGGTTTTGGAGAGCCTTAATGCTCTTAAAAGCCGTGTTTTTTTTTGCAAGCCCGGAGGGATTTGTTTAAAAAGAAATGATATTGGGGATTATCTATCGACGCCATCACAGAAAAAAATGGTGTTTCCATAAAAACTATTGATTACAAGTACATATGCAATTAACACCGTTAAAACAGTTTAGCCCCGAAAATTATGTGCTCTATGTACGCTATGCCTGGAGGGGATTAGTTGTTGTTGATTTTAACATGTAAATTCCTTAGCCCCGACGCGACAGTTTTTTTCGATCAATTTCCTTCAGGCTTGGAATGAGACATGCCAATTTATAACAGTTATAACAATTTTTGGCCATTAAAAGCGGGCGTACGTTTACGCGCTTCGCACTACTTAAAAAAAAAACTTTAGGTGATTGAATTATGCCCACCGGCGGAGGACCCTGGCCATTCGGGGCCGCATAAACAGTAATTTTATAAACGAAAACTGTTATAATTGGCATGTCTAGTCACTTCCTGCAAAAAAACACGTCTAAAGTTGTCTTACAACAGTTGCGTTGATTCTCTGGTTTCTCATTCGTTTTTTTTTTGTCATGTTCAGAGTCTGTTTCAATAATTCGAGAGCGAAATACAATACCAAACAATCGTAGAAACAAAACAAATAATGACAAAAGACAATCGAATATACTTAAATTGATTATAAATTTTCACTTTCAATTTGTTTCCACAAACTTATGCTTATAAGGTTGGGTTAGCACTTGATAACTCGTTGCTCCTTTTATTATACTTTTTGAACATACCAATTGAAACTCATAAATAACCGACATTTTGGTGGTGAATGTACTTTTACTGCATGTGTGTGCAAATAAAGCGTGGTGGATGTACGCTTACTGCATATGTGTGCGTGTTTCTCCTGAATTTCCCCTATATGAGCTTGTAGGCAAACTCGGATGACAGCCGAGATTGGTATCTTCATATAGAGTGTTTTTGACTGTTATACAAACCTGGTGCCAAGCGCACCGTATAACAATCTTCAATTGGAGTCATTTTGTTTGTATGAATACGCTATCCAGTGTATTATAGAGATCAGTGGGTCTATAATATTAAATTTTCTACCAGGCGCATACTTTGACGTTTGGGCGAACTACCCAAAACTGAGGTGCCACCTTCCAATCAGTCTCTCGTCTCCTTATAAATATTCTTAGGTATCTGTCGAGTTTCAACAACAACAGAAAGAAAAGAAGACAAACACCGGCACGGCATTGACACGAAAGGTAAGCGAAAAACTTTATTGTTCCATATTTGTTTCTAGTCAATATTTTTTTTTTTACTTTCTAGCCTCCTAGGTCCCGTCCACATCGAACAATCCGGAAGGGGACACCAGGCGTCCGGAACAAAGTCCAAAACTCAATTTGTTTGGCGTTGAAGTTTTTTTTTGATAAGTCGTTTTAAATTTTATTTGGTTTAAAATTGTAAATGCTTGCTGTAAGTGGTAGGGTCTTGTATTTCCAGGCTGTTGCTCGCGGTTTTAGCTAGATTTTTTTTATCTGTTTGGATCTCAAATCCACCTCCATTGAGCTCATTGCAGGTAGGGAATAAATAATAGTTGCATAATCCGTGCCAAGAAAGTGGTACTACTGTATCGTAAATTTCGGATATCTATATATATAAAGGTAATTTAAAATTAAAGATAGATTAAAACAACAAAAAGAAATATAATATTTATTTCTTAAATTTGATTTTGTTTAAAGATAATTTAAAGTATGTGGTAATAAAACTTCAAACGCCCTTTCTATGAAATTTTTGGTGTTGTTATGTTTCGTTTAAACAAAACATGATGGTTTGAAGATATTTTTTTCAGGGTGCGGAAGGATAGCTAAGTAAGCCGGTGAAATGAAGTGACCTGAACGGTATACCACAATGGTGATTGGGGAAGTTCAAACTTAGCCGACGAACTTCTAGGTTGGGTGGGATATGGCTACGCTGCATCGACACCATCAGCGCCCTGGTGTGGTGAAAAGTCCGTCTGATATATTTCCTTTTATTTTCAGGCCTGATATGTGTTTTGTTGGGAGGTGCGGTCTAGTTCGGGGGCAAGATCCCCCCCATTCCGGCGAGCTAACTGCCGAGCATCGCTAGCAAGCCGCGTTCCCGAGCTAGACATTCCGTTTCCTTCCCTTTCCGTTCCTCATTCCAACCTTATCCTGTTTCCTACCCATCCACCTTACCAACTCCCCTCCTCGCTTCCTATTGCCACGCAACACACCCTGTATAATGTTTTGTTTTATATTTTTGTCCATCTTAAAAAAATTATTTCCTCCCCCCCCCCCCCCCCAGAGCAAAATCATTGTTACGCCACTGTGCAGACATACTTACAGGAATGTATTATTTATAGATGTGGACGTAATGCAATAGTAAATATATCAATTAAATTCAGTAAAATAAAAGTTTGGACTTTAATTTTAACAATTCATAAATCTGAGTTAATTGAATAGCTTGAAATTAATCAGATTTACATTTACCTAAACGTATCATTACATATTTATGTTTATGGTTTTATTTAATTTTTTAAATCAAATTTTAATATAAAAACTTAACATAATACGAATAATAAACAATAAACAAAGATTGATCTCTATGCTTTAGAACAAGATTGTAGGCGAAAACTTTCAGATTGAAAATACTATGACGTTGCAGACGTTTTGCAGCTGTAAGGATCATGATCTCTTTCTGCATGCCTTATCTGGTTGTGATAAAACCTCAGCTCTTTATTCAGAGAGGTAAATCTTGAAAGTACTAAAGAGACTACCAGACTTATTGCACTTTTACTAACCGAACAAAACAAATGAATATTATTAAACCTTATTAATCTAATAGCCCTATTCTGGCAAACCTCACTGATACCTCACAAGTCACAACAACCTCACAAGGTGAGGTGAACTTGATTTTGTGAGGTTTTCGTATTCTGGCATCGCCCTCACAACTTGTGAGCCTCACAAAAACTATCGAAATTGTGATGTCCTTTTGAGAAGGTCACAACTTTGAAATTTGACGTTTGATGTGAAAGCTATATGTGAAAATTATTTTATGGACTTAACGCGATTGATCAAACTATAAATAAAATGGAATTAAATTTAATTATGCTTAATCTTGTTGCAGAACTTTCATCCCAAAATGAAAAGTAAGATATACAAATACGTATATAAAATAATAAAAAGTATTAAATAAACTGTTAGATTGCAGCGCAGGAGGCTTTTGAGGAACTTGAGAGACAAAAATGATGCTTTCGCTCTTCAAGATATCATTTTTATTCAGTTCTTTCGTATACCAAAAACTCTGTGCTGGGATATTATTCAGAATCTCAAGCCACATGATAAGCAGCCCACTAGTTTGCCTTTTGTCATTCGAGTAAGCTTCGTGATTTCTATTTTATTCTAATATTTTGTCAGTAAAACATCTTGAGTCTTGGTAGTTTCTTTCAGTGCTTTATTTCCTTGGGCATGGTTCATACCAGAAGTGTGTAGGAAATAATTATACAATCCCTTTAAGTCAAGCAACAGTTTCTAGAAATGTCACCTATATCTGCAAGCTTATTGTTAAAGTTAAAGGAGAATTAGTACGTTTTCCAATGACAAATGAGGAGTGTCTTTCTAAAAAAATTGGGTGCGTATCAAATTAATTTACATGTGTATAAAGTGTATGAAATAAATTTTACATAGGTTCTTCAATAAGTTCAATATAAAAGGAACAATTTGAGCTATTGACTGCACGCATTTTTCTCTTGTGACTCCAAAACCTGCCGATGAAAGAACTCCCGCTCAGTTGTACATGAACCGGAGAGGATATTAGAGTATTAATGTTGAAGCTGTATGAATTTTCTTTCTTATTCCGCACTAATTTTTAATGTTTTTTCCTACCCATATAAGGTTTGTGATTACGACTTGCGGTTTCTGCATGTGAATGACAAATTCCCTGGATCCTGTCATGATTCCGGCATATGGTCAACATCAGATATACGGATGAATCTTATGCAAAATTATAATTCATCGAATTTGAAATGGGTGTTAGGTGATTCTGGTTACCCCTTAGAGCCATGGTTATTAACCCCTTTAAGGCAACCAACCACTAATAAGGAAAAAATGTTCAACCAGATACATATAAAAGCTCGCAATGTCATTGAAAGAGCTTTTGGAGTCTTAAAATGACTTTTCCGTTGTTTATTAAACGACCGAAAACTCCATTACTCACATGAAAAAGTCGCTTACATAACGTACGCATGAACAATTTTACATAACATTTTGCAGAAGAATAGAGTGCTTTATGATGAAACAACAGTGGTGCAACAAGATGTGCAAAGTACTGAATTTACTATTATTACGAATTCTACTTTAAGAAACAAGAATTATCGATTTAATAAGGGACAAGATTTATCACAAGAAAACCTAAAAAAAACTAAGCCCGCCCAAACCTACATAAATGATCTATTTCAATTTTCTTTTTTAGTTCAGTTACAACTACTTTGGATATTACAAGTAGATATGTCGGTATATAATGTATTAAATTATTATGCAACTTTCATACTTTAATCAAGAGAAATGATAATGAAATAGAAATAAATAAATAAGTATTTACTACATACTACTAATATTCTACAGCCATAACATTACTAATCTTCCTGAGATCAAAAATATATATGTACATAGATAGTTGTATTCTAAAGTGAGCTATTAATAAAAGCTTGTATTCTTGCAAACAAAAAAGACTTATGAATAGTGGTTACAGTCGTTTTTAAGTAATAATTCAAACTATTTCATACAACTTTGTCAAAAAAGGTCAAGAAAAATGGAAGAATGTTATAGTCTAAGAGCTGACAGCAAATTTTGGGTGTGGAAATATTTTAACAAAAATAAAGTACGAAGGTTTGTAGGTGTATGCGTTTTGGATATTGAAAAACAAAAGTCTGGCAGGTTTTACTTGGCGCCGGTGGTGGATTCTGTGGGTTGAAAATAATGATTTTTACGATTTTTTTCAGAAGCATTATCACTCAAATAAATTTTTTTAAATATTATTAATACTAATTTTTTAAAATGAGAAATTATGCTCTGTCATTTTAAATTGATTGTCCGATTAATAAAACTCAAGATATAAAAGTTTTTAAGCGAACCTTATCGGATTTTTTTTCGAGACTTTTGTTGTTGATTTTTTGCTATGCATACAATTTCCAAAAAGCCGGTAAGGTTCACTTAAAAAGCTTTTATATCTTGAGTTTTATTAATCGGATAGTCAAGATAAAAGTTTTAACACTTAGGAAAAATGACAGAGACTAATTTCTCATTAAAAAGAAATTAGTATTAATAATATTTAAAAAAATTAATTTGAGTGATAATGCTTCTGAAAAAAATTTCGTAAAAATCACTATTTTCAACCCAGAGCCTCCACCACCGGCGCCAAGTAAAACCTGCCAGACTTTCGTTTTTCAATAGACGTATACACCTACAAATCATCGTGCTAAATTGTTTGTTATATTTACACATCCCAAATTTGTTGTCAGCTTTTAGGCTATTAGTTATCATTATCAGATGATGAATCACCAGTCTTATTGTGTTGGGTTATTGAATCTGCCAAATATTGAATGCTGTTTCCAAGTGATTTTAAAGCCTCAGCCATAGACTTCTGTACTCCCAAATTCTCCTTTTGCAGTACTAAATCCCATTCATCCCTTTCCTTCATCATATCTAACATTTTTTCCATAAATGCTTGTGTTGAACCACAGCTTTGAATTTTTTTTTAAACAAAGGCGCAGGGGTATCACTCATTGCAGACGTTTTTAAGGCAGGCGCAGGTGTATGAAGTATTTCAGGTGCAGGTGAGTTGGGTGAAAATTCCTTGAGAGCCGGCTGACTTGGCTGCGAAAGTATTCTGATCGAAAATTCTTCCAAAAATTCCGAATCTAGGTATTCACTTTTTGTGTCCTCATCACAATCAATCACAATTTCCTTAAATAAATGTATAAAAAAATCATAAATTAAAAGCGGTGATTTAATTAAATAATTATACCTGTAATGGATTAGCTGACACATTTGTATTGTCAATCCCAAGGCCTAATGTGGGCAAATCTGGAAGTCCATCCACCGTTATTGTATCAAATACTTGAAGCGCTCTTTCTTCATATTTTTTTAATGTAATATTTGTGGGAGGACCACCACCAGTTGTAAGACTGCTCACTTTCATTTTACGGGCTCGGGACTTTAATTGATGTTTCCAATGAGTCAAAGTCTAAAATTAAAATTAAAGAATATATTGGTAGAATATGTAGAATATTAGTAGAATATTAGTAGAATATTAGTAGAATATTAGTAGAATATGTAGAATATTAGATGCTGCACATCGCGTTGGGTTTATAATAGTTTCAAATGTATTTTAATCAATTTTTCCGTTTAAATACATAATGAAATATAAATTTCCAACTATAGTTACATACATAGACATACATAAGTTTATATACTCAGACTCACATAAAACTATCTGCAAATAACTATGTTCTTGAAAATGGATAAAATAAATGCTCCCTAACTTATTTATTTCAGACTTTAGAACCACAGTGTGATCGCACATAAGCGCAAGTTCGTGCGACCCAGTCATGCATATTTTTTTTCACGAATGGAGATGTCCAACAATGCTTGTCTGCTGATTCCGAACGGCTAAGTTGAGAGACAAAATCATGATAACAAATAACACTCATGGAGAATTTGTCTACTCCTCACAGGAGGCAGTGGCCGTTAAGGTGGACGAGGCTGGAAATCAAACTTACTAATCTAAACAAAATCTTCGTCGGTCCGTCCATCGCATTGGGACCCTCAGCCAATTGTGCCCACAAGTTTTTTATTCTTTGCGGATTTGTGGAATCATTTTTGTTGGCCAACATTTCTGGGCGTTTTCTTGCAAACTCCACAAAATATTCCAACTGCTCGACAGAAGTTCTTTTGCTCTGACCGTTTTCTTCTAAAAAAGTACATTTAAATTTATTAATTCATTTACTTTCTTACTAAAAATTAAAAATTAGTTGCCATTATTTTGAGTTTCCATTGTTTTAGTTTTGAACTTTTATAAATTGTTTTCATTTGTAGTCAGCTGTAGCAATTATGACACCGCAAAATTCACCTTTGCTATGGTGAGTTTTGCTGTGAGGTTTATCGGAGAATACGGAAATTGTTATCGAATCACAACAACCTCACAAGAAAACAACCTCACAAGAGCTTGTGACTTGTGAGCCCTCACAACGCCAGAATAGGGCTGTAAGACGACTGAAAAATTAACGCGAACGGCGACGACGAGTATACCACGACTTTTGATAAACGAATGTCCACCAAAAGGAAAGAGAGAAAACGAAAACAAATTCGATTTCGAAGAAGTGCAACAGGTAGCACTTCCAATGCTACCACCACGGCAAATGAAATGAATACGTGGATTAACTTATCCGGGTCACGAGTTCCGCAATTTCGGAAATTTGCGAAAGTAAAGGCCAAACGAATATAACGACTACTGTATTAAGTCGTTAACAAATAAATCGGAAATCAAACTATAAAAATAACTATTTTGCGTCCAAAAGGGAATACCACCTTACTTATCTGTTTTTAAAGAACACTGCCATTTCCTCCTGGTTCTATGAGATTAATTCTCGCTATTCCTAGTAGCTCTCCACCAATTTTTCCACTTCTTTTTTTTCAGAAAAAGAGTTCTCCCAAAAACCTTTTCTTTATTTTCACAATTCAAAATTCTCAAGAAAACGTAAATTTGAATATCTTTGCTGTTTTTCTAAATTTTTCTTTTCTCTTCTGATCTTTGATGAACTTCTCATTCTTTCTGAATCTGGGTAGAAAGTGATCTTCCAGGCTTTCACCATGCCTGGACGACCTCTTCTTTTTTCTAGACCCGACATACTTCGTTGCAAATTTTGCTGCGTAGTAATTTGCCGGAAGATATTGAATATCTCTCCTTCTGAGAATGTATGCTTCTGCAGATTTCTTGGACGCTGTTCGAAGTTTGAAAGCTATATCCGCCCGTCTTTCTTTCTCCTACATCTCCTACTGAATCAACGCTATGGTTCCTATCTATACTCTGTAACAATAATTGTAACTTCTTCCTTACCACTCGTAGACAGTTCTTTGTCGAAATTGGCGTAATAAGGCGAAACTCTTAATATCTCGTGTTGAGAAGTGCGTATAGCACAAGCTACCTTAGCTAATTGAGAATCCCAAATTCGGTGATTCTCTGAAACATAAGCTCTCAATGTTGTTTTTATAATTTGGTTAATAATCTCCGCGGGTTTAGCCTGAGGGTAGTAGTGTGGTGTAAACCTAATCTTGGTTGATATCCTTCACAAAGGTGTTTTAATTCCCTACTCCTAAATTGAGGACCATTGTCGCAGATGACAACTTTTGGAACCCCAAATAACAAGAACACGTTTTCTTCTAATTCCTTGCACGCTGCCTTTGCAGTGGCAGACTTTAATGCAAATAGCAACAGAAACTTAGTGAGGTAATCTACAACTGTAAGGATGTACATAAATCCTCTACTTGACTTGGGTAACGGCCTTACTAAATCCACACTTATCATCTCCCACGGAGAAGAAACTCCTTTCCTTTCAGTCATTAGACTGGCTGGTTTATCATTAACTGGTTTCACTTGCTGACAAATGCTACATTTCCGAACATAATCACCCTTATTCCGATAGGTCTTTAACTTAAACGCCAATTGTCGTTTTTGGTGTCGTGTCATTTTACTGGCGTTTCATTAGTCGTATTCCGTAACTAAACTCTATCACATTCCACAATATAATCCACTAAAAACAGCTGTCATTTGACACATCAATGTTATTCAAATTCAAATTGAAAATAATTAGCTTTGAGTTTTGTATTTTTCTTTGGGTGAAATTGTTTCCAAATACAAACAACACAGGGAAATGTATAGTGTAGCAAGTTATTTTTCATGGAGCAGCAGTCACGACGAAGAGGAAGAAAACAGAAAGAAGGACTTATTACTGCAGGGGAGAAGGATTCGATCCAAAGCAAATCCATTAGATTTACCAGACTCAAAGTACGTAATATTTATAACATTGTTAAAATAACATTCAAAAATGGTTTTGCATTTTATAATTTTTATTTTATTTAGATTTAAAATATATTTTCGTTTGAACAAATAAGTATATCTTAAGTTTGATCGAAACTGATTTTCCTCAGCAACGTTCTGTCGCAGTACCAACGATTTTGAAGCTAGCTGCCGCCCTTAGATTTTTCGCTGAAGGAAGCTACCAAAAAGGAGTTGGAAACGACTTCAATTTAGGAATAGCACAGCCTTCATTAAGTAAAATACTTAAGGAAATGTTAATCATCTTAGAGGAAAAACTTTGTCCGCTCTGGATAAAAATGGAGTTTTTGGAACCAGAAAAAAGTTATGCGAAAATGCATTTTTTTCAACAGGCTGGCATTCCAGGTATTATTCGGTGCGTCGATGGCACCCATGTTAAAATTTTGGCCCCTAAAAACGGATCAACATCGGTATTATAATAGAAAAGGATTTTTTAGTATAAACGTAATGCTGGTAAGCAAAAATCATAGTTCAGAAATTCATAATTGAATTTGAAAATAATTTAGGTTTATGATAATTGTATGCGTATATGATACGTGGATGCCTGACATGCTGGAGCGAGCCATGATTCGCTAGTTTGGAATTCTAGCGAGTTTCGGGGGTTTTTGAAAAGGAATTATGATGGAGGAGAAAGGAATACTTGGCTTCTGGGTATGTGATCGTAATTTATGAGATATTTAAAAAAAAATAATTTTTTTAGGAGACGCTGGGTAACCTCTTGAACCTTTTCTTATAACTCCATATAGATCACCAGAAGAAGTCAGAAGGCAAAATAAACACTCGAGAACGAGAAATATTATCGAGAGAACAATAGGAGTATTAAGGAACAGGTTCCGATGTCTCCTTGGTGCAAGGCAATTACACTATACTCCGCATAAGGCTACGCATATTGTGAATGTATGTACAGCTTTGCACAATATTTGTGTACATCAAAACTTGGATCCACCGCCAGATCTTGTCCGAATTGCGAATGAAAACACTCCAAATACGCACAAATAAAATTAAAAAACACTTCAACAGCCGCCCAAAAAACAAACAAAAATAGCCCAAATTATAAGAATAAAAGAAGAAATTAAATTTCTATATAGCGAAAAATTAAAACTTAATAATATATTATATGAAACTCACTTACAATTATACAAAAATATTCACTACATCGCCGCAGAACTTTATATAAATGAGATAAACCTAAACATACAAAAAACAAAATTGCAATAGAAATCACTAAAACACAGAATAATAAATTACAAAAACTAATAAACAAACAGAATGTTAACACAATACCAATAAACACACACATATTCTACCCCAGATTAATCAATAAAACGAATATCCCACTCACCAATACAGAAATTAAAACACTTAACAAAGGTCTCAAATATAATATCCCCATAATAAACAAAAACTACATGGAACAAGAAGTTATCAATGCAGAAGCTGCAATAAAAACAATACCTACTCAGGAAATGCAAAACGAAACGAGAACAATTATAAACAAAAAATTCAAAAAACTAATAAAAAACAATAAAATAAACAAAAAACTTAACACTACATATAAAGAAGATAAACAAAACTTAAAAGCTATAAAACAAAAATTACATGACAATAAAGCTATAATTACAAAAGCAGATAAAGGTAATACTATAGTAATACTAGATGAACAAGAATACATTACGAAATCTAAAACTTTCATGCACGATAACAACATACAACACCTTCAAAACGATCCCACTAAAACATATACCAAAGAAATCAACAACGCTATCAACAAATGCACTAATTTATTCTCCAACTTAAACAAATACACACTTAAACAACCAAATGCATCAGCACCACATTTCACAGGTCTCCCTAAAATACATAAAAAAGAAACACCTATTAGACCTCTTATCAATTACACCACTGCACCATGTTATAAAGTAGCTAAAAAACTACAAATAATCATAAAAAATAACATAAACTTAACAAATAACAATAGCATAAAAAACAGCACGCATTTAATAGAAAAACTAAAAAACATAAACATAACAACAAACCAGAAATTGATCTCATTCGACGTCTCAAATATGTATACCAACATACCCATAGATGAAACTATACAAATACTCAAAAATAATCTGACCACCACAGCAACAATTAACAAACAACAAATCGACGAAATAATTTTCTTATTAAAAATTATACTAAAACAGAACTTTTTCACATTTAACAACGAATTCTATATCCAAACAGAAGGATTAGCCATGGGTTCACCCTTAAGTGGACTTTTGGCTGATATCTACCTAAATGACTTTGAAAATAAATATATTTTATCAGATAAAAATCCACAAAAACGTAAAATAATATCATATTCAAGATATGTCGATGACACGTTTGTCATATTCGACGGCACACAAAGACAAATAGACATATTAACTAAATATATCAATAACATAAACACAAAAATTAAAGTCACAAGTGAAATCGAAAACAATAACTCCATAAATTCCTTAGATATAAACATTACAAAAAACAATAACAAACTCAAATATAAAATATATCGAAAACCTACCACTACTGACACCACCATACATAAAGATTCCCACCACCCATACCCCCCAAAAATGTCAGCATTTAATGCATTTATAAATCGATTATTTAATATTCCAATGGATAAAACAGATTATTTAAATGAAATTAACACCATAAAATACATTGCACACACAAATGGCTACAGCACAACAATAATTGATAAACTACTCACAAAAAAGAAAATAAACTACATCAAAAACAAAAACAACATAAATACACCAAAAGAAAACATAAAATAAACATCAGTTAATTACACCAATATAATTCCACAAACTCTTTTATACGAATTCAAAAAACAAAATATACAAATTTCATTTAAAACTAACAATAACATTAGCAATATTTTAAAACAAAAACCTAAAACCGATAAAAAATCATGCTCGGGAGTTTACAAATTAAAATGCGACGACTGTCAAATGTTCTACAAAGGACAAACAGGTAGAACATTCAACGATCGATTCAAAGAACATATACCAAAACCAAACTCCAAATCCACCTACGCCCAACATTTAATCAACAACAACCATAATTATACAGATCTTAAGACAAACCTACAAACATTACACCTAAGCAGAAAAGGCAAAATATTAGACGCGATCGAAGAATAGGAAATCTACAAAGCATACAAGATAGAACAAGACAGCTTATTAAATGATAAATTGACAGTAAAAACAAACACTTTATACGAAACAGCAATTAAACACCAACAAAATAATAGATAAAAAGAAGACAACACTCTTATATCACCACAAAAAAAAAAAAAAAAAAAAAAAAGCTCCAATTCAAGTAAATCAAAACAGCAACAAAAACACAAGAACAACACAAGATGACAATTAAAAGCTTAAGTCTGACTATACCAGCAGCAAGAATCAAAAGTAGTTCGCCTGATGATGGAGCTATAACACTCCGAAACGCGTAGCTTATAACGGGTGATTTTTTAGCTGGTTTGGTTTTGGGAACACTGGTTTTGACAGCTGACGTGTGTTTAGTACCTTGTGTCACTGTCAAACAGCTTCAGTTTGGTTTGCAATTTAACCATGGATCGTCTTACAAATGAACAACGCTTGCAAATTATTGAATTTTACTATCAAAATTCGTGCTCGGTTCGAAATGTTCATCGCGCGCTGCTTGTGTTCAGCGATGAGGCTCATTTTTGGTTGAATGGGTACGTAAATAAGCAAAATTGCCGCATTTGGAGTGAAGATCAGCCAGAAGCATTGCAACAGCTACCAATGCATCCCGAAAAAGCCACTGTTTGGTGCGGTTTATGGGCCGGCGGCATTATTGGGCCTATTTCTTCAAAGATGATGCGAATCGCAGCGTTACTGTCAATGGTGAACGCTACCGAGCGATGATAACAAACTTTTTTTTGCCCGAAATGGAAGTTCTTGACTTGCATGATATGTGGTTTCAACAAGACGGTGCCACATGCCACACAGCACGCGAAACAATGGCGCAATTGCGAGGCGAGTTTGGTGAACAGTGGGGGTATGTCAAGGCTAATGTCTATAGGGACAAGCCCGCTTCGATTGACGCACTGGAAGCCAACATCCATGCATTCATTCGTGAGATACCGGCCGTTATGTGTGAAAGAGTATGCCAAAATTGGACTCAGCGGATGGGCTACCTGAGACGCAGCCGCGGTCAACATTTGCATGAAATTATCTTTAAACATTAAATTGCAAGGTTCAAACTATCGATTCAAATAAATATTTCATTCATTTTTTCGAATTTTTTGTGTTTTTTTTTTTTAAAAAGTTCTAAACCTCTTAAAAAATCACCCATTATAATAAAATATAAATAAAGTTGTGTTAATAATTTGATTAAAATTAAAATTAAATAAAATATAACAAAATCAGTTTTTCTTTTAATTTTATTTATTTAATATTTTTAAAAATTCTTTCTTTGAGATGCCCAGAATTAGTTATCAAAGAGTTTTTGATGTCGTTAGTCGCATTTACGTCTTCTTTAAGGTTTTTTTTGTATGTCCTGTTGTGAGTTACGGTATACCACGGGGGTGTTCTTTGATGTAGAAAAGGAGCACGGCACGTTTGCTCTAAACCTAACCTTAGCTAAACCCTTATCTACTAATCTGTATAAGTGCATCGTTTCAGAAACAATTATACCTTATAACCGAAATTCTTAAATCTAAGTAGCGTGATATATTGCATTTCATATCAGGACAATGATACAAAACTTTTTATATCAATAATATCTAAATCTATCTAAACCTATATCTATGCTAATCCCTACAAAACACTCCAGTGCTCAATGTTACACTCAGACAGTGGTTCGTCAAGTTATAACCAGCCTTGACAGATGTTAATGCCAAGATTCAGCCTTCCCTCCCTTATATCCGAAAATACAACCTTTGTCACCTCCATGGCCATTGTCTCGGAGGTAACCCCTAGCTCGATCTTCAATCGCTGACAAAATGTGTCTAATAGTCTAACGTCGCATCCCTACTCAAAAGGTTCGTATAGTCCTCTCTTGTCAAAACACCTTAACCTCACCCCCTTTCATCCCGCCGGCCTTACCAGAATCCCACACACCGTCGCAATCAGATTTAGCAACTCATCATGGAAATATCTGTACTCATACAGTAAGCGAGAAATTCTTCTTTCCCAATTTGGCCATTGGCCGTTTATTACAAATTTCACGAGAATTAAAAAAAAATATTAAAAAAATCTTTTGACGAATCAACCTATAGATCTGTTTAATGAATTGCAATTGTTTACATCAAGTAGGATTAACCTTTTAGCTCTACTTCGCTTTAAATGTTTGGTATCCGAGCGTCAGTTTTTTGTGAACTCAATTCGGCTATGGAATTTATTACCTCGATACATAAGAAGAATAAATAGCATTGTTAATATTGAAAAAGAACTTAAATTGTATTTCAAAAACAGCTAATCAAATTAGTAATTTTGCTTTTATGTTAATTGTCTAACTGGATTTTTATAGTATGATTATTGTAGCATTCAAATAAAATCTTTTTTTTTTAACTTTCACTATATTATAAGATATTGTATCTTGCTGTGTAAGTTTCCAAAATTAAAATAAATACTAAATACTAAATCAACGTTAAAGATAGACTAAAAAAAGTAAAATAAAGAAAGAAAAAAAAATATTTTTCCGCGAAAATTTTCCAGAATAAGTTCTATAGAATAATATATGTGGTGATTTTTATTCCACCCTCATCCGAAACCTTCTTTTTTTTAATTTTTTTTTTTCTTACTTCTGGCTGAAAGATTCCACCCCACTGTTAATCACCACTTTACATATATAATATCTTTATATAGAATTTCATCTGGTTAAGATTAAAAATTATCAACTTACGGTTACCTCGTCCCACGAAGTCCTGCCGGCAGCACGTTCCTGGATGACGGTATTTCTAGGTTCTCTAATTCGAACTCTGAGTCGCGCACTATATTTGTTCTTTTTTTTTATATATATATATGTATGTATACGCAACAGTAAGTAGGTACTCAAGTCCAGAATCGAAAATTCCCGAATTTCACTTATTTACCTTATTTTTTGTTTCTTTAACTTTCTTATATTTTACTGTACAGTTAGATTATTCAATTAGAAACTAGAAGTAAAAAAAAAATTAAGTTAAAAATTTAAAAAAAAATGTAAAGGTTAGAATTCAAAAATTGTAACTTTAAAAAAAAGAAAAGTTTTTTTTTTTAATGGTTTTGTTCGCCCTTGAGATGTCCTTGATCTCAAAGACGATGGACGAAAATGGCGTCTCTTTCCCTAGAGGATCACTCTGCCGCCCTATCTTTCTGGCAAATGTAGTAGCCACCAAATCCCTCACCACGACTTCCACCAAAACCATAAATGCTGCAGAGGCTTAGAGATCGGTCTTCTATATGCCTATTTGGAGGTTACCGAAGCTAGCTACCGTGAGTGGACGTGTGCGAGAGTGGTGGAGCGAAAACTTGCCAAATACCCCCAGTACCACAACAAAAATTAAATGTACTGTTTTTTTTTCTGTGCCCCTATGTGCCCCTTATCAAAAAAAAAATAAAATACTAAATACCTAATATTGTTTAAACCCAAATAAAAACTAAAAAAAACAAATCGCGCCGCGAAAGTAAAAGAAAAAACAATAGCTCATAATTAAATGTTCACAATTAAACAGTGCAAGTGCAAGTGCCAGTGTTCAGTGCGTGTAAAAAACAAAAACAACAAGGTCAACCGTACATCGAAGAAGACGATGCGCAACGCACAAACATGATAGCACAGCGGTAAATTTCCCTACCTCTCCTTCCCACATCACTCACAGTGCTTTGGCTTTCTCATTACATGCATACATACAATGCTTGTAATCGATTAAGCCAAAGCATATCAGATAAATAGTTGGTATTGATTTTGGGTATCCAGGGGCGGATCAGTACATTTGCTATTAAGGCATAACACTAGTAGTATTTGTACTGTGAAGTCATTTTGGGGCCCAAAGTTGATATCAGCTTAGTTAATTGTCTGATTTGGTTTTTTGTGTCTGTTTTTTCGTAATGGTAGGTGAATTTAGGGTTGATTACAGCAACATTCGGGGACTTGGGCAGAATTTTTGTGCTGCATATGTCCATACTGCGAAAAACAGGCCAGCTGTTTTGGCACTAAGCGAAACCCAGGTAGGGGAAAATACTGATCACTCGGAATTCAGCCTACATGGTTATAGCTTAGTGCCTCTATTTTTCCCACATCATGGTCTCGCCGTGTATGTTCGAAATGATGTTGCTTATCAGCTTCAGCCACAATATGGTTCATGTTGGAATACCAACTTTAATTTCATGTGGTTTAAATTCACCGTCCATAAGCGCATCATCCATACTTGTTTTATTTATCGTAGTCTTAGTTTGGATAGTAATTCGACTTCTTATGAATTTGATGCACTATCCGACTCCATCCAGAGAATTATTTCCCATTTTCCGCACAGTGAAATCGTTGTTACGGGCGATTTCAATGTACATAATTCTTCGTGGCTACGCTATTCGGGTCAGACAACACCCGAAGGAAGGTATGCCGAGATTTTTGCTGAGTTAAACAACCTGACTCAGCTTGTTGACGAGCCCACTCGGATTCCTGACGTTGCAGGTCAATCCGCCAACACTCTAGACTTGTTCCTTTCTTCTGACCCTGATAAATACACTATTAGTGTATTATCGCCTCTAGGCACATCAGACCATTGTATCATATCTGCAAATTTCTCGTATCAACAAAACCCTGTTAAAGAAAAAACTCCTAAGAGAACCGTTTGGCAATACGAGAAAGCCAACTGGGACGGTCTAAATGTTTTCTTCAGGAACTTTAACTGGTCACTATGCTTCCTCGATAGTGACGTAGATTCCAGCGCTGATATGGTTGCAAACTTAATTCTTTGTGGAATGAGAAATTTTATCCCGAACAGGGTAAAATCTATCAAACCCAAAGAAAACTCATGGTTTGATTCGAGCTGCAAAGAGGTTATTAGGGTCAGAGAAGTAAGCTTCCGTTGTTATAAAGCCAACCCTACTGAGGAAAACCGGAAAAAGTTTCAACAAGCTAGAAAGACCTGCAACGTTCACATTCGACGAACCAAATTTCTACATGATCAAAAATTACGGCAAAAAATACTACAATGTTCCAGAGGTAATAAATTTTTGGTCATTTGTAAAAAACATACGAAATACCACCTCGTCCTCGGTTCCAACACTCGTCTCCAACGATACTCCTTTTGTCAGCTCACTCGATAAAGCCAATTTGCTTGCAGCACAGTTTGCTGTTAATTCGACGCTGCCAGAAGAAGATATGACTCCACCTGTACTTGAGAGCGTAAACGATTTTATGGGGCAAATCTTCTTTCGCACTCGTGCAGTTGCTAGAGTTCTGAAAGATCTCGACATTCACAAATGCGCTGGCCCGGATAGTATCCCTCCCATTGTTCTGAAGAGGTGTTCTTCAACGCTGGCAAAACCACTGCGTAAGCTTTTCCATCTGTCCTACTCTACTGATCTCTTTCCGAGTGGATGGAAAACAGCATTTGTCCAGCCTGTCCCTAAAAAAGGCGTGTCTTCTTCCCCCTCCAACTATCGACCAATTGCACTTACGTCCCTTCTTTCCAAGGTCATGGAAACGCTAATTAATCACCAGCTTAAGAAATATCTCGAAAAACGAAAGCTTCTTAATGACCGTCAGTATGGCTTTCGTAGCAATAGGTCCACCAGTGATCTGATGGTATATCTCACCGAACAGTGGAACAAATCTTTACATCGTTTTGGCGAAAGTAAGATTATTGCGCTTGATATTTCAAAAGCATTCGATAGAGTTTGGCACCAAGCTCTCTTATCGAAAATGCGTGCATTTGGTATCGATGAATCTCTTCTTCGTTGGATTAGAAATTACCTTTCGGACCGATCAATACAAGTTGTATTGGACGGTTTCAAGTCTGATATCTACAAAATAAATGCTGGTGTACCCCAGGGCTCCGTTTTGTCTCCGATCCTCTTCCTAGTATTCATAAATGATCTGTTATCTGAAACTTCTAATCCATTAAACTGTTTTGCTGACGACAGTACCCTCAGCTTTTCATATTCGTTTCAAGATTCACATCCATGTTCTTCAGATGTGGAACTTCAACGGCAGCGTATGATAAGCTCATTAAATTCTGATCTCGACAGCATTGTCCAATGGGGAATCAAAAACCGTGTAGAATTTAATGCTTCCAAAACTCAATGCTGTCTCCTGTCTTTAAAGTGGAACCCGCCCCCCATGCCGCTATCCATGAGCGGTACTTGCATAGAGGAAACTGAACAGCTTTCAGTACTCGGTATGTGTGTCACAGACCACATTTTGTGGAACGACCACATATTTGACATAGCCAAAAACGCTGCTAAGTGTTTAGGTTTCCTCCGTCGATGCAAGAAATTTTTCTCCCCTTCTGATTTGGCTGTGATCTACAAAGCCTTTATTCGTGCAGAACTTGAGTACAACTCCCATATTTGGGCAGGTGCACCAAAAACCCACTTGAGCCTATTGGATAGAATACAAAAGAGAGCTCTGAAAATGATAGGTGAAAGAACTATAACG
The DNA here is from genome assembly GCA_932273885.2 of Leucozona laternaria. Taxonomy (NCBI): domain Eukaryota; kingdom Metazoa; phylum Arthropoda; class Insecta; order Diptera; family Syrphidae; genus Leucozona; species Leucozona laternaria. Next base: position 140,968,153 of record OW026366.1, read on the forward strand.
GAAACATTTACATCTCTTGAGCACCGTCGCAATGTTTCCTGTCTATCATTATTCTACCGCTATTTCTATAAACAGTGTTCTAGTGAAATAGCCAGTTGCATTCCTCCCTTTAAACAATTCAACCGTAATACCCGCGCTTCTAGGAATGCTCATTAGTTTACCCTTGAGCCCAACTTCGGACGTACTGTTATGTACAGAGATTCTTTCCTTAGTCGCACTACACGAATGTGGAATGCTCTACCCAGCCCTGTTTTCCCCTCCCATTAAGATCTTCAGACATTTAAAACCAATGTTCATCGGTATCTCCTTTTCAATCCCCTCCAATCTACCTAATCGCTCGTGCTGTGTATATCATATTAAGTGTAGTCACAACCCCTTTAGTGCGCGCTAAATTAAAAAAAAAAAAAAAAAAAAATCGTGCGTAATATATATCTATCTGCATATATGTTTGTATATATGTATGGGCATTAATATATTTTTATTCAGGCCATACCAGAGGAAAATCTCGTGGTTCCAACCCTAAACCTTAACCAAAAAATACCCACATTAGTCTAGTATATATACACTTTTCATTTAACATACCTCTGCTTTTGTTCGGGAAAAAAATTTTTATTTTTCAAAACCGGTGAGCAATACTCGTATCATTCTGTAGCTATATAGGGAATTGTAGGCCTACCTACTTTCGCACCCTCACCTCGTGATCTCCTTTCGATCTAAATTAGTTGCAACTCTGAAGGTTAAACTTAGGTTAATCTTTCTCTTAAATACATATCTTCATTCACTTTTGAAAATATTAAATCACCTTCTAAATCGCTCTATTAATTTGTCATATTATATCGATTTTGTTCGACAAAAAAAAATCATAGAAAAATCCTATGTATAAATTCGTAAAAAAAATTAATTTCTTGCGCACACAACTGTGATATTTAATATCTACTCAATGCTCGCACTTCAACTTGCAGTTTTCATTTAAATCGAATCCCACAAAAATGCATTGGTCATTGGCCTTTTGCCCTACTTTTGTTCTTCTTCATTTCCGTCTTTCTTAAACTGCTCCTACTTAAAGCTTTTCTCTTCCCCTATTTCAAATTCCATAAATGTTTTCTTGTTTAGTCTTTCTTTCTGTTTTCACCTTCCTATTCATATGTACATGTGTGAGTGTTACCCCTCAAGGCCTTTAGTAATAACCTACTACTAAATCTTAATTTGTAAATATTTACTGAAATATAACACTCATTACTTTATTTTAATTTGGAATTAAAATAGTCAGTCTATTTCTCTCATAATAAATACTTAAAACTAAAATACTGCACGAAAATAACACAATTGATCTATTAAAATTTGAATTGTAACAGTCGTTATCGTTTTCAAGCTTTCCGTCCTTTTGTTCATTTTCTTTTCGGTTTCCTAAAAGTCCCCACCGTGAAAATGTTCGCGCTGTAAGCATTTGACTTTTGACATTTCTCCTTCTTCTTTTTTTTTATTTCTGTCAATAATTTGTGAAACGTGCATTTACAATTTGTGTTCCTAAAAAAAAATCTCACAAACCGAACATTCATGTGCAGCATGGGTCTGTGGATTAAATATCGAATGTAGAAACAACAAAACAGGCCAGCCTGAAATAATCCCTTCATCAACCGCTGTGGAAGGCCACGAATATTCACCAGCCGGTAAGTTCTAACTCGAGTTTTTGTTTTTCGTTGTACTAATTCTGCATATTTCATTCAAATTCAGTAGACAACCAAAAGAAATAACCCTGGACTCAAGATTTCAACCCTAGGGATAGGTGACCCTTGTCGCTGAGATTGCTTCTCCATTCTCAGTTCATAGACTGATTTGAATTCCGTTGAAGAAACTTTCTCAAGCGACACCTCATTTGTGGGTCAATCAAAAATAATTCTGTTCTTTCCTTTCAGGTAGATCAGCTCATGATCATTCCGAACTCCCAACATGTGTTTATTGTATGTTTATCGAGTGTATTGTCGAGTCGAAATCAGGATTTGGATTCCCGTGACGAGTACCGACTATGTATGACGGATTTGTTGCAGGTCAACGACCCAGACAGGTGATTGTGAATTTAGTTATGTATTTTACATCAATATACATATTTACCTGATTGCTCTAGTGGACAGTACTACTCCGACTATGGTTCACGACGTATATATATATATATACAAATGAATGTGCGTTAAATTCCTAGTGCATCTCAATTGAAAGCAAACTTGTGTGTTTCTCGAATGTGGTTCGGTTCGCCCGTAGATGGTTGATTTGAAATTAATTTCATTCGGTCGCAGGTAGATACATAGTTTACACCCTAAGCTAAGTATAGAGTTGACAGATACATGACCGCGGTTTTGGAAGGCGATTTGTTGTGTCCGTTATCGCTAGGTCGTTATATAGATACCTACGTGCGTCGGTCGTAAGTATCTTATAGGCAAGGTTTCATTATTATTTTTTTTTTCTGTTTGTTAATGTACTGTCGTTTGCAATTCTTTCTCTTTTTTTTCTTTGTTGTTTGTAAGTATCAGGCAAAATTTTATTCGGGTTTTCCTTCTCGATTTGGGAGAATATAGAAGGATAAGCTATGGCCTACGTAACAGTCCTTTAGAGATTCGTCAATGCTGGCGAATAATTTTTCTTGCACTTGTGTTTCTTTTCCCAACATCTTTTGAAAAACATTTTCCTTTTGTTTTTTTTTGGTTTCTGTCTCACATTTTCATCCTCAAATGTAACTTCTTCAATTTTTGGCTCTTCCTCGTCATCTTATGTCGGTGGCGTTGTATCTTCAAAATACATATCGTAGAGTACTTCATGAGCAGGCGTGGCAGTGGTTGATGATACATTTGTAGAAGAAGGATTCGGAGTTGCAACTTCAACTGCTGCTGAGGAAATTTTAGACTTCGCCAGTGTGGATGAAGTGACTGTAATGGGTTTGCTGGAAGCACTATAAAATGAACCACCTGCGGCATATCCTGATGGACTAACGACTACATTCAATGACAGAACCCTGACTATTGTTTCGTCCACGTCATTCAAATACTTTTGTTTAAATTTTCCTCCTCCTGTGGCCTGCACTTCTTTTTTGTTGTATACAAGTTTCTGTTTCACTTTAAACTTTGCATCAAACTAGACCTAACAGACAAAAATTAATTTTTAGTTATAAAATTTAAAATTCCCTCACTTTTTCCCATTCTTTTCCATTCCTTAATGGTAGTCCAAGCGACCTCTGGCAACGCATCCCATTCAGCATTCCTACTTGCCGTTGAAGAGACACCTCTTTTGTAATTTTTTACAAGGTGCTCATTTTGCTCCACGAACTCAACAAGTCTTTTCTTTTCTCGTTGACTTGTTACTTTAACCCTAAATACAAATTTTTAAAATTATATAATTAAAAAATAGTGGAAAAGTCTTTTTTGCTGTATTTTTGTTACTGTCGTTAACAAATTTTTCGACGAACTGGCGTAAATACAGACGTTTTTATTATAAAAACGACTAACGGATTACCAAAAAAAAGGAATGAACGCTCCCACAAGAGAGAAACGACAAATTGTCGTTAAACGCCTTAAGTAATGCCAAATACGCAATGTCGTTTTTCGATGTGGCGTTCAACGCCTTACGGAATAAGGGTGAATGTGTAACATCTCTTCGCATTTTTGGCCAATAGTACCTACTTAGCGCCTATCCTAGCACTACTATCATGGCAATCTTTCAAAACCCCTAAACTATCGTTTTTGCCTACCACTACCTTCCACTCTTCGTTATGTTCATGCACGACTATATGTGTCGATTCGACAAACTTATATAGTCGGCCACTCTCTACTTTCCAAGCTGGATAATCCAACGGATTCGACTCAACTGCCAAAATCATTTTCGCCACCCAAGGATCTAAATCCTCATCCGAAATCCCAGCCACTACTGGAACTCCTCGAGATAACATGTCCGGCAAGACATGGTCTTTTCCCTTGCGGTGAATGGTCTTAAAATCGAACTGTTGAAGTCAAACCGCCCATCGCGCTTATCTACCTTGTGGGCCCTTGAGGTTACTCAACCAAACAATTGAGAAATGATCTGTTATGACCGTGAATCGAATTCCTTCGATGTACGGCTGCAACTCCTCAACCGCCCACAAAACTCCTGAACATTCCTTTTCGGTAGTGGAATAGTTCCTCTCACTTCAATTTAGTAACCTTCTTAGGTAGCAAATTACGGCCCCAATACTATTATCAGACGCGTCGGTTTGGACCACAAATGGTAGACTGAAATCGGGACAGGTCAAAATGGGAGCCGTGATCAAGTGTTCCTTGGCTTTCCTAAAAGAGTCTTCACTTCGTTAAGTATTTCTTAGTGTAATAATATCGTCCAGATACACAAAAACGAATGGCTCCAATTCTGGCCCTAAAACGCTGTCAATGAACCTTTGCCATGTTGCAGGAGCTTTGTGCAATCCAAAAGGCATGCGTTTAAATTGGAACAAACCCCTACCCGGAACTGTGAAAGCTGTAAACTTTCGAAATTCTTCCGACATGGGAATTTGCCAATAATCTGACTTAATGTCAAGCGATGTAAGAAACCTAGCATTCCTAAGCTTATCCGAAATCACCGAAATTATTGGAAGTGGATAAGCCTTCCTTTCTTTACCGTGATTCAATTTTCTATAATCGACGCAGAACCTAAAGCTATCATCCTTTTTCTTAATTGAAACTATATAGGAAGCCCAAGGGCTGTTTGATTTTCAATCACATTATCAGCTAACATTTCCTTAGAGGATTTGTCGATGTGAACTTGCATGGCCGGTGAAACCGGATAATACCTTTGGTTCTGACGTCGTCCTAATGATGTGCTCAACCATACTTGTTACTCCAAGCATGTCCCTAAACAAATCTTCAACTAAAATATTTAGCCTTACCCTCTGCTCATCGTCTAACTTAGACTCTTCTGTGATAGTCGTGCTATTAATCGAAGCTACCATCTCTTGGCTTGAAAAGCTCCACATGCGTGATCGAAGATCCGGCACGATTCCCGATTGTGCCACAAAATCCGCACCAAGGATCATCGCATGTCGGAGTGAAGGTATCACCAAACATTCAATCAAGACAGGTTTGTCTTCCACAACTATTGGTAAGTTAACTTTTCCTTGAACTCCTACACCTGCACCATCTGCTAACTTAACCTGCCTAATATTGCTTTCTTCCTATCCAAAACCTAAATCTTTAAGAACCATCCAGACGTCCTTACATATTATTGTTCGAGAAGTCCCCGAATCCAAAAGCCCTAAAAACCTAATCCCATAAATGTTGATTCCTAAATATGTCCACCTATCATCAACACTTGTCTCTAACGTGAAACCTAGTTTAGCTTTTGTCGCCAGCTGGTCCTCAGCAGGCGACCTATCTAAACGCGACGGTGCTCTTGTCCTGGTTGCCCAAGAGCCCGTTTCCCGTACAGCGTCTACAATCGAATCGGTTTGTCCCTGAGCATCACAACCTGAACGGAAGCAACATAGGCAACATCAGGCTACAAAGACTGCGTGGAACGGTTGCTAGGAGGAGGGATGAAAGATTCGACGTTGGTCCTAATCGTCTCTAATCTTCTACCCAACGGAACGAGTTCGTTGACTAATTTAATATCAGCCAACTCCGATTGCGTTTGGTAGAACGGAGCAATATTCTTCATGAGAATGGACAACTTCCTATTCTCACTCAGAGGCTCCGAAAATCTCTCTCGAAAAGGGTCTGCATGAGGGCGATGTACATCCCCATCGACTCATCTTTACCTTGGGTACGCCGCCTGACCTCATCCATTAAGAGGTCGTCATAGTTGGAGGGTAAAAACTCCAACTTCAATTCCCTCACTAACTCTTCCCAAGTAGAAATAGTTTCCCTAATCGCCCTTAGCCAAAGAAGTGCCTTCAGTGAATAAATCAACTGTCTCCTTGATTTTTAGTTTGAGGTGTCTCCTCACCTCCTTCAGTTAAAGTTGCCATAAGTAGCAGCAACTCCCCCCTAATGTTGGCCACCTCATTGACCTCATCTGTTGGCTCTGCCCTATTAATTAAACCTAACGACCATTCAATTTTTGTCAAAGTCTTTAAATATTCCGAAGACTTCGGATTCTTCGGCGGCGTTTCCGAAAGATCCCTAATCTCAAAAATTTTGGAACATCCTTAACATCATCCTTAAAAGAAAAGGGATAGTGCGGGCTTTCGGAAGACATCCAACCCGAACGCTCTAGAGTACGCGATGGTCTAAGCTTCATCCGCATGCTATCCACCGTAACTTCTTTGCAGACCTTCCTTGTTCAATCTATTTACAACTATAATAATCCAAATAATAATAATAATAACGAAAACTCAAAGCCACCACAAAACGAAAAACGACGAAACGAATTGAAAAGAAAAATATAATTGGTATTTATAAATAAAATAAACAAAATCAGCACCCAGCTGATTATCAGGTACTTTTAATAAAAGAAAACCACGAAACCAAATTGAATTAAAAAAAAATATTACAATATTTAACACGAAATCAAAATATTAAGACGTATGTTGATTTTGTATACAGGCACCAAATTCAACTCCCGATTGATATCAATTCGAAATTAATAAAACCGAAAGTAGTTTTTACTTATGCAACTATACCAAAATAATTTTAAACGAGAAGAAAAAAAAAATATAAATTCTTAATAAACCTACATTTAATATGTGTAAACATCAACGTGCGCGGATCCAAAACGGACTTGTTTTTGCTTAAAGGAGATCTTAAGATTTTTTCACTGAACGCACCCATTCTAGTATGCAGATCGTAACGTTGCACACCCTAACGTTGCACACGAACGTTCTCGTTTTTTTTCACTCTACCGCGAGCATAGATGTTTACACATCAAAAAGTAACGAAAACTGGAATTATTTTTTTTCCTTTACACGTACCTATATTGCTAAATGAAATTGTTAAGCACCGACACGACACCCAGTCGATTATTTCCTAAAGAGTCCACAAAAAAAAAAAATATAAAATCAAAAATAACAGCAATTAAAAAACAACAGCGGCAACTCCGAAGTAAATAATTTTGAAAAACTAAACAAAATTAACTCCCGGTTGATTGTTTGATTCAAAATAAAATGAAATATTCAAAAAAGTGAACAACAATTCGCAAAAAAAAGCTATCGCAACCCCGAAAAGAAAGAGAATCCCTTTTTTTACAGTAAATTGGTATACTATAAACACCGTAAATAAATGTGCCGTAGAGATTGTAAAATTAACGATTCGATTTTTTGTAAATTGATAATCAGCCTTATTAATATTTCACCTTAAAATTTTTTGTTCGCCTGGAATTTTAAAAGCTATTGTGAGTTTCGCCCGAACGAAATTTCGTTCGCCTACAAAAAAGAAATGAAAATGACATTACATTCGGCCCGAAATGAATGTTCACAATAAGGGGAATTTTTCGATCATGGAATTTCGGGTGAAACTCACAATAAGCGAAAAATGAAATGTCAAACATACACAATAACGCTGAATATGAAGATATATAGATTAGATATGGCAAATAGAAATTTGTACCATCAGAGTTTAAAAAAAAGAAAAAAAAAAACTTACATCGAATTCCTCATATAGGTTATTCGCCGAATATATTTTTGCTAATAGGAAACTCACAACTGTATTGATATCAATAACGGGAACCACTTAGGTTAGGTAGAAGGGCTGACAGTTGATCTTGTTACCGTCACACTTAGATCTATGTAGATCCGTTGTGATACCCTAGGAAGTTGTATCCCACTTAATGTAAAAACCTATGTGTTCTGTTAGCAATCAAGCCATTTAGAGGCATTGACGAAGTTCAGAAGACTGTTCGCCGAAGTTCTAGAAAGATCCTCTAAATCATCAAAGAAATGATTACCTAAGTGTTTCTTTCTTAAGTGACAGAGTGCTGGGCAGTGACAAAGGAAGTGTGGAATGTGCTTCTTCATCGCTGCAGCCTCTGCAAAGATCGTCAGTACTGAGCTTCATTTTCTTTCTGTGGTATCCCAGTAGGTTGTGTCCGGTGATTATGCTGACAAGGGAACGAAGATGTTTTTTGTTCATTTGCATAATTTTGTCTGTCCTCTGCTTATTGAAATTGGGCCACAATTTTCTAGTTGTGGCGCATGTTTCAAGCAGGTTCCATCTTTCATTGTTTTTTTCTGATATTTTGTTACCAATATCCTGTTTGATGTTACAGTTTGGTACTTTAATATGTCCTTCGGCTTGACTTGAATCAAGTGACGATCCCGTTCTCGCCAGCTCATCAGCTCTTTCCTTTCCTTGTACATTGCTGTGACCAGGAACCCAGCAGAGTCTAATGTTATGCTGCATGCCAAGAACCCTAAGCTCTTCGCGACAGCAATTTACAAGCTTCGAATGTATTTCGGTGGCGGAAATTGCTTTAATTGCTGCTTGGCTATCAATAAAGAGGGTGATGTCAGCTCGTGGTATCGCCATCATTGATATTTGCGTAGCTGCTTTGGTCACTGCCAAGACCTCAGCTTGGAGGACGCTGCAAAAGTCTGGAAGTCTGAAGGAGCTAGCTAGTCCCAGAGTTTCCGAGAAGATTCCTGCACCAACTCCAGTGTCCATCTTAGAACCATCAGTGAAGACGGTTATCGTAGATTCGTTACTGAGAGGTTGGTTGTTTTTCCACTCCTCTCTATTAGGCAGTGAATGGTCTGTCGAAGTTTAAATGGGGTGTTATGTAGTCAGTGCAAACATTAATTCCCACATATCTCTAAAGAATCTGAGTATGACCCGTTGTGCTTTGCTTCCAGCAGTTAGTCTGGCTTAGTCGCAAGGCACTGTATGCTGCTGATTCTTGCACGAATAGATCTAGGGGTGGTTTTCAACGCCCCTGTAATACCTACGCATGCTAATCTTTGAACTTTTGTTAAGATTTTCAGGTTTGTTGTTTTCTCTGTCGCGTTCCACCAAACTAGATTACCGTAGGTTAGTATCGGTCTAACTATTGCCGTGTACATCCACCTGATAATTTTTGGGTTTGGTCCCCAGGATTTTCCGAAAATCCTGTTGCAGGAATAGAATGCGACCATAGCTTTCTTTGATCTTTCTTTGGTGTTGAGACACCAGTTCAGTTTCTTATCAAGGATCACACCAAGGTATTTGGCATGATCTGAGATTTTGAGTGGTGTCCCTTCTATTGATGGTAGTCTAAACATTGGTATTTTCCTTCTGTTAGTGAAGAGAACCAATTCTGTTTTCAATGGATTAACCATTAGACCACATTTCTTTGTCCAGTTGTTGACCTTTGACAGGGCAAACTCGATCTGTTCACTTATAGTGGATGGGAATTTTCCTGTCGCAAATAGTGCTAGGTCGTCCGCATAGGCTACTACTTTGACTCCACTATATTTTAATTTTACAAGAATTTCGTTCATAACTAGTATCCAAAGAAGTGGAGAGAGTACCCCTCCCTGGGGTGTTCCTCTAGATGTGGATACTTTTAAACGTGATTCTCCAAGTTCTATGTTTATATGCCTGTTTCTTAACATGCACATAGTCCAATTTATAATTGAACTTTCTATATTTAGCTCTACAAGGGTTCTCTTAACTGCATCACTTTCCCCATTATTGAATGCTCCTTCAATATCCAGAAAGGCAGCGAAAGTGTATTACTTGTCTTTGAGAGTTTTTTCAATTGTATTAACAACACAGTGAAGTGCTGTTTCTACGCTTTTGCCTTTTGTATAGGCATGCTGCATTGGAGAAATTACCTCCGGGTTCAGTGTGCTGCGAATATAGATGTCCAACAGTCTTTCGAAGGTTTTAAGAGTAAACGACGTGAGACTGATTGGTCTATAGTCTTTAGCTTCCGTGTGACTAGGTTTACCAGCCTTCGGGATGAAAACAACCTTGACTTCACGCCATACTTTAGGTACATATCCCCATCTGAGGCTGCTTGAGAATATGTTTTTTAGGTGCGGAGTAATGAGGTTTTAACTTTTTTGTAACATCATTGGAAAGATGCCATCTAGTCCCGGGGATTTATAAGGGGAGAAAGAGTTTATTGCCCATTTAATCTTGTCTTCCGTTACAATATCCGACGGTGCTCTGTGCTCTGTTTGGATCTCACTCACCTGGTTATAACTCGAGTTAGAGTTACACCCGGGAATATGAGCATTAACTAAGAGTTTAAGAGTTTCACTGGATGATTCTGTCCAACGACCATTTGGTTCTTTTAGGGAACCCAAGGTAGTTGGCTCTTTAGAGAGAATTTTCCTTAGTCTAGCTGATTCATTGGTGCCTTCTACTTCATCGCAGAAGGTTCTCCACGAGCTTCGTTTGGCTCGCTGTGTTTCAGCTTTGAATTTTCTTTGACTGGATTTGTAGTTCTCCCAGTCTATGTCTAATCTAGTGTGTTTGGCGATATTGAAAAGTCGCCTAGTTTCTTTCCTAATATCGCCCAGTTCTTTTGTCCACCAAGGTGGTTTTTTGTTGCCTTTACTACCTGATCTTAAAGGACATCCTTTGACAAAAGCATTGCTGAGTATTTCTGTGAATTTCTTGGCAGCTTTGTCTAAGTTATCAGGATTATCAATTTCATTGGTATTAAGCAATGTGATTCTATTCTCTACTTCCCCATTAAAAATATCCCAGTTAGTTTTCCTAAAATTTCTAAAAGGTTTTTGAGAATTTGTTGTGTTAAGTATAAAGAATTCAATTAACCTATGATCGGAAAAAGATTCTTCCTTAAGTACTTTCCACTGTTCTATTGAGACGGTATTCGAGTTGCTCACAAGGGTGATATCGAGTACTTCCTCGCGGTTCTTAGTCACAAATGTTGGTTCATTACCTCTGTTCGCTACTAGTATGTTATTTCCTATAATAAATTCAAAAAGAGACTCACCTCGATCGTTGATGTCGGTGCTCCCCCATTGAGTATGATGTGCATTAGAATCACATCCTATCACAAGGTCCCATTTCTCCACAGCTGCGCGTTCAACAAGTTGGGACGTGATATTTGCAGGTGGTCCCTCCGTTCCATCGTAAGGCATATAGTATGATGCCAAACTAAGCGGTGGAAGCCCATCGCGCTCCAACTATATCGCAGTTTGGTCTAGGTTACTGTATGTAGATAAAAGAAAGAGATTAATCTGTTTTCTAGCTACAATACATGCTCTATGATTACTAATTGTACCTGCAATAGAGGATTTAAACAAAGTAAGTCCCTTTGAGTGGAGCCCCTAATTTTGCCGCCTGATATCCAGGGTTCTTGAACTAGGGCAATGTCTATTTGTCTACTCTACATGAGGTAGACCAGGTTGGCGCTGGCAGATTTACTGTGATGAAGTTTTATTTGTACAAATTTCATTATAAGTTTTTAACTACCACCCCCTTATTTACCTGTTTTTTCTTATTGGCTATCATCCTGAGCTTGCATCGGTTTATACCGACGCGTACTTTGTAGCCAATTTTCCGAAGAAGTGGCATCGATTTCTGGCTTAAACTCACGATTACTTCGGTGCCATCTTTGGTGGGTTCGCCAACCTTAACAACCTCCCAATTCTGGCTGAGTTGGTCGGTGTTGAGGGACTTGCGGTACCGCTCTATCCTGTCTCTTGGGATCACGGGTCCTCTCAGTGTCAGCACTGCTTTTGGCCTACTAAGTTCGCTGATTTCCTTCTTGCTGATCAGACGAAGGTCAGCGTTTGGCCAAGGAGCTTCCGTCTTCTCGATGAACTCTCGGAGCCATGTGAGAGTGTTGCCGTCTTCACATGTCATCACCTTGAATCCATGGATAGTGCTGAGGTTACCGAATAGCGGCGGAGGCCTGTTTTTGACGAAAGCCTCATTTACCCCGTCCAGAATTCGGAGTTCCATCAATTGCCATTGATCATCCGTCAGTTTCCTTGAAGGGTTGCCAAAGTCTGCTATCGCAGTTTGTTGGCCCTCCATGGTCACCCGGGAGAATTTGGCTTTCTTCTTCTTATTCCCTGGTGAGGGAACAGCTGGTGACGTTGTGTCGTCGTGCCTAGCTCTTTTGGAACCGCTCGCGGTTGGATGAGGGCTAGGCGGGGGCAAGAGGCCATCCTTTCCTTTCCCTTTCACCTTCCTTTGAGCTGTCCTCGAGTTCGGCTCGTCCTTAGTTCGTCTGTCCGCACTATCTGTCCGTGACTTAGTGTCGTCATGCCTAGCTTGATAGGACGTACCCGCAGTTGGGTGAGAGCTAGGTGGAGGCAAGAGGCCGTCCTTTCCTTTCTTCACCTTTCCTTGGGCAGTCCTCAAGTTCGGCTCGTTCTGGGTCAGTCTGTGCGTACCCGTATCATCCGTCCGTGACGGATTGTCGTCTTGCCTAGCGTGGTTGGACGAACCCGCAGTTGGGTGAGAGTCAGGCGGAGGCAAGAGGCCATCCTTTCCCTCCTTCACCCTTCTTTGAGTAGTCCGCAAGTTCGGCACGTCCTCAGTACGTCTGTCCGTACCCGTGCTAACTGTCTTAGTCGAAAGTCTCTGAGTACATCTCTCCAGAGCTAGCTTTTCCTTGGCCGTTAAGGATTCAGGATTCCTTTTAGCTAGCTGCCGGAGGATCCTCTCAGCGTTCCGTTTTTGCCTGCGGAGTATCTGACTTTCGTTCAGGAGACCTGTCACCTTGCGCTTGCAACGCTCAGCTCGGGCCTCCACAACTGTCTTCTCGGTGTCCATTGTTGAGTCGGTCGGTTTGCAGTCCCCTGTCTGAGAGGAGGTGGACGCATTCAGACTGCATTCAGGGTTGTGGTTCCTAATGCAACCCGAGTGCGATTCCTCCAACTCGACCACTTCCGGTTCATGCGTCCTGTCTTTTGTTATGTCCGTCTTTGCAAGCACAGCCGATGAGGCCAACCCCTTCCTTACCTGGGATTTACCAGCAGGGGGTTCGGGTGGTCCCATCAGCGTGTGCACGCGTGTGCCCTGCACAGAAGGAGCCTTCTCCGGTGTTAAGACAGTAGGCCCAACCTCCTTTGCAGACTCTTCCTGCAGAAGCGCACGCGCGTTATGCAATCGTTTCCGTTCAAGTTCCGTAAGTTCTTCCCAACTCCTTGTGCCAAGTCGTTCAATCACTCTTCTGCAGTTGCGGTATTTACTCCGCACCGAAGAAGAAGATAACCGTGAGATGCTGGAGCTGGCAACGGAAAGGCAGTCACTGATGTCGTCAGTGTCAACAGTTACGATGCTGGCCCCATCATCCACACCGAGATTGGCAAAGGGGTTGAGAAGAAGGTCTTCCTCTTCCTGAGTCAATTCCGTCGTTGTGTCGTTCTTGTCTTTGTTATCGTTAGCGTTTTTTGTCACTGGCGACTTCTCCCTTCGTTCGATACGAGGGGCCAAGCCCACGCCGGTAGCCGCGACTTCTACCGATGGTTTAGCGTATATCCCCGCTAGTTTGTTTTGTCTTTTGTGTGTGTTGTCCATAGTTTTTACGTTTGGGTTCCTCTTAGTTGGCCTATAATCTTCAGCTGTCCAGCTGCGGATCCCTTAATCAGTCAGTCCGTACTATCTGTCGTCCGTACTTGCCGTCATGCCTAGCTTGATTGGACGTACCCGCAGTTGGGTGAGAGCTAGGCGGAGGCGAGAGGCCGTCCTTTCCTTTCTTCACCTTTCCTTGAGCAGTCCTCAAGTTTGGCTCGTTCTAAGTTAGTCTGTCCGTACCCGTATTATCGTTGTCTTGCTTAGCCTGGTTGGTCATAATCGAGGTTGGGTTAGGGATGGGCGGAGGCAAGAGGCCATCCTTTCCCTCCTTCACCCTCCCTTGAGCAGCCACCAGATTCGGCTCGTCCTCAAGCAGATCCAGGAGGTCCACAGCTGGCCAGCTGAAGACCTAAACGTAAGCCTCCCCACCACTACAAGGTGGAAACCCGTCGGGGAGGAACCACTTGCAGACTTCTTTTGTAGGTACTAGGTACTCAAAACCAATCACATGTAGGCATTTTTATATAACTACGCCACTTGATAGAAATTTCGATTTGAACTGATCCCTATTATTGATTAAACTAAAAAAGAAAAGAGAACGAAAAATGTAAAAAGAACACCAAAAAGTAATCAAATAAAACTTCCCTAAAAAAAGTAACACACAATCACTAGGCAAATAGGGTAGGTATTCCGTCTGAATTTAAAATTGCTTTGCACCGCGTTTGAAATTTTTTTTTCACGAAAAGCCCTACGTTGCACTTTTATTGACTGTAGGGTCGCTAAAATCTATTTCAGAACATATATTATCAAAAGAAAAACCTTATTGATTACACTTGTATTGTTTTCAAAAGAAAATTAAAATCAAATACACTATCGAATTTTAATTAAAAATGAATACCTCTGTATGCATTTCGTTAGAACTTGTCTATCATCTTCAGCAGACACGACTGATGAATGGTGACATCATCGTTTTGCAGCAGCATTGGTCCAGGGCCCGTATTACGAATTTCGATTACAAAAGAACATTTGACATACATTAAGACAAACAGCTGCAGGCCGTCAGCATTGGCAAATCATGTTTTAACTAATGGTCACTTCAATATTGAAAATGAAAATTTAAAATTAGTGCGCCAAGTAAATGATGCCAGGCGTTTAGATGCTTATGAGAGCTATCATATTCAAAAAGACCAAAGAGTCATACTTGTTCCAATTAGTGTAACGTTGTATTTTTTGTAATTCGTGTAATTTTTTTTTCGTATGTGCTTTCCCTAGTCTTTCGCTAATCTCCGTTCTAATTCGCGTTGTGATTGTTAAAACTATCAACAATAATCTGCACTCTGGGCCCCTATTACGAATTACGAAACGAAGGGCAAAAAAACGATACCCAAGAAAACGATAGTCATGACATAAAGCGATTATGATTTACGAGAATGGATGTCTGAAAATAATGCCAGATGAAATTAAAAAAACAGCAGAGCCAAACAAATATAATAAATAAAAGACATCTACATGAAGTCACGATTCAAAACTATAAAAAACGACTGTCAAAAGCAGTCGTAAACGAGTATCGTTTTTAAAAAACGACTATCGGAAATCGTAATCGCAAAGTAACGATAACGACGGATTATGAACGATAATCGTAATTCGTAATACGGGCCCTGGACCAATGCTGCTGCAAAACGATGATGTCACCATCCATCAGTCGTGTCTGCTGAAGATAATAGACAAGTTCTATCGAAATGCATAAAGAGGTATTCGTTTTGAATTAAAATTCGATAGTGTATTTGATTTTAATTTCATTTTGAAAACAATACAAGTGTAATCAATAAGGTTTTTCTTTTGATAATATTGATTGAGATTACACACAGTTTACTAAATAATAATCCCTAATTCAGAACATTCACTCAGTTAATCTTTTCGAATGTATCTACTTTAACTTTGCTACACGTAAAATCGAAAAACAATCAAAATCGAGCAACCTAGTTTTTTTTTAATTTTTTTTTGTGAAGAATAAAAAAATATAAAAATAAAGAGAAAATTTACTTTTTTTTTGTTATGGAATTTTCGAGAAGAATGATTATGGAATTAATAATTAAGTGTTTGATAAAAGATTTTTTCTTCAAAAAACCAAATTTTCTGGTGAAGAAAAGGAAATATTAAGATACCTAATGAAGAAGATTAGATACTGAATATACTTTTTGAACAAATGGGTGGATGTTCTTACAACTGAGAATTGTTTTAAGATATCTTTTGAAATACTAATAAATAATAATAATAATGAGAGTTTGTGAAAGAATTGGAATATGTTTCTCGTGTTTGTGTTGTATCTTGTGGTGAACATTTTTAAAATTTGTTCATACACCTGCCAAATTCAGTTAAAAATTCTGTTAAAGCCAAACCCCTGTGAAAGCATATATATTTTCGTAAATGATACATATATTGCATAAGTATAACTCTATCCACATAAAATAGAAGAAATGCAATAATCCATTTGCATACATAGACATACCCACCTATCTGAAGTTTATATTTATATAAAAAAAATAATAAAATATACTTACTAGTGAAAAATACCTACCTGTAAAATAATAATAAATACAAAAAAAAGTGAAAGAAAAAAGATTACGTATCCGACCCCTGATAATAAAAAGAAAGAAAAGGGAAAAGATTCTGATATCAAAAATCCTGAACTGTGAAAGTCCCTGCAAGGGCCCGAGTACGATAACTTTGGCGCCAAAAATTGATAACGGTTTTTTTTAGAGGGGTCAAAAATAGGCATTTTTTTTTTTAGAAAAAAATGACTTAAAATGAAAAAAATAATTATTAAAAAACAACGGCAACACTTATCTACAGTAAATTAATATACCGTTTTTGAAAGCAAGGAATCTATACTTTAATCCTGCATTTAAATCAAATTATTTTAGCCGATAGTTTTTAAAAAATTCGCATGCAAACTCAAAATTTTGATAAAAAAAAGTGGAAAAAAAGCTTAGACTAATTTTTCTCAAAATTGTTAAATGATGCGCTGAATTGGCTTTTTGTGGTCAATAAAAATATCAATTTTGAATCGACCACAAAAAACCGAATTGATTTATGTCTTCTAGTTTTTGAGAAAATTGATAATTACTAAAACTACTTTTGTATGAGATTTTTGTTTTTTTTTTTGTTGCTTACATATATACATTGCTAGCACCCAGCATAACGGCGCATAAATAGTGAGATATGTAAGGGGGAGGGGGCATGCTGCACTATAGGATTTAGGGTATGTGCGAGGTTGGGTGTATGCAAAGTTTCTTTTGCATTTAAAGAATCTGGATTCAAATTTCTTTTGCATTTAAAGAATCTGGATTTAAACTTTCAATTTGTCTTGATTTCTAAATATACATATACGTGGCCCAAAGTTGCACATTTAAAATTTTCAGAAATGAAAATGGATTGCACTATAAAAAATTCACATTAGGTAATACGACTGCAGCAAATATATAAATTTCTTAATATGTATGTTTGTGTCTTACATACCTATATAATGCAATTGTAATGTTCAAAGTATATTAACATACCTAGATCATATAAAAATAAATGAACAAACATCCGAATTTCGTACCCTTATTTTTTTTATGCAAATGTGGTACAGGTTATTGTTTACAAAGGTCATTCATTATTCAAACTTTTGTAGAGTGAAGTGTTTTTTTTTTTCTGTGAATACAAAATGGCGGCTAAGCATCCACTACTTCATGATAAACTAAATAACTTTTCAATATTTTGTTCGTTCGGGGATTTGGTTTCGACAAACGAAAAAGGCATTGCTTTTTTGGAAGAAATTGGGCTAATTCCCACTATAACGTCAACTCCCCCATTTTTTTGCAACTTACCAATGAAATTGGGAAAATTTAAAAATATTAAGTTCGGTTGGATGTGGCGTTGCTCAACAAAAAGCTCAAAAAAAAAAAAGATGACAAAAATTGTAGGAATACAATCAACCCATCTATCGGCACATTTTTCCATGATTAGAGATTCGCGAAGGGCTTGCGATAATTATCTCTTTTGTGATTAAAATACCTGTGAATACTGTTTTTCAGGTAAGTTAGTTAAATCTTAAGCTACAACTTAAGGATTTATTTTTAAATATTATTTTATATCATTATTTTGAAATAAGCATTAAATCGCTTGGCGCCATCATGACAGTAAAAGTGAGCTTAGTAAATCTACTATAGTAGATTACTTTAACTATTGTCGTGAAATAGCCAAATAATAGCGTCTCACGTTGATGTTAACATTGGCGGCGAAGAAAAATCTGTTCAAATCGACGAGACTTTTCTTATAAAAAGGAAATACCACAGAGGTCGTGTAACCGAACAGATGACAATCGTAGTGTTGGGATTGTTTTTCAAAGGAGATAAGATCGGGCGCTTCTTTAAAGTATATTCCAAATGTAAGGAAGATTTGTGGCCTTATATCCATAAATACGTCGACCCCAACACCAGTCGTATTTGTACAGATAGCGCACGCCAGTACATGCTTGTCGAGAAAATGTTCCCTAGTTCTACGACTCATGAAGTTACGAACCACAGCAAAGGCGAATATGTTGACAAGACCTATGCAACAAACACTATAAATGATTTGGAAAACCAGAACAAGCTTCTAAAAAAAAAACTATTTAGTGCCGGAAAACAACGCACCACCTTCACCAATATATGGCACTTTTCTTTTATAGAAAATACTGCCTTGAACAAAAATATAAAGACGACTTGGGCTCCCAAATCATGGAATTTTTACTAGACGTAAAAAAAGTGTACGCAGGTTTTATCGATGGTGGAGGAAGTATGGGTTTGTAACTAAAGGACTTTGACCCTCCCACTGTTCACAGTGAGCACTTAGAGGGTTTTTTACCGCCAAAACAACCTCGGCTTTTCACCATCAACGACGAACTCAATGAACTCGACAGTAACACCAGTACGGACGATGACTTCATTGACGAGACTTACATACCTCTTTAATACATTGAACATTAACTTTACTATTTTTAACTAACTCCTGACTTACTCACAAACTGACCGACTGGGACGCGGAATGCAATGCAATTCTACCTCCTCGTGGTGCATTCTGGGTAACGCTAAATAAATTGCTGTACATAGCTTACAAAAATGAACCTAATCAACGTAAATACCAAAAAACAAAAATCTCATAAAAAAGTAGTTTTAGTAATTTTCAATTTTCTCAAAAACTGGAAGACATAAATTGTTTCGGTATTTGTGTTCGATTCAGAATTAATATTTTCATTAATTTTTATTAGCTAATTTAGCGCATCATTTCACAATTTTGAGAAAAATTGGTCTAAACTTTTTTTTCCATTTTTTTTATCAAAATTTTGAGTTTGCCTGTGAATTTTTTAAAAAACTATCGGCTAAAATAATTCAATTGAATTTTTGAACAACAACTTAAAGGTGCTACCACCAATTGTTTAAAAATTAATTTACAATTCGTTTATTTTGGCTAGAGATACAGCTGTTTCAAGGGGTGCCAAGCCCCCTATCATCAGTCTCCTCTTATTAGTGGTGCTGAGCTTTAATCCAATTTTATTATGAAAAACTTTCTACATGCCCATCATAGGGATCGAACCCACGATATCAGATTTGCTCAGTCTTAGAAGCCGTATGCACTACACATTCCGCCGCCTGAGACCACTGACGTCACAGATCGAAAATGGGTTGTTTTTGTTTATCAAATGCATTTGGAGCATCAGCATTTTTCTGAGCGCCTTTATGCATTTGATAAACAAAAACAACCCATTTTCGATCTGTGACGTCAGTGGTCTCAGGCGGCGGAATGTGTAGTGCATACGGCTTCTAATACTGAGCAAATCTGATATCGTGGGTTCGATCAGTATGATGGGCATGTAGAAAGTTTTTCATAATAAAATTGGATTAAAGCTCAGCACCACTAATAAGAGGAGACTGATGAGAGGAAATAAACGAATTATAAATTAATTCGTAAACAATTGGTGGTAGCACCTTTAAATTGGTGTTGTTGTTCAAAAATTCAATGAAATCGACGGAATAAAGAACGGTCAAGTTTAATAAACTGACATTGTAGTATGAATAGTACAATAAATAATAATAATAAAATAATTTAATTTAAATTCAGGATTAAAGTATAAATTCCTAGCTTTCAAAAACGGTATATTAATTTACTGTAAGTTTTGCCGTTGTTTTTTAAAACTTATTTTTTCATTTTAAGTAATTTTTTTCTAAAATTGCCCCTACCTCCTAAACGGGGTGAGGTAGACCCCCCTACCTGTAGTAAGAAATGCTTGTTTTTGACCCCTCTAAAAAAATCATTATCAGTTTTTGGCGCCAAAGTTATCGTACTCTCTCCCCTGCAAGTCCTGAGACCATCTTTTATTATTACTTTAATTGTTTAAAATTATTTGTTATTAATTTGTGTACCTATTTTTGTTTTGTCATATCTTTTAAATGTTTCTTTAGTCTTAACATTTGTGCTACCTACATATATAGGGATATGTGCGGAAGTTTACTCGAAGTTGTTTGTATGCGTGTGTTTCGTTTTCTAATTTTCCTTTAGGTATAAAACTGACCACCGCGAAGTCAGCCGACCGACTTTCGATTTTCAAAAAAAAAAAAATGCCAGGCGATGTATTTCTAATTGCTCATTACACATATGCAATAAAATAATTGTTCACTCCCTCGGTTTTTTTTTTTAAATATAAACAAATTGCACTTGTATGGGAATTCAAACGCCCAAATCTTTGTAACCGAGTCGAATTTCAAAATGCTCACAGGCTAAAATAATTGCTCACCTTCGAATTTAAGTTGCTCAGCCCATATTTTAATTTCTACACCATCCATTAATTAATAAATCGATAGCTAAAATTTTTGAAAATTTTTAAATGTTCATAATTTTAAAAATGAAATCATTTCAGAATAAAAAAATGCCAGGCGATGTATATCTAATTGCTCATTACACATATGCAATAAAATAATTGCTCACTCCCTCGGTTTTTTTTTTTAATATAAACAAATTGCACTTGTATGGGAATTTCAAACGCCCAAAATTTGTAACCGAGTCGAATTTCAAAATGCTCACCGGCTAAAATATTTGCTCACCTTCGAATTTAAGTTGCTCAGCCCATATTTTAATTTCTACACCATCCATTAATTAATAAATTAATAATTAAAATTTTCGGTAAAGGTATAAGATTTAAAACGGAAACTAATATTACACATTAACCGCATACACTTATAAGGACCGAAGCTTGTTGGATGAGTTGGCAGTAAGTTAGTTGTAAGTTATTGATAAGTAGGCTAGTTTTGATGATTTTTTGTCTAGCTTTAAGTTAGTTATAAGTAAAATAAAAATTAAAATAAATTTAAAAAAAATAAAAAAAAGTTGCCGGCTGGAAAGCAAATACATATAGGTAAGCAAGTTCGAATCCCGCAGCTTGCACTTTTTTTTTTTGTCAAACCATACTTATTTTTATGTTGTAATTGCACTAAAATGGTAAAATCTCAGCATCCAAAACTCTTTTTGAGCTGCTCAAAATTTTTAAATTTAGCTCATTTCATAATTCAATTTGTTCAATGGAAATGAAATTTGCTCACGTCTAATTAATTAGTTATTCAACCACCGAACAATTGCTAAAATCATACAAAAGTGCACATAATGTACATGCTCAGAAACCAAAATGAATTTTGAACTTGTCGTAATTTTTAAATTTAGTTCAATTCATTATTTAATTTGCTCAATCCAAATAAAATTTGTTCACTTCTAATTAATTAGTAGTTCAACCACCGAACAATTACTAAAATCATATACAAAAGTGCACATACATGTCTGAATAAAATGAAGATTTCTTAGTAACCAAATTGAATTTTGAAAAAAAAGCTTTAAAAAGTTGCCGTTTTACTCAGAATTTAGTGATCTATCTACAATCTTTCTTTTCCCTATCTCCCACCTTTAAAAACCATTCACTCACAATACTTCATTCTCAATCCTCGAATATTGTCATGGCACGCGTCATAACACGTCAAAGTGAAATTACAGTGAATTTCGTTAAAGTCGTGCTTTTGTGAACACGACTCCGGGAGTAAAATAAGTTTTAATAATCACGTGCGTGTCAACGCGCGTCCGGACGCGCTTCTGTTGTGTTCCACTTTGTAGTGTAAGTGCTGCCTAACATGCCGCCTCCACTGGGCATGAACGATGCTCGGATTATGAACATGTACAGAAAAAAACCAATGGAGGCACAAAAATCGATGTCATGTGGTGACATTATCCATACATGTCAGATTGTGGATTGGATTGTTGTTGTGATGTTGGACATCGTTGATGCCCAGTGGAGGCGGCATGTAAAGGTAGAACCGCACTAGGCGGAACTGCACTTCAGCGACACCGTGCGCACTTTCGCACGAAACTGAACGAAACTTCACGTCGCGACACAGTTGGTCAGATTACCAACTTTGTCGCATAGTTTCGCGTCGTGAATTGCAGTTGTCGCTTGGTGCGATATAGCTCATACAATTTCCCACAAATAAGTCGGGAAGTTCAGTTCCGCTGAAGTGCAGTTCCGCCGAGTGCGGTCCTAGCTTAAAGCTGAAAATAAGTACCCCGTTTATATGCAGGATCGAGAGTTCGAGTTGGATTAGGGTCGGATTTTCGACCCAGGTTTTTCTTTCGAGCTCTCGATTTGAAGTTGAGTTGAAATGGTGTTGTGATTATTGAAGAATCGGCGCCATCAACAGGTTGTTACTACATGCATCCTGTTTTTTTTCGATACCTTTTTACAGTTCCTGTTGATCCTGAAAACTGGAAATATTTACGATCTATAAGACAAACATGTATGTTTGTCGTTTATTCATTTTTGATAGTGAAAGAATGTGTTTGTAAGTGTTTTTATTTAATTTTTTTTTAAGGGAGCACCGGAACCACCCATGTCTCGTGTGTTGTGTTTTGGAGTGGTGTGTTGTGTCACCGAATCCCTTCTGTGTTGCAAACTGTCATTTTTGCTTTCGTTATTTAACTATTCTCTTTCCACGAGCAGTGCCATCTCTTTTCCACACACAGAAAATGTTGCCTGTGGCACAGCTTGTTATGGCGCAATGAACAAGATGGATTCCACTCCACAACACATGGATTCCACTCCACAACACACCACACGAGACAAATCTGGTTCCGGCTTAAGTGCCTGATTACATTTGTATTTTTACTGAAGAGTGCATCGGTGAGACAGGTAAATTTTATGTGCGTAAAAAAGAGAAGGATGATTCCACCCAAATTTCACCGATGGCCAATTTCATTTAATATGGAGTTAAAGGGTGTGAGATAGGAAAGGGGAGATTGAAATGAAAGGATTTTTCTTCACCGTGTAATCACGAGTTCAGTAAAACGATTTTCAGTAAAAATACAAATGTAATCAGGCACTTATGTACGACTCGATTGGAGAAGTATGACTTCGATTCTCTTTTGGTCTCCTTTTAATTGCAAATTGAAGAAGTATCATCTCTATGCGCTCTTTACTGCACTTGATTAAGCGAAGTTATCTGAGTGGAGGATGAGCGATATCTCTGCAATTTGTTCAACCTCAGCAACTTTTTCTACCCCGGCCACCACATACGTCTCTCGCCAACGTGCTTAAAAATCGCAAGAAGAAATTGCACCGTTTAAAAGCAGTCTACGTATTTTTTGTTTGATTCGTTTTGGGTCCGTTTTGGTTTCAACTTTCGCTGAGTATGGTGAGCTCTCTTTTTCACAATACATACAGAAGTGAGTCAGAGTGATTGTTATTTCCATACCAATTTTAGGAACCAAACCCGATTTCGAGGATCCATATTTGGATCCATATGCGAAGTCCTCCATACGTTGTTAACTACGTGAGCTGATCCAAAATAAACTTAACATGTTTAAAAAAATAAAGGTATAAGAGTGCCAAAGGGAAGGAAGATGAGAAGGTAAAACAAATCAATACTCAAACAAAATTACATACTTCAATCATTTTTGATTTTTGTAGATTGCAATTCTATTTGAAGTGTCAGGACGCAAAAGTCATCGTGTAATAGAAGTAATAGGGAAAACAACCTGGCACTTAATTTGTATTTTAGAATGAAACAAGCCGAACAACACACTATATGTTTGTTCGCGTAGTGTCCAAACCTATTAATTTCTACGAATTTTTTTTTTATATTAACTTTGAAGGATTGTGGACAAAAATTCGTAGGTTTGTACAGTACGCGAACAACCATTATATTTAAAGATTTTCGTTGGAAGTACTTTTTTTGCACACCACATTGGATACTATAACTGCATTTATTATCCTCCAGATCTGATTCGGATCAGATCATGATAATAAAACAAACAGGATCACAGTGAAAACAGTCTTAAATACCCATACGCTTTGTGTATTTATTTTAATGTGTTCGTTGTCTTTTCTTTTACTCAAAAAGTCATCTACCCGTCAGCGTTAAAACTAATATTTGCAAGGAAGTACTAAGAGTGAGTGTTCAAAAATGGATTTGCAAATCGAAATCCAAAAGCAAAGCTGAATCTTGAGTTGTTTTTGTAATACATATATTTAAGTGTGCAAATCCAATCCAGATCAGATCTGGGAGAAGATAAAATACAGCTATATGTCTAAATTTTGGAATACGAGAAGCGCAGTTTGGTAAAAGAATTTAGTGTGGACACGACAAAGCGCCAAATTCGTTTCCTGCAACTTTAGTTTCAATTGCTTGTCCTCGCCTATTGAGCAACTTTGCAGCATCTTTTAAGATTTTGACATTTTTTCGCATTTGTTGAAATTTGTTTCCATTTCGCTCAACTACAAAAATTTTAATTATGTTTAAACGAAGGCGAGAATGCAAAATAATTAGATGTTGACGTTTTAAATATAAAAGCTATTTATACTTGAATCAAAAAATTATTAAAAGTTGCTCCGAAGTTGCTCAGTGGGTGAAACCAAACGATTTAAGGCTCTCCCAAACCAACGCGAATATTTCAAAGCGACGACGAAACTTTCGCCTGTCTAAATTTATTTACATGGAGATTAATAGGAGCACCCACACTGGCGCGATGCGAATCTTCGAACAGAATTCAGTCGTCGCATATTCGCGCGAATTTTTCGCGTTGGTTTGGGACAGCCTTTAGGCCTGCCGCCCACTAGACAACTTTTAGTTGCTCACCCTAGCAACTTTTAGTTGCTTCCGATTCAATTACATTAGTTTATTAAGGGAGAACGCCCACCAGGCTACTTAGCTTTTGGCAACTTTAAGTTGCTCGGAGTTGCTCGTGGAACTTAGTTGCCGGCAAAACCTGGCAACTTCAACTTGCTGGCCCCCGCCCACTTACCAATTTCGGAGCAACTTCGAAGCTATACTTCCAGCAACTTTTGACAATTTAAGATCGGTCAGGAGTGAGATAGGGGTAGGCGAAGCACGTTTTTGTAGAAAACTATGTACAAAAAACACAATCATTATTCAACAAAAGTTGCTCAGATATTGCTCGGAAGTTCCTTAGTGGGTGAGGGCAAGCACCTTTAGTTGCTCGGAGTTTCCGGCAACACCGAGCAACAAAAAGTTTCTGGCAACTAATTTGCCTAGTGGGCGCTCTATTGATAAGTACCACTGGATTTTTAATTAATTCATTAGAAATGTTTAGTCGGCTAACTTCACCCTTAAAGTTTAGTAATTAATTATAATTAATTTAAGCACTGGCAAATTCAAAAAATTGTCTAGCAAATTCGAGCAAATTATAAAAATGTCAAACCCCAAAAAAATAAAAGTTACTCGGCTAAGTGATCGGAGCTGTCAACACCCCGACTACACAGGGGATTCAGATGCCCAACATCACAACCACAATCCAATCAACAATCAGTGATTTTTTCTCCGCTGGGCAAATTATGTCATGTCCTTTCACCACTACTTCTACCTTTTTACTTCAACATTTACCACCACATTCAGCGAGAACCAGGAAAAAACTCTCACACACGTCTTGCCCTTCTCGCCAACAAACTGAATGTTGCTGGCAACTCAGTTTCATCGTGTGAAAGGAGACTAATCATTATTGTGCCTGAAGCCTAGATAGGGGGCGCTGTTTAACTTTCAGTAAGATAAAGTCTTAGGGGATTTTTTAGTTTTTTTCTCCAATGTGCTAGTTTTTTTCTCCAATGTGTCTCCAATGTGCAGAAAACTGAGTGCCTTTAACTTACCGAAACTTGATCAGCGACCCCTATGAAAGCTTCACATTCGAATAAAAACAAGCACTCCATATTATATATCCTCTAATGCTGGATTTACACGACTGACAAATTGGCATTTTTCTGTCACTATACTGCCAAAAGAATGAATTTTTCCATTGTTCTGTCATTTTTTTAACAGTTAAATGCCAGAATACTGCCAATTTGTCAGTCGTGTAAATCCAGCATAAGGAGTTTTCTGCACATTGGAGAAAAAAACTAGAAAATCCCCTAAGACTTTATCTTACTGAAAGTTAAACAGCGCCCCTTATCTAGGCTTCAGGCACTACAATGATTAGTCCCCTTTCACACGAAGAAACTGAGTTGCCAGCAACATTCAGTTTGTTGGTGAGAAGGGCAAGAAGTAAGAGGGGAAAATGAAATCTCCCCGGTCAACGATTTGAGGAGATTTTTTTGACATTCCTCTTCACACACACACAGTAGTGTGTTCAACCAAGCTATTTCAAAAGGAAACTAAGGAAAGTTTCCACGATTTTGTTTCTTCGTGTGAAAGGTACAGGAGATTTTAAAGGAAATTGAGAGAAAACGTCAAAAAAATCTCCAGCAACTTGTTTCTTCGTGTGAAAGGGGACTTAGGGATAGAAACAAGCACTCCATATTATATATCCTCTAAGGCAACATGTCGACGAAAACTACTTCTTGAACACGACATGGACCGCTGTTCAAAGGTTGGGCATGGGATTTGACGTTTCACGTGTGTGAGAGTTTTTTTCCTGGTTCTCGCTGAATGTGGTGGTAAATGTTGAAGGCAAAAGGTAGAAGTAGTGGTGAAAGGAACTTCTATATGTTTCCCTGTATGTGAAACGACATGACATAATTTGCCCAGCGGAAAAAAAGATTTGGGCATTTGAAATTCCCATACAAGTGCAATTTGTTTATATTAAAAAAAAAACCGAGGGAGTGAACAATTATTTTATTGCATATGTGTAATGAGCAATTAGAAATACATCGCCTGGCATTATTTTTTTATTCTAAAATGATTTAATTTTTAAAATTATAAGCATTTCAAAATTCGTCTTTGATACTGAGATATTACAATTTTAGTGCACGTACAACATAACAAATTTATTAAAAAAAAAAAATCACATGCTAGATTCGAACCTGTGTATGTTCACTTCCCAGCCGCCAACTTTTTTTTTTTTTTTAATTCATTTTTATTTTTCATTTAACTTATAACTAACTTAAAGCTAGACAGAAATTCATAAAAACTAGCCTACTTATCAATAACTTACAACTAACTTACTGGTCCCATGCGGACGCTCTAAGTTAAACTATGATAACTTAATACTAATGCCTTTCGGCCTAAGAACTATATTAATACTAAAATTCATTATGGTTTTATTTTTCACCAAAAAGAATTTAACAAAAAAACTTGGTATATTTATCATTTTATTTTTTTATATAAAACTTACAAACTACATAAAACTATAGTAAAGGTAATTAAAACTACTTAAAGCTACTTAAACTACTTAGAACTACTTAAAACTACTTAAAAACTAGAACAGCCACAGCAAGCATTTTTTGTTTTATTATTGTTTTGTAAAGTTTTTAATTTGTATGTTTTTTTTGTTGTGTTTTTTTTTTGTTTTTTTTTTTTTTGTTTTTTTTTTTGTGCCACCGTGACTGTCCCTACTTAAAACTAATACACCTAAACCTATGTAAGTCGGCCAAGACAAGAAAGCTTAGTCAACTTTAAATATCATTTTTCAACCACCAGAACTGGTGCTCCTGCTTTACCCTATCTTTTCGGTCCCGATCGGACACAGTCCTAATGAACCGAAGGCTCTCAGCTCCGCCTTGTGCGAGGACGTCTCAGTTGTGAAGGAGTCGCCTATCTACAGTTCTACGGCCGACGTGGTAGGTAAGCGGGATCGCCGCTCTATCCTGCACCAGGCCTCGACTGTCTAAATAGAGGAAAGTATCGGGCGGAATAAAGCCGCTTAGACGTACACTCTCATAATAATCGTCCTTAGGGTAGTAAGCCCCAAAAATTAAGCTGTTGGTTGAAGACATTGTTCTTGCAATGTGACCCCAAATCAGCTTAAACAAAAAATTATCTATTCTGTTTATGTTGGCCCCGTTGCATAGAACCTGGTTGGAATAGTATCGTGTGTACTCCGACTCAGGTGTTCTGTGTAATCCAAGGCAGCGTCTAAGGCACTGCCTCTCAAACACCCGAATCTTTTCTATTTGAGATGGGGCAACGTTGAAGCAAACCGGGCATCCATAGGCAATCATCGGCTGGATGAGGGCCATGTAGCAAATCACCTTCACCCTGGTGTCAAGCCGGCTGCTATAAAACAACCGCTTCGTCAGGGCAAAAGCTCCCCTAGCCCTGGCCAGAGCAGCACTTATATGTCTGTCGAAATACAAATACTGATCCAACCAGATGCCAAGGTACTTTACTACACTTTTACTCGCCAGTGGATGTCCATTTGGCCCCACGATCACCAGCTTGAGGAAGTTCTTTCTCATATCCCTTGTGGCTTCATGCAACGGAGTCCTAAACAGAATAGTTTCTGATTTTCAACTTCCAGTCATCGCAATATCCCTGAATATTGTCGAAGTCACGCTGCAAAAGAATTCTGATGACCTCAACTTTTGGGGCTGTTCTGTACGCAATTATATCATCGGCATTGCCTGAGTTAAACTACCTATCAGATCGCTGGTGTGAATGCTGAATAGAATCGGCGAGTTCACCGCTCCCTGTTGAAGACCATTTTTAATATGGAATGTTGCGGTAGAAGTTACATTGCCACTTTTGACAACAAACTTTCTACCATTGAGCATGTCATAAAGCATATACAATAGCGGTTTACTTATGCCAAGCCTGGTCAGCTTTAGATAAAGACCTTCTAGCCATACGGTGTCGAAAGCCTTCTCCAAATCAACCAGACAGGCAGCCGTACACTGCTTTTTGGATTTGTTTCATTGGATATCAGAAACGAGTTTAGACGCGGCATGAATGTTGTCATGTCTCGCCTTAAATCCGAACTGATTTTCCGGTATGATATTGTTGTCCTCTGCCCACTTAAACAGAGCTCTATTGATAACTTTTTCGAATACCTTGCTGATACTCGAAAGAAGACTTATCAACCGGATATTCGCCGGATTGGAGTTGTCCTTTCCCTTTTTCGGGAGAGGATGTACCACGGCTGTCTTCCACCGCACTGGATAATATGCATTATTCAGAGCGTTGTTAAACAGTGTGGTGTAAATGTCTACTGCTTCATCGACTCCTGCTGACTTCTTTTTCTTTAGTGAGTCGAAGATAAGTTGGAGCTCGACCTTCGAAATTAACAGGGAACTTGGCCCGTTTCGCTCGGCGATGATGGCGTTTGCCAAGTGTTCTTCATTGAACACAGTAAAACCGAGGTTCTCCGATCGCCATTGCGTAATATCGTTTCTAAGGTAGAAATGGTGAAGCAGGGCCCTGTTTTCCAGGTCATGGTTCGGGCGAATGCATGCATTAACCTTGTACACTTGCTGGAAAGCAGCCCCCACAGCTTCCACTTTCTCACGAGGATCTTCGATGATAAAGAGGTCATCGTCCAAGACGGCTTCCTCTGGATCTATGCCTGCTGTCAGAAGTACGTCTCTGTTCTCTGTCATCCTCTGGAGCTCAAGACACGGAAGGTCGTTTTGATCGTTTTTTCGAAATATCTTATTAATTTGCGGAAACATACTAGGGTCACTAGAATTAGCGGCCCGAACTTTGTTGTCCCAATACAAATTAATGGACAACCGATAGTTCTCCTTGATCAATTGGTTGATGTTTTTGATGGATTACTTCAGTGTCCTAATCTCCAGATCGTGCGGGTCAGTAAACCGTCGGTACAAGCGTTTTAGTCTTGTCAGAAGACCACTTTTTTGTCTGTGTAGTGCATCAATGGTCGCGTTACGGTACATGTCGGTTGCGTCACGTTCTTTGTATTTCGGTATTGTTCTTTCCATTGTTCGTTGGATTGTCTCGTCCATTTGTTCCAAGTATTGGTCGATTTCAGTATTTGTTAGGTTCCTGTCGTTTTGTGGGGATATATTATTCGACCGAATTTCGCTTGCTACTGCTGTTGGTGAAGCGTGGCCAGCGAATCTTACTGTAATTGTAAGTATGCACCGGTACATACTCCTCCAAATCCACAAGCTCGTTCGGAAGCTGTATTACGGCAGCGAGTCCGCAGTGATCACTGTCGAACTCGATGGTGCGTAAACAGTTCCTTCGTTGTTGACCCACAGTGCCAGTTATTGTCAGTCTTGAGTCTATCAGCAATAGATCCAGAAAGGCACCGCTTCTTGGAAACGATGGCCTATCTGTATCCAGCAGGTCAACCCCATACTCAACGCTGAATTGACTCATCCAATTATACAGATGACTACCTCTAGGATTTTGTATTTGATTTCCCCAATCTGTGTGTTTGGCATTCAAATCACCGGCCATAAGATAGTAGTTATCTTCCGAGTTCAGTCGAAGACAATCGAAAAGTTTTTCAAGCTCTGTTATAAAATTAGTTGGCAGAGGTGATTCCGGTGCGTAAGCCAAGATCACATACATTCGCTTCCGCTGTTGGAGAGGAATGCATATGATGCACGCCTCAAGCAACTGAAATCTTCGCACATCGCTATTATATATTACCCTATGATCAATGCCCTTTCGTATGAAGATTGCGACACCACCCCCTTGAGTGGAGTTGGGTCGATCTCTTCTAACGATATTGTAGTTGTTGTTAGTCAATTTATGTTTCTGGTTTAGCTTGGTTTCGCTAGCCATAAACACATCTGGACTTTGGTCTTTCAACAATTGGAAAAGATTAGCTCTACGTTCAGTCCTAATCAGCAAGGATCTTAAAAGGCCTCTCCGGCAGCGCGCCCTTAACCTCTTAGTTGCGTTAAGCTAGGCAAAACAGAGTAGAGATAGTCCACTCTTGTCGCCTGCTCCCTGATCTGTTTATGAAGACCTGTTAACTGGCCTTGAATTGCCAGCAACATGCCTCTAATTTCGGCCTGTGCGTCCGGTGCCTTGGGCACAAGGGGCGGTTGGGCTACCTTTGGCGCAGGCTGTACCGTACTCCCCCTTGCTGAAGCCATTTGGGCGTAGGAAATTTGGGGGTTGACGGGCGTTACTGTAGGAGGACGCACTGATTGGCGTTTCTCTACCTCTGTCTGCCTAGCAGCTTTGTTTTGTTTAATCTGCTGAAACGCTGGACATCCCCGATAATTTGCGGGGTGCCCTTCTCCTCGGCAAAGTGCACATCTAAGCTGGGTCCTATCTTCAACCCGTTCCTGTCCGAGCTTACACTCTTCTACCTTGTGGTTCTCACCACACTTGACGCAGCGTGACTGCATTTCGCAGTTTGCTGCAGCATGGCCGAACCTTTGGCAGCGCATGCATTGAAGCATGTCGCCGCGTCTCTTTAGTCTATCCCAAGTTACAACCTGGTAGTTGAGGATGGAGATACTCCTCAAACTATCCAGTTTGCTGCTGGGCGAGAGCTGTACTAGGAAGAACGGTAGATTCCGCTTCTCCCGTCTGGCTCTGACTAGCGAACGGCTTGACCCCGATAAACTCGAGATTGTCGCTCGCTTTTTGGCGGAGCTCATTTAAGAGCACCTGTGGTTCCGTGCAGGAATCTATGCCCTTCAGAAGGACCGTTTGCAATTTATCAGTTTTGGGGGTAAAGCTAAAGAACTCTGTCGTGGATTTTTTAATAATTCTTTAATAATTTTATGCTGTTCCACTGTAAAGCAGTGGATAGCATGTCTATTTTCACTAAGTCTCTTAATGGTAAAGTTTTGGCCTATGGCCGACTTACATATGTTTATGGTGTCTTGAAGATCCATCTTATAAGTGTTGATGGGTGGCACTTTTTCTTTTTTCTTTTTGGGCGGCTGTGGCTGCTGCTGTTGACTCTGCTGCTGTTGATTCTGCTGCTGTTGATTCTGCTGCTGTTGTTGTTGTTTCTGCTGCTGTTGATTCTGCTGCTGCTGTTTCTGTTGCTGCTGATTTTGTTGTTGTTTTTTTGGCTGCTGTTGTCTCTGCTGCTGTGGCTGTTGTGTAAGCATCATTTGCTGTGAATGCTTTGGTTTGTTTTCTTTTTGTTGCTGGTGTATTTGCTGGTTAGGCTGAGGCTGCTTAGATGTTGGCGGCAGCTCAGCATTGGTTGCACTTTCGTGCGCTACTTTTTGTTGCTGCTGTAGCGCCTTTTTGTTTATTTGCTCCAGCCGTTCTCTCTCCCGGCGAGCTTCTTGTTTTTCTTTCAGAGCCAGTATCAGGGGCGTTAGCTGGGCTCTGAGGAGATCTATTTCCCCTTGGACAGCACCAATTTTGGCCTGTATGGTTCGCTCCTCTTTTTCATCTTCTGAGGACGCCTCTGGTGAGGTAAGGTCCACGAACAGATTACTGTCCTCTGTATAATGTCCCTCTCCCCCTTCAGACATATATTGAATTTCCTCGTCGGAACTTAGTTGATTTGCTGCTATCGATACCTTCACCCTCCGCTCCGCGGTTCGCCACTTTTTTTTTTTTTTTTTTAATTCATTTTTATTTTCCATTTATCTTATAACTATCTTAAAGCTAGACAAAAATTCATAAAAACTAGCCTACTTATCAATAACTTACAACTAACTTACTGGCCCCATGTGGGAGCTCTAAGTTAAACTATGATTACTTATTACTAATGCCTTTCGGCCTAAAAACTATATTAAGTCTAAAATTCTAGTCGGTTCTCTTATCGTTTTTTTTATATTTTATTTAAAACTTACAAACTACATAAAACTATTATAAAGCTAATTAAAACTACCTAAAGCTACTTAAACTACTTAGAACTACTTAAAACTACTTAAAAACTAGAACAGCCACAGCAAGCATTTTTTGTTTTATTATTTTTTTTGTAAAGTTTTTCAATTTGTATGTTTTTTTTTTGTGTTTTTTTTTTTGTGTTTTTTTCTTTTGTGTTTTTTTTTGTGTTTTTTTTTTGTGCTACCCTGACTGTCCCTACTTAAAACTAATACACCTAAACCTATGTAAGTCGGCCAAGACAAGAAAGCTTAGTCAACTTTAAATATCATTTTTTAACCACCAGAACTGGCTCTCCTGCTTTACCCTATCTTTTCGGTCCCGATCGGACACAGTCCTACTGAACCGAAGGCGCTCAGCTCCGCCTTGTGCGAGGACGTCTCGGTTGTAAAGAAGTCGCCTATCTACAGTTCTACGGCCGACGTGGTAGATTAGCGGGCTCGCAGCTCTATCCTGGACCAGGCCTCGACTCTCTAAATAGAGGAAATCATCGGGCGGGATAGAGCCGCTTAGACGTACACTCTCATAATAATCGTCGTTAGGGTAGTCAGCCCCAAAAATTAAGCTGTTGGTTGAAGACATCGCTCTTGCAATGTGACCCCGAATCAGCTTAAACAAAAAATTATCTATTCTGTTTATGTTGGCCCCGTTGTAGAGAATCTGGTTGGAATAGTATCGTGTGTACTCCGACTCTGGTGTTCTGTGTAATGCAAGGCAGCGTCTAAGGCACTGCCTCTCAAACACCCGAATCTTTTCCATTTGAGATGGGGCAACGTTGAACCAAACCGGGCATCCATAGGCAATCATCGGCCGGATGAGGGCCATGTAGCAAATCACCTTCACCCTGGTGTCAAGCCGGCTGCTATAGAACAACCGTTTCGTCAGGGCAAAAGCTCCCCTAGCCCTGGCCAGAGCAGCACTTATATGTCTGTCGAAATACAAATACTGAACCAACCAGATGCCAAGGTACTTTACTACACTTTTACTCGCCAGTGGATGTCCATTTGGCCCCACGATCACCAGCTTGAGGAAGTTCTTTCTCATATCCCTTGTAGCTCCATGCAACGGAGTCCTAAACAGAATAGTTTCTGATTTCTGAAAGTTGATTTTCAACTTCCAGTCATCGCAATATCGCTGAATCTTGTCGAAGTCACGCTGCAAATGAATTCTGATGACCTCAACTTTTGGGGCTGTTCTGTACGCAATTAGATCATCGGCATACGCAATTGCCTAAATTAAACTACCTATCGGATCGCTGGTGTAAATGCTGAATAGATTCGGCGAGTTCACCGCCATTTTTAATATGGAATGTTGCGGTAGAAGTTACATTGCCACTTTTGACAACAAACTTTCTACCATTGAGCATGTCATAAAGCATATACAATAGCGGTTTACTTATGCCAAGCCTGGTCAGCTTTAGATAAAGACCTTCTAGCCATACGGTGTCGAAAGCCTTCTCCAAATCAACCAGACAAGCACCCGTACACTGCTTTTTGGATTTGTTCCATTGGATATCAGAAACGAGTTTAGACGCGGCATGAATGGTGTCATGTCTCGCCTTAAATCCGAACTGATTTTCCGGTATGATATTGTTGTCCTCTGCCCACTTAAACAGAGCTCTATTGATAACTTTTTCGAATACCTTGCTGATACTCGGAAGAAGACTTATCGACCGGAGATTCGCCGGATTGGAGTTGTCCTTTCCCTTTTTCGGGAGAGCATGTACCACGGCTGTCTTCCACCGCACTGGATAATATGCGTTATTCAGAGCGTTGTTAAACAGTGTGGTGTAAATGTCTACTGCTTCCCGAGGTAGATGTCGTAGTACAACGTTGGATATATCATCGACTCCTGCTGACTTCTTTTTCTTTAGTGAGTCGAAGATAAGTTGGAGCTCGACCTTCGAAATTAACAGGGAACTTGGCCCGTTTCGCTCGGCGATGATGGCGTTTGCCAAGTGTTCTTCATTGAACACAGTAGAACCGAGGTTCTCCGATCACCATTGCGTAATATCGTTTCTAAGGTAGAAATGGTGAAGCAGGGCCCTGTTTTCCAGGTCATGGTTCGGGCGAATGCATGCATTAACCTTGTACACTTGCTGGAAAGCAGCCCCCACAGCTTCCACTTTCTCACGAGGATCTTCGATGATAAAGAGGTCATCGTCCAAGACGGCTTCCTCTGGATCTATGCCTGCTGTCAGAAGTACGTCTCTGTTCTCTGTCATCCTCTGGAGGTTAAGACACGGAAGGTCGTTTTGATCGTTTTTTCGAAATATCTTATTAATTTGCGGAAACATACAAGGGTCACTAGAATTAACGGCCCGAACTTTGTTGTCCCAATACAAATTAATGGACAACCGATAGTTCTCCTTGATCAATTGGTTGATGTTTTTGATGGATTACTTCAGTGTCCTAATCTCCAGATCGTGCGGGTCAGTAAACCGTCGGTACAAGCGTTTTAGTCTTGTAAGAAGTCCACTTTTTTGTCTGTGTAGTGCGTCAATGGTCGCGTTACGGTACATGTCGGTTGCGTCACGTTCTTTGTATTTCGGTATTGTTCTTTCCATTGTTCGATGGATTGTCTCGTCCATTTGTTCCAAGTATTGGTCGATTTCAGTATTTGTTAGGTTCCTGTCGTTTGGTGGGGATATATTATTCGACCGAATTTCGCTTGCTACTGCTATTGGTGAAGCGTGGCCAGCGCATCTTACTGTAATTGTAAGTATGCACCGGTACATACTCCTCCAAATCCACAAGCTCGTTCGGAAGCTGTATTACGGCAGCGAGTCCGCAGTGATCACTGTCGAACTCGATGGTGCGTAAACAGTTCCTTCGTTGTTGACCCACAGTGTCAGTAATTGTCAGTCTTGAGTCTATCAGCAATAGATCCAGAAAGGCACCGCTTCTTGGAAACGATGGCCTATCTGTATCCAGCAGGTCAACCCCATACTCAACGCTGAATTGACTCATCCAATTATACAGATGACTACCTCTAGGATTTTGTATTTGATTTCCCCAATCTGTGTGTTTGGCATTCAAATCACCGGCCATAAGATAGTAGTTATCTTCCGAGTTCAGTCGAAGACAATCGAAAAGTTTTTCAAGCTCTGTTATAAAATTAGTTGGCAGAGGTGATTCCGGTGCGTAAGCCGAGATCACATACATTCGCTTCCGCTGTTGGAGAGGAATGCATATGATGCACGCCTCAAGCAACTGAAATCTTCGCACATCGCTATTATATATTACCCTATGATCAATGCCCTTTCGTATGAAGATTGCGACACCACCCCCTTTAGTGGAGTTGGGCCGATCTCTTCTAACGATATTGTAGTTGTTGTTAGTCAATTTATGTTTCTGGTTTAGCTTGGTTTCGCTAGCCATAAACACATCTGGACTTTGGTCTTTCAACAATTGGAAAAGATTAGCTCTACGTTCAGTCCTAATCAGTGAATTGACATTCACAGCAAGGATCTTAAAAGGCCTCTCCGGCAGCGCGCCCTTAACCTCTTAGTTGCGTTAAGCTAGGCAAAACAGAGTAGAGATAGTCCACTCTTGTCGCCTGCTCCCTGATCTGTTTATGAAGACCTGTTAACTGGCCTTGAATAACGTGCCTTGGGCACGAGGGGCGGTTGGGCTACCTTTGGCGCAGGCTGTACCGTACTCCCCCTTCCTGAAGCCATTTGGGCGTAGGAAATTTGGTGGTTGACGGGCGTTACTGTAGGAGGACGCACTGAAGGGCGTTTCTCTACCTCTGTCTGCCTAGCAGCTTTGTTTTGTTTAATCTGCTGAAACGCTGGACATCCCCGATAATTTGCGGGGTGCCCTTCGCCTCGGCAAAGTGCACATCTAAGCTGGGTCCTATCTTCAACCCGTTCCTGTCCGAGCTTACACTCTTCTACCTTGTGGTTCTCACCACACTTGACGCAGCGTGACTGCATTTCGCAGTTTGCTGCAGCATGGCCGAACCTTTGGCAGCGCATGCATTGAAGCATGTCGCCGCGTCTCTTTAGTCTATCCCAAGTTACAACCTGGTAGTTGAGGATGGAGATACTCCTCAAACTATCCAGTTTGCTGCTGGGCGAGAGCTGTACTAGGAAGAACGGTAGATTCCGCTTCTCCCGTCTGGCTCTGACTGTAGCGAATGGTTTGACCCCGATAAACGCGAGATTGTCGCTCGCTTTTTGCCGGAGCTCATTTAAGAGCACCTGTGGTTCCGTGCAGGAATCTATGCCCTTCAGAAGGACCGTTTGCAATTTATCAGTTTTGGGGGTAAAGCTTAAGAACTCTGTCGTGGATTTTTTAATAATTCTTTAATAATTTTATGCTGTTCCACTGTAAAGCAGTGGATAGCATGTCTATTTTCACTAAGTCTCTTAATGGTAAAGTTTTGGCCTATGGCCGACTTACATATGTTTATGGTGTCTTGAAGATCCATCTTATAAGTGTTGATGGGTGGCACTTTTTCTTTTTTCTTTTTGGGCGGCTGTGGCTGCTGCTGCTGACTCTGCTGCTGTTGATTCTGCTGCTGTTGATTCTGCTGCTGTTGTTGTTGTTTCTGCTGCTGTTGATTCTGCTGCTGCTGTTTCTGTTGCTGCTGATTTTGTTGTTGTTTTTTTGGCTGCTGTTGTCTCTGCTGCTGTGGCTGTTGTGTAAGCATCATTTGCTGTGAATGCTTTGGTTTGTTTTCTTTTTGTTGCTGGTGTATTTGCTGGTTAGGCTGAGGCTGCTTAGATGTTGGCGGCAGCTCAGCATTGGTTGCACTTTCGTGCGCTACTTTTTGTTGCTGCTGTAGCGCCTTTTTGTTTATTTGCTCCAGCCGTTCTCTCTCCCGGCGAGCTTCTTGTTTTTCTTTCAGAGCCAGTATCAGGGGCGTTAGCTGGGCTCTGAGGAGATCTATTTCCCCTTGGACAGCACCAATTTTGGCCTGTATGGTTCGCTCCTCTTTTTCATCTTCTGAGGACGCCTTTGGTGAGGTTAGGTCTACGAACAGATTACTGTCCTCTGTAAAATGTCCGTCTCCGCCTTCGGACATATAATGAATTACCTCGTCGGAACTTAGTTGATCGATACCTTCGCCGTAGGCCCCATCTCC
Source organism: Leucozona laternaria (assembly GCA_932273885.2). Taxonomy (NCBI): domain Eukaryota; kingdom Metazoa; phylum Arthropoda; class Insecta; order Diptera; family Syrphidae; genus Leucozona; species Leucozona laternaria. Next base: position 141,005,732 of record OW026366.1, read on the forward strand.
CTCGCTCCAGCTAGCAGCTTAACTGAAGCGGTAGTGGACTGGCGCTTCACTAAGTTCGGTAGATACCGAATCTTCTTCCTCCTCTTCGTTGGCATATAGGTTGTTGGTGCCGTTGCCGTTGTTGCTAGGGCATCTTTCGATGTCCCCGCTGTTGGTGCCGTTGCCGGCTTTGGTGTTGCTTCTTGGACACCTTTCGATGGTCCCATAGCTGCTGATGCCGTAGTCGGCTTTGTTGTTGTTGTTGGGACACCTTTTGCCGGTCCCATTGATGATGCTGTTGTTGGCTTTGTTGTTGTTGCTGGGACACCTTTCGATGCCCCTGCACTTTTTCCGTCTTCCATAAGTTGGTTCTCCCACTCAATAAAATTTTCAACTTCTCTGTTATGAAAAAAAAGCTTCCAATTTCTCGATTTCGTGACCCTCCGCTCCGCGGTTCGCCACTTAATTCATTTTTATTTTCCATTTATCTTAAAGCTAGACAAAAATTCATAAAAACTAGCCTACTTATCAATAACTTACAACTAACTTACTGGCCCCATGCGGGCGCTCTAAGTTAAACTATGATTACTTACTGCTAATGCCTTTCGGCCTAAAAACTATATTTAGTCTAAAATTCTTAGTGGTTTTATTTTTTACCGAGAAGAATTTAAAAAAACTCGGTTCTCTTATCGTTTTTTTTTTTTTTATATTTTATTTAAAACTTACAAACTACATAAAACTATTATAAAGCTAATTAAAACTACTTAAAGCTACTTAAACTACTTAGAACTACCTAAAACTACTTAAAAACTAGAACAGCCACAGCAAGCATTTTTTGTTTTATTATTTTTTTTGTTAAGTTTTTCAATTTGTATGTTTTTTTTTTGTGTTTTTTTTTTTGTGCCACCCTGACTGTCCCTACTTAAAACTAATACACCTGAACCTATGTAAGTCGGCCAAGACAAGAAAGCTTAGTCAACTTTAAATATCATTTTTTAACCACCAGAACTGGTTCTCCTGCTTTACCCTATCTTTTCGGTCCCGATCGGACACAGTCCTACTGAACCGAAGGCGCTCAGCTCCGCCTTGTGCGAGGACGTCTCGGTTGTAAGGGAGTCGCCGATCTACAGTTCTACGGCCGACGTGGTAGATTAGCGGGATCGCAGCTCTATCTTGGACCAGGCCTCGACTGTCTAAATAGAGGAAAGCATCGGGCGGGATAAAGCCGCTTAGACGTACACTCTCATAATAATTGTCGTTAGGGTAGTAAGCCCCAAAAATTAAGCTGTTGGTTGAAGACATCGCTCTTGCAATGTGACCTCGAATCAGCTTAAACAAAAAATTATCTGTTCTGTTTATGTTGGCCCCGTTGTAGAGAACCTGGTTGGAATAGTATCGTGTGTACTCCGACTCTGGTGTTCTGTGTAATCCAAGGCAGCGTCTAGGGCACTGCCTCTCAAACACCCGAATCTTTTCCATTTGAGATGGGACAACGTTGAACCAAACCGGGCATCCATAGGCAATCATCGGCCGGATGAGGGCCATGTAGCAAATCACCTTCACCCTGGTGTCAAGCCGGCTGCTATAGAACAACCGTTTTGTCAGGGCAAAAGCTCCCCTAGCCCTGGCCAGAGCAGCACTTATATGTCTGTCGAAATACAAATACTGAACCAACCAGATGCCAAGGTACTTTACTACACTTTTACTCGCCAGTGGATGTCCATTTGGCCCCACGATCACCAGCTTGCGGAAGTTCTTTCTCATATCCCTTGTGGCTCCATGCAACGGAGTCCTAAACAGAATAGTTTCTGATTTCTGAAAGTTGATTTTCAACTTCCAGTCATCGCAATATCGCTGAATCTTGTCGAAGTCACGCTGCAAAAGAATTCTGATGACCTCAACTTTTGGGGCTGTTCTGTACGCAATTAGATCATCGGCATACGCAATTGCCTAAATTAAACTATCTATCAGATCGCTGGTGTAAATGCTGAATAGATTCGGCGAGTTCACCGCCATTTTTAATATGGAATGTTGCGGTAGAAGTTACATTGCCACTTTTGACAACAAACTTTCTACCATTGAGCATGTCATAAAGCATATACAATAGCGGTTTACTTATGCCAAGCCTGGTCAGCTTTAGATAAAGACCTTCTAGCCATACGGTGTCGAAAGCCTTCTCCAAATCAACCAGACAAGCACCCGTACACTGCTTTTTGGATTTGTTCCATTGGATATCAGAAACGAGTTTAGACGCGGCATGAATGGTGTCATGTCTCGCCTTAAATCCGAACTGATTTTCCGGTATGATATTGTTGTCCTCTGCCCACTTAAACAGAGCTCTATTGATAACTTTTTCGAATACCTTGCTGATACTCGGAAGAAGACTTATCGACCGGAGATTCGCCGGATTGGAGTTGTCCTTTCCCTTTTTCGGGAGAGCATGTACCACGGCTGTCTTCCACCGCACTGGATAATATGCATTATTCAGAGCGTTGTTAAACAGTGTGGTGTAAATGTCTACTGCTTCCCGAGGTAGATGTCGTAGTACAACGTTGGATATATCATCGACTCCTGCTGACTTCTTTTTCTTTAGTGAGTCGAAGATAAGTTGGAGCTCGACCTTCGAAATTAACAGGGAACTTGGCCCGTTTCGCTCGGCGATGATGGCGTTTGCCAAGTGTTCTTCATTGAACACAGTAAAACCGAGGTTCTCCGATCGCCATTGCGTAATATCGTTTCTAAGGTAGAAATGGTGAAGCAGGGCCCTGTTTTCCAGGTCATGGTTCGGGCGAATGCATGCATTAACCTTGTACACTTGCTGGAAAGCAGCCCCCACAGCTTCCACTTTCTCATGAGGATCTTCGATGATAAAGAGGTCATCGTCCAAGACGGCTTCCTCTGGATCTATGCCTGCTGTCAGAAGTACGTCTCTGTTCTCTGTCATCCTCTGGAGCTCAAGACACGGAAGGTCGTTTTGATCGTTTTTTCGAAATATCTTATTAATTTGCGGAAACATACAAAGGTCACTAGAATTAACGGCCCGAACTTTGTTGTCCCAATACAAATTAATGGACAACCGATAGATCAATTGGTTGATGTTTTTGATGGATTACTTCAGTGTCCTAATCTCCAGATCGTGCGGGTCAGTAAACCGTCGGTACAAGCGTTTTAGTCTTGTCAGAAGTCCACTTTTTTGTCTGTGTAGTGCGTCAATGGTCGCGTTACGGTACATGTTGGTTGCGTCACGTTCTTTGTATTTCGGTATTGTTCTTTCCATTGTTCGTTGGATTGTCTCGTCCATTTGTTAAAAGTATTGGTCGATTTCAGTATTTGTTAGGTTCCTGTCGTTTGGTGGGGATATATTATTCGACCGAATTTCGCTTGCTACTGCTGTTGGTGAAGCGTGGCCAGCGCATCTTACTGTAATTGTAAGTATGCACCGGTACATACTCCTCCAAATCCACAAGCTCGTTCGGAAGCTGTATTACGGCAGCGAGTCCGCAGTGATCACTGTCGAACTCGATGGTGCGTAAACAGTTCCTTCGTTGTTGACCCACAGTGTCAGTAATTGTCAGTCTTGAGTCTATCAGCAATAGATCCAGAAAGGCACCGCTTCTTGGAAACGATGGCCTATCTGTATCCAGCAGGTCAACCCCATACTCAACGCTGAATTGACTCATCCAATTATACAGATGACTACCTCTAGGATTTTGTATTTGATTTCCCCAATCTGTGTGTTTGGCATTCAAATCACCGGCCATAAGATAGTAGTTATCTCCGAGTTCAGTCGAAGACAATCGAAAAGTTTTTCAAGCTCTGTTATAAAATTAGTTGGCAGAGGTGATTCCGGTGCGTAAGCCGAGATCACATACATTCGCTTCCGCTGTTGGAGAGGAATGCATATGATGCACGCCTCAAGCAACTGAAATCTTCGCACATCGCTATTATATATTACCCTATGATCAATGCCCTTTCGTATGAAGATTGCGACACCACCCCCTTGAGTGGAGTTGGGCCGATCTCTTCTAACGATATTGTAGTTGTTGTTAGTCAATTTATGTTTCTGGTTTAGCTTGGTTTCGCTAGCCATAAACACATCTGGACTTTGGTCTTTCAACAATTGGAAAAGATTAGCTCTACGTTCAGTCCTAATCAGTGAATTAACATTCACAGCAAGGATCTTAAAAGGCAGCGCGCCCTTAACCTCTTAGTTGCGTTAAGCTAGGCAAAACAGAGTAGAGATAGTCCACTCTTGTCGCCTGCTCCCTGATCTGTTTATGAAGACCTGTTAACTGGCCTTGAATAACGTGCCTTGGGCACGAGGGGCGGTTGGGCTACCTTTGGCGCAGGCTGTACCGTACTCCCCCTTCCTGAAGCCATTTGGGCGTAGGAAATTTGGGGGTTGACGGGCGTTACTGTAGGAGGACGCACTGAAGGGCGTTTCTCTACCTCTGTCTACCTAGCAGCTTTGTTTTGTTTAATCTGCTGAAACGCTGGACATCCCCGATAATTTGCGGGGTGCCCTTCGCCTCGGCAAAGTGCACATCTAAGCTGGGTCCTATCTTCAACCCGTTCCTGTCTGAGCTTACACTCTTCTACCTTGTGGTTCTCACCACACTTGACGCAGCGTGACTGCATTTCGCAGTTTGCTGCAGCATGGCCGAACCTTTGGCAGCGCATGCATTGAAGCATGTCGCCGCGTCTCTTTAGTCTATCCCAAGTTACAACCTGGTAGTTGAGGATGGAGATACTCCTCAAACTATCCAGTTTGCTGCTGGGCGAGAGCTGTACTAGGAAGAACGGCAGCTTCCGCTTCTCCCGTCTGGCTCTGACTCTAGCGAACGGCTTGACCCCGATAAACTCGAGATCGTCGCTCGCTTTTTGGCGGAGTTCATTTAAGAGCACCTGTGGCTCCGTGCAGGAATCTATGCCCTTCATAAGGACCGTTTGCAATTTATCAGTTTTGGGGGTAAAGCTAAAGAACTCTGTCGTGGATTTTTTAATAATTCTTTAATAATTTTATGCTGTTTCACTGTAAAGCAGTGGATAGCATGTCTATTTTCACTAAGTCTCTTAATGGTAAAGTTTTGGCCTATGGCCGACTTACATATGTTTATGGTGTCTTGAAGATCCATCTTATAAGTGTTGATGGGTGGCACTTTTTCTTTTTTTCTTTTTGGGCGGCTGTGGCTGCTGCTGTTGATTCTGCTGCTGTTGATTCTGCTGCTGTTGTTGTTGTTTCTGCTGCTGTTGATTCTGCTGCTGCTGTTTCTGTTGCTGCTGATTTTGTTGTTGTTTTTTTGGCTGCTGTTGTCTCTGCTGCTGTGGCTGTTGTGTAAGCATCATTTGCTGTGAATGCTTTGGTTTGTTTTCTTTTTGTTGCTGGTGTATTTGCTGGTTAGGCTGAGGCTGGTTAGATGTTGGCGGCAGCTCAGCATTGGTTGCACTTTCGTGCGCTACTTTTTGTTTATTTGCTCCAGCCGTTCTCTCTCCCGGCGAGCTTCTTGTTTTTCTTTCAGAGCCAGTATCAGGGGCGTTAGCTGGGCTCTGAGGAGATCTATTTCCCCTTGGACAGCACCAATTTTGGCCTGTATGGTTCGCTCCTCTTTTTCATCTTCTGAGGACGCCTTTGGTGAGGTTAGGTCTACGAACAGATTACTGTCCTCTGTAAAATGTCCGTCTCCGCCTTCGGACATATAATGAATTTCCTCGTCGGAACTTAGTTGATTTGCTGCTATCGATACCTTCGCCGTAGGCCCCATCTCCCTCGCTCCAGCTAGCAGCTTAACTGAAGCGGTAGTGGACTGGCGCTTCACTAAGTTCGGTAGATACCGAATCTTCTTCCTCCTCTTCGTTGGCATATAGGTTGTTGGTGCCGTTGCCGTTGTTGCTAGGGCATCTTTCGATGTCCCCGCTGTTGGTGCCGTTGCCGGCTTTGGTGTTGCTTCTTGGACACCTTTCGATGGTCCCATAGCTGCTGATGCCGTAGTCGGCTTTGTTGTTGTTGTTGGGACACCTTTTGCCGGTCCCATTGATGATGCCGTTGCTGGCTTTGTTGTTGTTGCTGGGACACCTTTCGATGCCCCTGCACCTTTTCCGTCTTCCATAAGTTGGTTCTCCCACTCAATAAAATTTTCAACTTCTCTGTTATGAAAAAAAAGCTTCCAATTTCTCGATTTCGTGACCCTCCGCTCCGCGGTTCGCCACTTAATTCATTTTTATTTTCCATTTATCTTAAAGCTAGACAAAAATTCATAAAAACTAGCCTACTTATCACTAACTTACAACTAACTTACTGGCCCCATGCGGGCGCTCTAAGTTAAACTATGATTACTTACTGCTAATGCCTTTCGGCCTAAAAACTATATTTAGTCTAAAATTCTTAGTGGTTTTATTTTTTACCGAGAAGAATTTAAAAAAACTCGGTTCTCTTATCGTTTTTTTTTTTTATATTTTATTTAAAACTTACAAACTACATAAAACTATTATAAAGCTAATTAAAACTACTTAAAGCTACTTAAACTACTTAGAACTACCTAAAACTACTTAAAAACTAGAACAGCCACAGCAAGCATTTTTTGTTTTATTATTTTTTTTGTAAAGTTTTTCAATTTGTATGTTTTTTTTTTGTGTTTTTTGTGTTTTTTTTTTTGTGCCACCCTGACTGTCCCTACTTAAAACTAATACACCTGAACCTATGTAAGTCGGCCAAGACAAGAAAGCTTAGTTAACTTTAAATATCATTTTTTAACCACCTGAACTGGTTCTCCTGCTTTACCCTATCTTTTCGGTCCCGATCGGACACAGTCCTACTGAACCGAAGGCGCTCAGCTCCGCCTTGTGCGAGGACGTCTCGGTTGTAAAGGAGTCACCTATCTACAGTTCTACGGCCGACGTGGTAGATTAGCGGGATCGCAGCTCTATCCTGGACCAGGCCTCGACTGTCTAAATAGAGGAAAACATCGGGCGGGATAAAGCCGCTTAGACGTACACTCTCATAATAATTGTCGTTAGGGTAGTAAGCCCCAAAAATTAAGCTGTTGGTTGAAGACATCGCTCTTGCAATGTGACCTCGAATCAGCTTAAACAAAAAATTATCTGTTCTGTTTATGTTGGCCCCGTTGTAGAGAACCTGGTTAGAATAGTATCGTGTGTACTCCGACTCTGGTGTTCTGTGTAATCCAAGGCAGCGTCTAGGGCACTGCCTCTCAAACACCCGAATCTTTTCCATTTGAGATGGGACAACGTTGAACCAAACCGGGCATCCATAGGCAATCATCGGCCGGATGAGGGCCATGTAGCAAATCACCTTCACCCTGGTGTCAAGCCGGCTGCTATAGAACAACCGTTTTGTCAGGGCAAAAGCTCCCCTAGCCCTGGCCAGAGCAGCACTTATATGTCTGTCGAAATACAAATACTGAACCAACCAGATGCCAAGGTACTTTACTACACTTTTACTCGCCAGTGGATGTCCATTTGGCCCCACGATCACCAAAAAATGAAATGAAATAAATATCCCTTGTGGCTCCATGCAACGGAGTCCTAAACAGAATAGTTTCTGATTTCTGAAAGTTGATTTTCAACTTCCAGTCATCGCAATATCGCTGAATCTTGTCGAAGTCACGCTGCAAAAGAATTCTGATGACCTCAACTTTTGGGGCTGTTCTTTACGCAATTAGATCATCGGCATACGCAATTGCCTAAATTAAACTATGTATCAGATCGCTGGTGTAAATGCTGAATAGATTCGGCGAGTTCACCGCCATTTTTAATATGGAATGTTGCGGTAGAAGTTACATTGCCACTTTTGACAACAAACTTTCTACCATTGAGCGTGTCATAAAGCATATACAATAGCGGTTTACTTATGCCAAGCCTGGTCAGCTTTAGATAAAGACCTTCTAGCCATACGGTGTCGAAAGCCTTCTCCAAATCAACCATACAAGCACCCGTACACTGCTTTTTGGATTTGTTCCATTGGATATCAGAAACGAGTTTAGACGCGGCATGAATGGTGTCATGTCTCGCCTTAAATCCGAACTGATTTTCCGGTATGATATTGTTGTCCTCTGCCCACTTAAACAGAGCTCTATTGATAACTTTTTCGAATACCTTGCTGATACTCGGAAGAAGACTTATCGACCGGAGATTCGCCGGATTGGAGTTGTCCTTTCCCTTTTTCGGGAGAGCATGTACCACGGCTGTCTTCCACCGCACTGGATAATATGCATTATTCAGAGCGTTGTTAAACAGTGTGGTGTAAATGTCTACTGCTTCCCGAGGTAGATGTCGTAGTACAACGTTGGATATATCATCGACTCCTGCTGACTTCTTTTTCTTTAGTGAGTCGAAGATAAGTTGGAGCTCGACCTTCGAAATTAACAGGGAACTTGGCCCGTTTCGCTCGGCGATGATGGCGTTTGCCAAGTGTTCTTCATTGAACACAGTAGAACCGAGGTTCTCCGATCGCCATTGCGTAATATCGTTTCTAAGGTAGAAATGGTGAAGCAGGGCCCTGTTTTCCAGGTCATGGTTCGGGCGAATGCATGCATTAACCTTGTACACTTGCTGGAAAGCAGCCCCCACAGCTTCCACTTTCTCACGAGGATCTTCGATGATAAAGAGGTCATCGTCCAAGACGGCTTCCTCTGGATCTATGCCTGCTGTCAGAAGTACGTCTCTGTTCTCTGTCATCCTCTGGAGCTTAAGACACGGAAGGTCGTTTTGATCGTTTTTTCGAAATATCTTATTAATTTGCGGAAACATACAAGGGTCACTAGAATTAACGGCCCGAACTTTGTTGTCCCAATACAAATTAATGGACAACCGATAGATCAATTGGTTGATGTTTTTGATGGATTACTTCAGTGTCCTAATCTCCAGATCGTGCGGGTCAGTAAACCGTCGGTACAAGCGTTTTAGTCTTGTCAGAAGTCCACTTTTTTGTCTGTGTAGTGCATCAATGGTCGCGTTACGGTACATGTCGGTTGCGTCACGTTCTTTGTATTTCGGTATTGTTCTTTCCATTGTTCGTTGGATTGTCTCGTCCATTTGTTAAAAGTATTGGTCGATTTCAGTATTTGTTAGGTTCCTGTCGTTTGGTGGAGATATATTATTCGACCGAATTTCGCTTGCTACTGCTGTTGGTGAAGCGTGGCCAGCGCATCTTACTGTAATTGTAAGTATGCACCGGTACATACTCCTCCAAATCCACAAGCTCGTTCGGAAGCTGTATTACGGCAGCGAGTCCGCAGTGATCACTGTCGAACTCGATGGTGCGTAAACAGTTCCTTCGTTGTTGACCCACAGTGTCAGTAATTGTCAGTCTTGAGTCTATCAGCAATAGATCCAGAAAGGCACCGCTTCTTGGAAACGATGGCCTATCTGTATCCAGCAGGTCAACCCCATACTCAACGCTGAATTGACTCATCCAATTATACAGATGACTACCTCTAGGATTTTGTATTTGATTACCCCAATCTGTGTGTTTGGCATTCAAATCACCGGCCATAAGATAGTAGTTATCTTCCGAGTTCAGTCGAAGACAATCGAAAAGTTTTTCAAGCTCTGTTATAAAATTAGTTGGCAGAGGTGATTCCGGTGCGTAAGCCGAGATCACATACATTCGCTTCCGCTGTTGGAGAGGAATGCATATAATGCACGCTTCAAGCAACTGAAATCTTCGCACATCGCTATTATATATTACCCTATGATCAATGCCCTTTCGTATGAAGATTGCGACACCACCCCCTTGAGTGGAGTTGGGCCGATCTCTTCTAACGATATTGTAGTTGTTGTTAGTCAATTTATGTTTCTGGTTTAGCTTGGTTTCGCTAGCCATAAACACATCTGGACTTTGGTCTTTCAACAATTGGAAAAGATTAGCTCTACGTTCAGTCCTAATCAGTGAATTAACATTCACAGCAAGGATCTTAAAAGGCAGCGCGTCCTTAACCTCTTAGTTGCGTTAAGCTAGGCAAAACAGAGTAGAGATAGTCCACTCTTGTCGCCTGCTCCCTGATCTGTTTATGAAGACCTGTTAACTGGCTTTGAATAACCAGCAACATGCCTCTAATTTCGGCCTGTGCGCCCGGTGCCTTGGGCACGAGGGGCGGTTGGGCTACCTTTGGCGCAGGCTGTACCGTACTCCCCCTTCCTGAAGCCATTTGGGCGTAGGAAATTTGGGGGTTGACGGGCGTTACTGTAGGAGGACGAACTGAAGGGCGTTTCTCTACCTCTGTCTGCCTAGCAGCTTTGTTTTGTTTAATCTGCTGAAACGCTGGACATCCCCGATAATTTGCGGGGTGCCCTTTGCCTCGGCAAAGTGCACATCTAAGCTGGGTCCTATCTTCAACCCGTTCCTGTCCGAGCTTACACTCTTCTACCTTGTGGTTCTCACCACACTTGACGCAGCGTGACTGCATTTCGCAGTTTGCTGCAGCATGGCCGAACCTTTGGCAGCGCATGCATTGAAGCATGTCGCCGCGTCTCTTTAGTCTATCCCAAGTTACGACCTGGTAGTTGAGGATGGAGATACTCCTCAAACTATCCAGTTTGCTGCTGGGCGAGAGCTGTACTAGGAAGAACGGTAGATTCCGCTTCTCCCGTCTGGCTCTGACTGTAGCGAACGGCTTGACCCCGATAAACTCAAGATCGTCGCTCGCTTTTTGGTGGAGTTCATTTAAGAGCACCTGTGGTTCCGTGCAGGAATCTATGCCCTTCATAAGGACCGTTTGCAATTTATCAGTTTTGGGGGTAAAGCTAAAGAACTCTGTCGTGGATTTTTTAATAATTCTTTAATAATTTTATGCTGTTTCACTGTAAAGCAGTGGATAGCATGTCTATTTTCACTAAGTCTCTTAATGGTAAAGTTTTGGCCTATGGCCGACTTACATATGTTTATGGTGTCTTGAAGATCCATCTTATAAGTGTTGATGGGTGGCACTTTTTCTTTTTTCTTTTTGGGCGGCTGTGGCTGCTGCTGTTGACTCTGCTGCTGTTGATTCTGCTGCTGTTGATTCTGCTGCTGTTGTTGTTGTTTCTGCTGCTGTTGATTCTGCTGCTGCTGTTTCTGTTGCTGCTGATTTTGTTGTTGTTTTTTTGGCTGCTGTTGTCTCTGCTGCTGTGGCTGTTGTGTAAGCATCATTTGCTGTGAATGCTTTGGTTTGTTTTCTTTTTGTTGCTGGTGTATTTGCTGGTTAGGCTGAGGCTGGTTAGATGTTGGCGGCAGCTCAGCATTGGTTGCACTTTCGTGCGCTACTTTTTGTTTATTTGCTCCAGCCGTTCTCTCTCCCGGCGAGCTTCTTGTTTTTCTTTCAGAGCCAGTATCAGGGGCGTTAGCTGGGCTCTGAGGAGATCTATTTCCCCTTGGACAGCACCAATTTTGGCCTGTATGGTTCGCTCCTCTTTTTCATCTTCTGAGGACGCCTTTGGTGAGGTTAGGTCTACGAACAGATTACTGTCCTTTGTAAAATGTCCGTCTCCGCCTTCGGACATATAATGAATTTCCTCGTCGGAACTTAGTTGAATTGCTGCTATCGATACCTTCGCCGTAGGCCCCATCTCCCTCGCTCCAGCTAGCAGCTTAACTGAAGCGGTAGTGGACTGGCGCTTCACTAAGTTCGGTAGATACCGAATCTTCTACCTCCTCTTCGTTGGCATATCGGTTGTTGGTGCCGTTGCCGTTGTTGCTAGGGCATCTTTCGATGTCCCCGCTGTTGGTGCCGTTGCCGGCTTTGGTGTTGCTTCTTGGACACCTTTCGATGGTCCCATAGCTGCTGATGCCGTAGTCGGCTTTGTTGTTGTTGTTGGGACACCATTTGCCGGTCCCATTGATGATGCCGTTGTTGGCTTTGTTTTTGTTGCTGGGACACCTTTCGATGCCCCTGCACTTTTTCCGTGTTCCATAAGTTGGTTCTCCCACTCAATAAAATTTTCAACTTCTCTGTTATGAAAAAAAAGCTTCCAATTTCTCGATTTCGTGACCCTCCGCTCCGCGGTTCGCCACTTAATTCATTTTTATTTTCCATTTATCTTAAAGCTAGACAAAAATTCATAAAAACTAGCCTACTTATCACTAACTTACAACTAACTTACTGGCCCCATGCGGGCGCTCTAAGTTAAACTATGATTACTTACTGCTAATGCCTTTCGGCCTAAAAACTATATTTAGTCTAAAATTCTTAGCGGTTTTATTTTTTACCGAGAAGAATTTAAAAAAACTCGGTTCTCTTATCGTTTTTTTTTTTTTATATTTTATTTAAAACTTACAAACTACATAAAACTATTATAAAGCTAATTAAAACTACTTAAAGCTACTTAAACTACTTAGAACTACCTAAAACTACTTAAAAACTAGAACAGCCACAGCAAGCATTTTTTGTTTTATTATTTTTTTTGTAAAGTTTTTCAATTTGTATGTTTTTTTTTTGTGTTTTTTGTGTTTTTTTTTTGTGCCACCCTGACTGTCCCTACTTAAAACTAATACACCTGAACCTATGTAAGTCGGCCAAGACAAGAAAGCTTAGTCAACTTTAAATATCATTTTTTAACCACCAGAACTGGTTCTCCTGCTTTACCCTATCTTTTCGGTCCCGATCGGACACAGTCCTACTGAACCGAAGGCGCTCAGCTCCGCCTTGTGCGAGGACGTCTCGGTTGTAAAGGAGTCGCCTATCTACAGTTCTACGGCCGACGTGGTAGATTAGCGGGATCGCAGTTCTATCCTGGACCAGGCCTCGACTGTCTAAATAGAGGAAAGCATCGGGCGGGATAGAGCCGCTTAGACGTACACTCTCATAATAATTGTCGTTAGGGTAGTAAGCCCCAAAAATTAAGCTGTTGGTTGAAGACATCGCTCTTGCAATGTGACCTCGAATCAGCTTAAACAAAAAATTATCTGTTCTGTTTATGTTGGCCCCGTTGTAGAGAACCTGGTTGGAATAGTATCGTGTGTACTCCGACTCTGGTGTTCTGTGTAATCCAAGGCAGCGTCTAGGGCACTGCCTCTCAAACACCCGAATCTTTTCCATTTGAGATGGGACAGCGTTGAACCAAACCGGGCATCCATAGGCAATCATCGGCCGGATGAGGGCCATGTAGCAAATCACCTTCACCCTGGTGTCAAGCCGGCTGCTATAGAACAACCGTTTTGTCAGGGCAAAAGCTCCCCTAGCCCTGGCCAGAGCAGCACTTATATGTCTGTCGAAATACAAATACTGAACCAACCAGATGCCAAGGTACTTTACTACACTTTTACTCGAAAGTGGATGTCCATTTGGCCCCACGATCACCAGCTTGCGGAAGTTCTTTCTCATATCCCTTGTGGCTCCATGCAACGGAGTCCTAAACAGAATAGTTTCTGATTTCTGAAAGTTGATTTTCAACTTCCAGTCATCGCAATATCGCTGAATCTTGTCGAAGTCACGCTGCAAAAGAATTCTGATGATTCGGCGAGTTCACCGCCATTTTTAATATGGAATGTTGCGGTAGAAGTTACATTGCCACTTTTGACAACAAACTTTCTACCATTGAGCATGTCATAAAGCATATACAATAGCGGTTTACTTATGCCAAGCCTGGTCAGCTTTAGATAAAGACCTTCTAGCCATACGGTGTCGAAAGCCTTCTCCAAATCAACCAGACAAGCACCCGTACACTGCTTTTTGGACTTGTTCCATTGGATATCAGAAACGAGTTTAGACGCGGCATGAATGGTGTCATGTCTCGCCTTAAATCCGAACTGATTTTCCGGTATGATATTGTTGTCCTCTGTCCACTTAAACAGAGCTCTATTGATAACTTTTTCGAATACCTTGCTGATACTCGGAAGAAGACTTATCGACCGGAGATTCGCCGGATTGGAGTTGTCCTTTCCCTTTTTCGGGAGAGCATGTACCACGGCTGTCTTCCACCGCACTGGATAATATGCATTATTCAGAGCGTTGTTAAACAGTGTGGTGTAAATGTCTACTGCTTCCCGAGGTAGATGTCGTAGTACAACGTTGGATATATCATCGACTCCTGCTGACTTCTTTTTCTTTAGTGAGTCGAAGATAAGTTGGAGCTCGACCTTCGAAATTAACAGGGAACTTGGCCCGTTTCGCTCGGCGATGATGGCGTTTGCCAAGTGTTCTTCATTGAACACAGTAGAACCGAGGTTCTCCGATCGCCATTGCGTAATATCGTTTCTAAGGTAGAAATGGTGAAGCAGGGCCCTGTTTTCCAGGTCATGGTTCGGGCGAATGCATGCATTAACCTTGTACACTTGCTGGAAAGCAGCCCCCACAGCTTCCACTTTCTCACGAGGATCTTCGATGATAAAGAGGTCATCGTCCAAGACGGCTTCCTCTGGATCTATGCCTGCTGTCAGAAGTACGTCTCTGTTCTCTGTCATCCTCTGGAGCTTAAGACACGGAAGGTCGTTTTGATCGTTTTTTCGAAATATCTTATTAATTTGCAGAAACATACAAGGGTCACTAGAATTAACGGCCCGAACTTTGTTGTCCCAATACAAATTAATGGACAACCGATAGTTCTCCTTGATCAATTGGTTGATGTTTTTGATGGATTACTTCAGTGTCCTAATCTCCAGATCGTGCGGGTCAGTAAACCGTCGGTACAAGCGTTTTAGTCTTGTCAGAAGTCCACTTTTTTGTCTGTGTAGTGCGTCAATGGTCGCGTTACGGTACATGTCGGTTGCGTCACGTTCTTTGTATTTCGGTATTGTTCTTTCCATTGTTCGTTGGATTGTCTCGTCCATTTGTTCCAAGTATTGGTCGATTTCAGTATTTGTTACGTTCCTGTCGTTTGGTGGGGATAAATTATTCGACCGAATTTCGCTTGCTATTGCGTGGGTGAAGCGTGGCCAGCGCATCTTACTGTAATTGTAAGTATGCACCGGTACATACTCCTCCAACTCCACAAGCTCGTTCGGAAGCTATATTACGGCAGCGAGTCCGCAGTGATCACTGTCGAACTCGATGGTGCGTAAACAGTTCCTTCGTTGTTGACCCACAGTGTCAGTAATTGTCAGTCTTGAGTCTATCAGCAATAGATCCAGAAAGGCACCGCTTCTTGGAAACGATGGCCTATCTGTAGCCAGCAGGTCAACCCCATACTCAACGCTGAATTGACTCATCCAATTATACAGATGACTACCTCTAGGATTTTGTATTTGATTTCCCCAATCTGTGTGTTTGGCATTCAAATCACCAGCCATCAGATAGTATTTATCTTCCGAGTTCAGTCGAAGACAATCGAAAAGTTTTTCAAGCTCTGTTATAAAATTAGTTGGCAGAGGTGATTCCGGTGCGTAAGCCGAGATCACATACATTCGCTTCCCCTGTTGGAGAGGAATGCATATAATGCACGCTTCAAGCAACTGAAATCTTCGCACATCGCTCTACGTTCGGTCCTAATCAGTGAATTTACATTCACAGCAAGGATCTTAAAGGGCCTCTCCGGCAGCGCACCCTTAACCTCTAAGTTGCGTTAAGCTAGGCAAAACAGAGTAAAGATAGTCCACTCTTGTTGCCTGCTCCCTGATCTGTTTATGAAGACCTGTTAACTGGCCTTGAATTGCCAGCAACATGCCTCTAATTTCGGCCTGTGCGTCCGGTGCCTTGGGCACGAGGGGCGGTTGGGCTACCTTTGGCGCAGGCTGTACCCTTCCTGAAGCCATTTGGGCATAGGAAATTTGGGGGTTGACGGGCGTTACTGTAGGAGGACACACTGAAGGTCGTTTATCTACTCTGTCTGCTTGGCTGCTTTGTTTTGTTTAATCTGCTGAAACGCCGGACATCCCCGATAATTTGCGGGGTGCCCTTCGCCTCGGCAAAGTGCACATCTAAGCTGGGTCCTGTCTACAACCCGTTCCTGTCTGAGCTTACACTCTTCTACCTTGTGGTTCTCACCACACTTGACGCAGCGTGACTGCATTTCGCAGTTTGCTGAAGCATGGCCGAACCTTTGGCAGCGCATGCATTGAAGCATGTCACCGCGTCTCTTTAATCTATCCCAAGTTACAACCTGGTAGTTTAGGATGGAGATACTCCTCAAACTATCCAGTTTTCTGTTGGGTGAGAGCTGCACCAAGAAGAACGGCAGTTTCCGCTTCTCCCGTCTAGCTCTGACTGTAGCGAACGGCTTGACCCCGATAAACTCGAGATCGTCGCTCGCTTTTTGGCGGAGCTCATTTAAGAGCACCTGTGGTTTCGTGCAGGAATCTTTGCCCTTCAGAAGGACCGTTTGCAATTTATCAGTTTTGGGGGTAAAGCTAAAGAACTCTGTCGTGGATTTTTTAATAATTCTTTAATAATTTTATGCTGTTCCACTGTAAAGCAGTGGATAGCATGTCTATTTTCACTAAGTCTCTTAATGGTAAAGTTTTGGCCTATGGCCGACTTACATATGTTTATGGTGTCTTGAAGATCCATCTTATAAGTGTTGATGGGTGGCACTTTTTCTTTTTTCTTTTTGGGCGGCTGTGGCTGCTGCTGTTGACTCTGCTGCTGTTGATTCTGCTTCTGTTGATTCTGCTGCTGTTGATTCTGCTGCTGTTGTTTCTGCTGCTGCTGATTTTGTTGCTGTTGTCTCTGCTGCTGTGGCTGTTGTTTGAGCATCATTTGCTGTGGATGCTTTTGTTTTTGGCCTTTTTGTTGCCGCTGTTGCTGTTGCTGCTGCACTTGCTGGTTAGGCTGAGGCTGCTTAGGTGTTGGCAGCTCACCATTAGTTGCATTTTGGTGCGCTACTTTTTGTTGCTGCTGTAGCGCCTTTTTATTAATTAGCTCCAGCCGTTCCTTCTCCCGGCGAGCTTCTTGTTTTTCTTTCAGAGCCAGAGTCAGGGGCGTTAGCTGGGCTCTGAGGAGATCGATCACAGCACCAATTTTGGCCTGTATATATTGCTCCTCTTTTTCTTCATCGGAGGATGCCTCTGGTGAAGTGAGATTCCCAAACAGATTGCTCTCCCCTGTTGCGTAATGTCCCTCTCCCCCCTCGGACATGTAATCAATTTCCTCATCGGAACTTAGCTGATTTGCTGCTGTCGATACCTTCGCCGTAGGTCCCATATCCCTCGCTCCAGCTAGCAGCTTTACTGAAGTGGTAGTGGACTGGCGCTTCACAAGGTTCGGAAGATATCGAATCCTTTTCCTCCTCTTTGTTGGCATATCGGCTGATGCGTCCGTTGCCGTTGTTGCTAGGGCATCTTTCAATGTCCCCGCTGTGGGTGCCGTTGCCGGCTTTGCTGTTGTTTCTTGGGCACCTTTAGTTGGTCCCATAGTTGATGCCACTGTCGGCTTTGTTGTTGTTGGGACGTTTTTGGGCGGTCCCATTGATGATGCCGTTGTCGGCTTAGTATTGTTGCTGGGACACCTTTCGATGCCCCTGCACTTTTTTCTTCTTCCATTAGTTGGTTCTCCCAATCAATAAAATTTTCAACTTCTCTGTTGTGAAAAAAAGCTTCTAGATTTTTTATGCCCGACCGGGACTCGAACTCGTGACCCTCCGCACCGCGGTTCGCCACCTCTAGCACTGTGCTATTGGCACTATTGAAAAAGTCTTGGGTAAAGTTATACTTTATCAGTCTCGAATTTATTTGCAAACTGGGAAAGTCGCTTAACGTTCGCTCACCTCCACAGTTCAAGATCGACTGACGGTTCGCCACCTCTACCAATGTGCTATTGCACTATTAAAAAAAAAACCTTGGCTTAATTTAAAGTTGATCACATACGATTCTATTTGTAAACACTGGGAAAGTCGCTTAACGTTCGCTCACACCCACAGTTCAAGATCGACTGACCAGCCGCCAACTCATCCTATAAGCTACGCTACCTCTTTATGTCGAGGCGATGAATTTTCAATATTACTCTCTGATTTGTATCTTATACTTCTACCAAAAATTTTAATTATTGATTAATTAATTTATTAGAGGTTCGGATAAAAAAATAAGGGCTGAGCAATTAAAATTGGAAGGTGAGCAATTATTTTAGCCTGTGAGCATCTTGAAATTCGACTCGGTTACAAAGATATGGGCGTTTGAAATCCCCAAACAAAGTGCAATTTGATTATAATTAAAAAAAAAAAACCGATTGAGTGAGCAATTATTTTATTACATATATGTAATGAGCAATTAGAAATACATCGCCTGGCATTTTTTTTTTTGAAAATCGAAAGTCGGTCGGCTGACTTCGCGGTGGTATAAAACTGGGAATCCAGAACTGCTTGTGTGCACACGTAGGAGGATATCCACAGGTATATTGTTGTTGTTTAATTTTTAATTTTCTTTCGTTCTGTTTATGAATTCCCATTTCTCGGGCAAATTTCCAGTGACATTGAACTAGAAAATTTCAAGGGCAGGTCAGTGATCTCATGTCAATTTGTTGTTGTTTGTTTATATGAATTATATTTGCAATATCATCTAATAAGGACGTTTGGATTTTATTTTTTTTTTTGGTTCATTTTCTTATATTTGTCATGTTAATACCTACTTTCTTTCCAAACGATACTTTTTTCTCTTGTACGTTAAACTAATATAATAAAATAAAATAGTCATTTTAATTCTTATAACGGGTGATTTTTTAAGAGGTTTAGAACTTTTTTTAAAAAAAAACACACAAAAAATTCGAAAAAATGAATGAAATATTTATTTGAATCGATAGTTTGAACCTTGCAATTTAATGTTTAAAGATAATTTCATGCAAATGTTGACCGCGGCTGCGTCTCAGGTAGCCCATCCGCTGAGTCCAATTTTGGCATACTCTTTCACACATATCGGCCGGTATCTCACGAATGAATGCATGGATGTTGGCTTCCAGTGCGTCAATCGAAGCGGACTTGTCCCTATAGACATTAGCCTTGACATACCCCCACAAAAAATAATCTAATGGTGTCAAATCGCACGATCTAGGCGGCCAATTGACCGGCCCGAAACGTGAAATTAACTGTTCACCAAACTCGCCTCGCAATTGCGCCATTGTTTCGCGTGCTGTGTGGCATGTGGCACCGTCTTGTTGAAACCACATATCATGCAAGTCAAGAACTTCCATTTCGGGCAAAAAAAAGTTTGTTATCATCGCTCGGTAGCGTTCACCATTGACAGTAACGCTGCGATTCGCATCATCTTTGAAGAAATAGGCCCAATAATGCCGCCGGCCCATAAACCGCACCAAACAGTGGCTTTTTCGGGATGCATTGGTAGCTGTTGCAATGCTTCTGGCTGATCTTCACTGCAAATTCGGCAATTTTGCTTATTTACGTACCCATTCAACCAAAAATGAGCCTCATCGCTGAACACAAGCAGCGCGCGATGAACATTTCGAACCGAGCACGAATTTTGATAGTAAAATTCAATAATTTGCAAGCGTTGTTCATTTGTAAGATGATCCATGGTTAAATTGCAAACCAAACTGAAGCTGTTTGACAGTGACACAAGGTACAAAACACACGTCAGCTGTCAAAACCAGTGTTGCCAAAACCAAACCAGCTAAAAAATCACCCCCGCACCAAACAGTCACGCGTTGAGGATGGAGAGGCTTTTCAACAATAACTCTTGGGTTTTCCGAGCCCCAGATGCGACAATTTTGCTTGTTGACGTAGCCTCCGAGATGGAAATGGGCCTCATCAGTCAAGATGATTTTTCGATGAAATTCCGGATCATTTTCATGCATTTCAAGGACCCAATCAGCAAAGACACGACGTTGTTGATGATCAGCCGGCTTGAGTTCTTGTGTTAACTGAACTTTATAAGCCTTAAGACCCAAGTCTTTATGCAAAATACGGTGTAATGACGTTTGTGGAATGCCTAATTCCAAAGAACGACGAGGAATGGACAAACCTGGGTTTTCTTCAACACTTTGGGCTACAACAGCAATATTCTCAGTTGTTCTTGAGCGACGTGCACGGGTTTTATTCTTCGCATCACTAACTTGTCCCAACAGCTCGAATTTGTCCACCAATTTCTGTATTGCGGTCCGACAAGGTGCTTCACGACGACCCAAAAATGTTTTAGTTTTACGAACCGTCTCTGCCAAATTTTCACCATTTTTATAGTGAATTTTAATAATTTCAAGCGTGTATCGTTCCATTTTTATTAATGGCGTAGTTTCTACTTGTCAAATGTCAAAAAATGACAGCTTCAAAAGTGACAGCTACCGAAATAGCGGGCTATTCAAAATAACACCTCTTATTGGAAAACCCTTTAGATAGAAACATTAACATTATTAATTTAATTTAAACTATTCTTCCTATAGTCATTCATATGTCAAAAATTCAATCGTCAATTTTAGACATTAATTTGTTGTTAATAAATTAACCTATCAGTTTTAACTAATTTCAATTATTTAAACTATCAGTATTAAATAAAATTGTATGTTCAAAAATGAAATGAACAGTTTTAAGGTTTTCTTTGTGGAATATTTAATTTAGTATGGAGGCTTAAATTCTGAAGAGGAGTGGCTGATGGTAAATAGAACATTAGAGTTCTAGGATAGTTGAGTTTCCGCAGGTGAGGCGTAGGCCTATATTTAGGGGCTGTCGTATTTTCTGAGCGGGTGGCAGCCAAGGTGTCTTCTCAGCAATGAGAAAGGCAAAGGGTGGGATGCTCAAGAGTACCAATAACACCAAAGGTATCCGTGCATTGGAAGGACAATTAGGTGCATTCGTAGATTATTTCTATTTAAAGTAGATGTTCATTTAAAGTAACTTATTTTCAACTGTCCATTTTGTTTGTCTGCTTGTTAAATTTTGGTTGCTGTCCTAGTTTATTTTAATTTTGCTTTTTCTTACTATTATTAACGTTATTTTTGAAGTTAGGCATGAATATTATGTACTGTGGTCCAGATAGACAGGCCAAAAGAACCCACTCCACATCCGACGAGGTAACCAAATTTGCAAGCATGCCTGCCGGGTCCTCGCCTTCTGGACGCCCTTCCATCCAAGAACAATTTACAGAACCTGTATCTGTAAGATGGAAGGGTTGACAACAGTAAATGTTGTCTATACCGTTACAGGTGGCGCTCAACGTGGGGCAACATTTTTTAAGAGTTGAGCTCTGAACAGAGTAAAGCTTTTTAAACTAATTGCTCTAAGATATTTTTATTTTGTTTGTCTTTTAATTTTTCTTCAAAACTTTTTCTGGTGGAATTTCGGTCTTTTTTTAATTCGCGATAAATTAAATTTTTTTTTTGTTCTCAGTAAATTTAACTATTTTTCTTTTTGCTTCATGTTTGGTTGCGAACCAAAAATTTTTCTGAAATCTTTCAATACTTTTAAGTTCGAATTTTCTGTCCATCAACAGAAGTTCAATACTCTATTGGTTGTTGCTGAATTTCTGAATTTTTAAGCATTTAGGCCTATTCGGTGAGATCTTTTATTCTGTTATTCTGCTATTCTGTTATGAATTTCCATACAAAAGTTTGAGCTGTCAAAAAATCTTTTACGTATTCTAATTTTGGTATTCGGCATGCCAAACTCTGTTATGAAATCTGCTATATAATCTGATATGAACTGTCAAGATTTCGAACTCTCAAAGAAATCTTTTACGAATCGCAGTGCTGGTATTCCGCATGTTGAGATCTCTTACGAAATCTGCTATGAATCATAAAGGAATAAAAGATAAGTTTTTGTGACTTTTATCATAAAAGATTTCAGTAAAAATGGATGTTTATCTTTTATGTTCTAAAAAGGAGACAAATGTAAGAGAATAATATTTAAACTTATTATAAACAAATAAGTAAAATAAAACAAAATTATTTTTGCAGACGAAACCACAGAGCTCTTTTGTTGGAGTTAAGATTAAAAAGTAGTCCGTTTGATCTTCCCGATGTGCGTTTTGTACAACTTTTTAGATTGGACAAACTGAATGCAAGAACTCTAATGGAAAAATTGCAACAATTTACGCAAGTCATAAATACGACCATTCCGTTTCATATAAAAGTAAAATATTAAAAAATTATATTTGTGATCTAATTATTTTATATTTAATTAGTTTCTTTCGACACTTCACTTTTACGGATACGGTTCGTATCAAACATCCATTGGTAGCAGCCACATTTTTGGATTGTCGCAGCCCAGTACGTCGAGGTCGATTCATGTCATTACAGACCTAATTAACGCACATCTGTTGAATGACGCAATCAAATTCCCTAGTGGTATATTTGAAACAGCGGAGATAAAAAGACAGTATAAGCAAATCTATTAGTTACTAATTACACTTCACAAGTTACAATGATTTATATTTTTCGACAGGTTTTCAATAAAATTCAACATGCCTGGTATATAGGTGTTATCGATGGTACCCATATACCAATTATCGCTCCACCTCATCACGGAATTGACGGACCAGGACATTTATATGTCAACAGAAAAGGATATCATAGTCTGAATGTGTTAGCTATAACGCATGCAAACTTAAAAGTGATTTATGCCGATGCTCGATACCCGGGTTCAGTCCACGATTCCGCTATTTGGATGGTGTCACCGGTGAGAAGATTGCTTCAAGGTGCATTTACAACTGCAGAAAATCAACGATCACATATTATTGGTAAATATTTTTTTAGTAATGCGTAGCTGTGTTTATTTTGTGATTTATTTTTGTACACTTGGCTAGGTGATTCTGGCTTTCCGCTTGAACCGTGGTTATTAACTCCAATAAATAACCCACCACAAGGCTCACTACAATCGGCCTTTAATAAGCGCTTTTTAACAACAAGGAACTCTGTGGAAAGAGCGTTTGGAGTGATAAAAAGCCGGTTCAGGTGCTTGTCACGCCATAGAGTTCTGCACTATTCCCCTGAGAGAGCAGCAAAGATAGCTTATGCAGTATTTTGTATCCACAACCTGTATACCATGGGACAAGAAGAATTTCTTGACGATCCAGATGACGTAATTGAAATAGATGAACATGAAGATGAAAATTATGAAGAAACACAACGAAGAAATCGGAATGAGTGGCATAGAATTGGGTCTCGAGTTCGAGAGAGATATGTTGCCAATTTAATATGAAATGCATTTTTATTAATTTAATAAATTAAATTTATTGAGTATTGCTTATTGCCAAAATTAATTTTTCTATGGCCACAGTAGTGGCATTTTGTGCCGCAGTCAACGCGTCGATGCTTGTCGTAATGTTGCCCAACTTGCTGCAAATCAGGTCAGACTGTACTACCCTCTTTCCTTCCGTAGTCTGGACAAGCTGAATGAAGTCATCATCTGTAATTGTTATAGAACAAATATTAAAAAAAAATTGAATCTTAAAGTTATTTTGTTCTTTTTCCAATTGTCGAAAACAGAAACAAATTACTTTTAGATGGAATTTTTTTGAAATCTTCGCTCGAATTAAAAATGGTTTTCGCAAACGCTAAATGGACTTTAATTAATCTCAAAACCGTTCCAAGCATCCCAATGAAGCAAGTAATTTTGAAATGAGAGCGTTTTATATGCAACCCTTACAAGAATTTTAATAGAAAATCATACAAAATCTTGTAAGGGTTACATATAAAACGCTCTCATTTCAAAACTACTTGCTTGATTAGGATGTTTGAAACGGTTTTGGGTTTTAATTAAGTCCTTTTAGCGTTTGCGAAAACCATTTTTAATTCGAGCGAAGATTTCAAAAAAATTCCATCTAAAAGTAATTTGTTTCTTTTTTCGACAATTGGATATAGAAAAAAATAAATTTAAAATGGAAATTTTTGTTAAATCTTTCTTCGAATTGAAAATGGTGTGATGGGCACCACTTGTGCTGTTAAGCATAACCACCAGTGTGTTCCATAGTTCTTGAACGGACGCATCACAGTTTTTGTTCTCTGAAATCCTCGGGTTTGCTTCCAAGAAGAAGCAGTAAATTTCCTTTTGCTCTGTTGTTATTTTTTGTTGTCTCTGTCCTAAAAATGTTGTTTTATTAAATCTTAAAGGTAGACATATACATGTACATATATTATTCATATAGAGACGACAGACTGCTGGTTTTCATATACCATATGGTAAACGAAGCTACCATCTATGTATGTAGGTTTCACGAAATACCATGGGAGTACCATGATGTTGGGTAGGATGCTTCGCAGCGTGTACTAGTACTAGGGTACAAGAGTTCTTATGGTGGAATATGTAGCATGGTATTGCCATGGTATTCCCTTAAACTATAGGTGGTAGCATCGTATTCCATGGTATGGATACTATGGATGCTAGCAGTGTGCCAAACAGGTTACTTTTTGGTTCGTCACTCATTTTCATATCATTTGTCAGATCAAGCAAAAATATTTATCAAGACAGAACAGAATTTAGTTCTGTTTACTTACATATTTTGTTTTCGAAGTTTCATAACAGAATTTTATAAAAGTTCGAACTTCTGAATACCAATTATAAAAGATCTTTTATGGTGAAAATCTTTTATTATTCATAACAGAAAATTCATAGCAGAATAACAGATGTGGCAGAGCCCAATTGTTTGAAGAAAGAGAATTTCAAGCGTCTTTGTGTTGAATTATTTCTACACAAATTGCACTTGATTTTTTCGATACTGTGCCTACCTTCTGTAACTCTCGCATTGATGAAATCAGTCGAGAAACGATGAAAATTGAAACAAATCGTATGAGTTTTGTTCCATTTTTCATCATTTCTCGACCAATTTTATCCATGCGTGAGTTACAGAACGTAGGCACTGGTTTAGGATTTTGCAAGCTTTTGTGTCACTGCCCGGAAGAGGGAGACTCGTGGTACCTCTTCGTCTGTTGCTGTTATACAACCTTGCAACTTTCTAAACCAATTCGGTTCTTGGCTTGATATCCTTGTGGTGAAAGCTTGAATATGTGCTGTTCGGGATTGGGAAAACACGGTACCTATCCGTCTGTTGCTGCACCTAATTTTCCAAACACCATGAGATGCTGAAACTTCATCCACTGCACCAGCGGACTATCGAAAGACCTCGTCTAACTTGTCATTAGTCACTCAAATAGTTAATCTAGTTAATTTTCCAGTCATTTTAAATATTTTCAATAAGACTTTAATTATTGTGCTTTTATTGTGCTTGGTTTGACAACTCCTAAGGTTCCGAAACTATATCGAATGACACTCAAATACGAGACGGACAATTTTATCGAACAGACCAACTTGAGCCAGCTCGTGGAAGTAGTTTAAATGATTTTCAAAACATGAATTAAACGATGATAGTGACAATTTTAGATTACAAGACCGGACCAGGGAGAATAACTTTCAAAGGGTTAACCACACAAATAGGATTGCAAAACGTTGTGATTATCATAAGTGGGGTCTAAAATATGATAACCACAACATGAATGTAGACGAGTTCCTTTTTCGTTTAGACCACATATGTGAATCCTACGGAGTTAGCACCTGGTTTTGGATTCATTTCCAAACTCATCCAAAATAATGTTGGTGGGATTTGAAAATAGCTCTGGTGGAGCATTTCAGATCATTAAAAAAGAAAAATGGACGATTGTAAACAAGGTTCACGGGAATTTTTCGACAGTTTCTATTCTGATATTTTAAAACTAAATTCCAAACTACAAAATCCGCGAGAACACAAAAATATTATTTTCCTTATTGAAAAGAATGTGCGTTCGGAAATTGGTGGTAAGCTTTTGACGTTTAAGACAAATTGTTTGCCTGTAATGGTCTATATGTGCAGAAAAATTGAGAAGTATATTTCTGAAAGGTCAAGTTCCAACCAATTTCAGCGACCAAACCAATTTCAAAAATGGGTAAATGAGTTAGACTATGAAACTCGTGATGTTGCCTACGATCCTTCCATAGAAGCCGTCGGAGTTTCAAGGTCCCTGCGAGAAACAAATAATTTGAAATGTTGGCATTGTAAAATTGAAGGTCATTCCTTCCACCCATGTCCTAGTAGCCAGCGTTCCTTGTTTTGTTTCAAGTGTGGACTTCCGGACACAACAACACCTCGTTGTCCAAATTGTTCGAGAATCAGACTGAGGAGCAATTCGTCCGGGAAAAGCTGCTCCCAAACAAAGAGACCGCACAATACGTTCAGAAAGTCCTAGACAAATATACAATGACAGACTCACAAGATCCAACTCCGACAAAAACAATGAAAAGACCCATTCAGACACCTTTTAAAACTGACATGCCAGGTCCAATTCATCTTTTACGGTAAAATTTACCGCAACAATGACCAGCCTTCGATTCCTTCATTCCCTTTTTATTTTCGTTGCTGCTGCAAAATACTGGTGACGTTGAGGGCAACCATGGTGCCATAGACCATTGGTGTACTTAGCCAGGATTTTGCAAAAGCGACAAAAACAGGTGTTTGAGTGGCTTCCAATTTCGAGTGGGACGATGGTTCCAAATCCATGAGACATAATGTAGACGGGTGGTCTCATGATGCCAGCGGATGAGCTGAAGAAGTAACGAGTTAGCTTGACTCTTACTTTCATCTAAACTAAAATTAAAATTAACGTAACTTTATTATTGTATTGAAATGGGTAGTTAACGTTTTTGAATTTGTAAAATTATTATCTTTATTAATTTTTAGACACAAAAAGTCTATCGGAATTTTTAACTAGAAAAGTAGGGTTCGCCATTTTAAAATGTGCCTTCCTCTCTTTTACAGCCATATTATTTACTCCATTAATCCGGTTTTAAATTAATACCTTGGTTAAAGGTGAGTTAAGTCTCAAATATTCAACCCAAGCGCATAATATTCACTCGATAAACCCGTTAATATACCCTATTTATTAAACCTTGTCGCGTTTAATCCGATTCAATTTTAACTGCCCTTCAGGGAGCTGTAAAAGTAGTTCAACCTGTATTGTTCTTAATAACTCTTTAAAGACACGTCTAATCTGTTACGTTGCTAAGATTCAACTAACTTGATTTGGCATAAATATTTGTACATAGGAATAAAGAATACATGTGTATAATATAACATATAAGTCCATTACAATACATCCCCCTTTTTAAGTTTATTAGGAATTAAATACATACATACGTTTATTAACTTTTTATTTACAAAATATTAAAATTAATTGAAATTCAAAACATGATTTTTCATTTTATAAATATCTACTTGGCTTACGAATTTCTCTACCACTTCTAGTTCTATAAGAATTATTGTTTGTAGTTTGTAAAGTAGGTACCGTTTATAAAGTGGGTACCTCGATGACCGGTGTTTCATCTGCAGCTTCATTTTCTAAGTGCGGTATTTTGTCGTCATCGTCCTTCTCTTGAGCTGTTGAATTAACATCTGGTTCATATGGGACATCTGTTTCATTTGTTTGATTTAAATGAAATGAGTTTCGTCTAAGAGTTCCGTTCGGTGTTTGAATAATATATGATCTTGGAGTGGGACCAAACTCTGTTATCTTTCCCCACACCTTCATATCACACACCTACACCACATCCCCTTTTTGGAAGTTTAGCCTTGAAATGACACCATGCCGTTTGTTGAAATTACTTGCCTGTTTCTCTCTTTGCATCCGATCAGTCAGCTTATGATTTTTGTTGTTTACTGCTGAAGGTATAAGTTCTTTCTGGTTGATTGGTAGAAGTGACTTTATACGCCTTCCCATCAAAAACTGTGCCGGCGATGGTCCATCTGCTAATGGAGAAGCTCTGTATTCCATCATAGCAATGTACGGGTCGTGTTGATGTTTTAATTGTGCCTTTATTGTTGTTTTGACCATAGATTCTATGAATCCGTTGCTCTGTGGATGACGGGGACTTGATGTTATGTGTTTAAAGCTCCAATCTTGTGTAAAACGACGGAATTCACTTGGAGCATACTGTGGCCCATTGTCGCTTCGGAAAACTTCTGGAATACCGTGCCTTGCGAAGATCGACTTCAGATGGTTGATGACGCATCGTGATGACAGATCCTCTAAACGTGCCAGCTCTGGATATCTCGAGTACATATCTACAACGAGTAAAAATTGATTAGAACCCAATGAAAATAAATCGCTTGCAATAAATTGCCAAGGACCTTCTGGAACTACTGATGGTATCAGTGGTTCGTGTCTTGGGGTCCTATCTTTTATGCAAATATGACATTTAGAAATGTAGTTTTCTATATCCTTGGAACACTTTGGCCACCATACTGATATTCTGGCTCTAGCCCTGCATTTGGCTATTCCAAGATGTCCGATGTGTATACGCTCTAACATCTCTTTCCGAAGACATTGTGGAATTACTATGCGTATTCCATGCATGAGTAAACCATCGTTAATTGATAAACTAAAGCGATCATTCCAGAATTCTCGCACTTTATGACACTGTGATTGTCTTTTTGGCCAACCTTTAAGAAGGTATTTAGTAACAATCTTTAAGGTGTCGTCTTTTTCTTGTGCCTCTTGAATCTGTTTGATTTTTAAATCTGTAGCAGGAAGATCGGAAAGAACTTCAACGACGTATACTCCTAGATCTGCTTCTAGGTCAGTTTCATCCATTTTGTTTAGCGGTTGGCGTGAAAGTGCATCCGCTGCAATGAGCTGTTTGCCTGGTATGTACCTGATTTGAAAACAAAACTGCATAGCTCTCATTCTCATTCTTTGAAGTCTGGGCGTTAATTCGTTGAGGTTTTTTGTTGTATAAATCGAAACCAGGGGTTTGTGGTCGGTCTCTACGTCAAACTGCATACCAACCAGGTAATCACGGAATCTTTCACAAGCCCAAGTGAGTGCCAACGCCTCCTTCTCGATCTGTGCGTATCGCCTTTCATTGTCGGAGAGAGTCCGTGAAGCATAAGCCACTGGACTCAGCCTACTTTCTCCTTCATCCTGCTGCAAAACGGCACCTATGCCAAATGAGGATGCATCCGCAGAGACGATTGTACGCAGTTTCGGGTTGAACGGTATGAGTGTTGGATGAGATGTCAATAGCTGCTTGACCTTTTCAAATGTAGCGTTCTGTACAGAATCCCATTGAAAAACTGTGTTGCTGCGTAAAAGTTCGTTAATTGGATGCAATAATTATGATAAATTTGGAACGAATTTACATAAATAGTTCACGAGTCCTAAAAATCGTCTGAGTTCTGACACATTTGATGGACGTCGAAATTTCTCGATGGCTTCTATCTTGCACGCTTCTGGTTTGATGCCTTGTTGATCTATTTGATGTCCAACGAATATCACACTTCTTTGGCCGATTGAACATTTGTCTTTGTTGATCGTGATACCTGCTGATTTCAGTCGCGTTAATATGTCTCTCAATTTTATATCGTGGTCTTCCATTGTTGTGCCATATACCAAGATGTCATCTATTTGACATATGACTCCAGGTAAATTTTGAAGAATTCCTTGGATTTTGCGTTGGAAGTGCTCAGGTGCAGATGTAGTCCCAAATGTTAAGCGCTGAAAAAAAAAACGACCAAAAGGAGTTAAAAATATAGTAAGTAATTGACTTTTTGGTGCTAGTTTGATTTGCCAAAATCCAGAATTAGCATCGAGTTTCGAAAAATATTTCGCGTTTGCTAGTTGCGCTAGGGAATGTTGGATTGGATGCCATTCTCTTTTAACACTTGCATTTAGTTTGTTGAGATCCACACATATCCGTATGTCTCGTATCATTTCATCTAATTTTTGTCTAAGCTTCTCCATTAAGGGAATCGGTACTCTTCACGCAGAATGTACAGCATATGGTGTAGCATCTTTTTTCAACTCAATAGCGTAATCTCCCGGTAGGCATCCTAAGCCTCCGAAGAGTTCTGGAAAATCTTTGTTTATATTGATCCCGCTTACCTCTTTATCGCCTTTGTTTCTTGAAAGCTGATTTACTCGATTGATTATATTCAATTGTTCACCATCCCTAAGACTTAATAAGGGAGTTTGCACATGGTCTATTACGTAAACACTTGTTTTTATGTGTTTGTTGCTCTACTTGAATTCACTGTCAAATGTTCCCAAAATTTTAAGTAGATTTCCTGTAGGACCTGTAGTGATCGATAGTGTCTGCTGTTACCCCAATTTGTGCAAGTTTTATTTTGTTGGTGGTTTCGTTTGTATTGGGAATTGCTAGTTGATGGTTGACTTTTACCGTTGCTGTTATTTTTCGATTCTGCCTTGCTCTTGTTATTCGAGTGGACATTATGTATGCTGCTGTTGTTTGTAGTTGTTTGTGAAAAGAGTTCTTGTTGCTGCGTATGTACAGCATCGCTTTGCCCAGCAATGCGAATCGCACTTTCAAGGGTGAGGTGTGATTCTAACTGTAATTTTTCGGACAACCGTTTGTCACGAATACCAACAACAAGACGATCGCGAATCATTTCATCGCAAAGGGAACTGTACTCACAATAAGCAGATAAAGTATAAAGAGCTGTAATAAAATCCTCGACTATCTCGCCTTCTGTCTGATTTCTCGATTTGAATTCGCACGTTCGTAGATGACGTTCCGCCTTATGGTGAAATGCTTTTCGAATGCTTCCAGTACATCTGTGTAAATTTCTTTCTTTTCATCTTCCAGGTTTAAAGAAAGGAATACCTCGTCTCCTTGCGGATTGTTCAATTGGTTTGTTCAATAAACCTGATGCGATCCGAAATCGCTCGAAGCGTCGCTTCCACCTTGGCCAGTCCTCTTGGAGGAAAGTAAATTGGTCTGGTGCTTGCACTGTGAAACTGTTAACATTCACTGCAGTATTAAATATAGGTGTACCTGAGGCGTTTTCCGGCATTATTTTTAATTTACAAAACAAAAATAACTAATAAATTTAATTTTCGCGTTACTGCTGCCAGCATGTATTGTTCTTAATAACTCTTTAAAGACACGTCTAATCTGTTACGTTGCTAAGATTCAACTAACTTTATTTGGCATAAATATTTGTACATAGGAATAAAGAATACATGTGTATGTATGCATAATATAACATATAAGTCCATTACAATACACAACCCAGGTGTAAACTAAATCCTCAGTACATTAACTCATTTTAGCCAAGCAAAGTGACATTTGAAGCTTTTACGCACGTGAACATACACAGTTTTGCTTTCAATTACACAGACAAACAAACAAAATTGTCTTCAAACGTAAAAAGCTAAGGTAACTTGATTTTTTTTTAAATTTCAAATGATGAAAGTTGAAATACAACAAGAAGAAACAAAATATATGCTGGAAAATGTCAAATTATTGACATTCCGTATGTTAATTTATAGTCAAGCTTAAGCAATTTTACATTTTTCTGTTATGCATGTTTAATGCGCGTTTTGAGTGAATATTATGCACAAAAGTTAAATTTCAAAAGTTTAATAAAAAGTATTAATAGGACAGATTCAAAATTCACTTAAACCTTATTTACACCTTGAGTGAATAATATGGCTGTTATCTCGAAAGAATAGTTTCTGAATAGTTTTGTTTTGTGTAAATTTTTTTGACTAGGAGAATGCCTAGCGAAGGCTTTTTCTGGGTTTTAATTCTTTTAAATTTTTCTCGAAATATTTAGTTTGGGATCGGTCTGAACTCGTCATTAAGATTCGGCAAGTTTTGGAAAAGCATCCAACAACTTGTTGCATCCGTTTGTTTTAGCTGAATAGCTTTATATTTATTTAAGATATTTCATAAATTTAACTGAATAAAACCGAAACGAAAACACAACACGTTTAATTTGAAGCACACTTTTATTGACGAAGATGAAAGATGAAGTTAGTGACAATTTGGAATGACGTTTTGTATTGACAAATCGATATTTGATGCAAGTTTTATATGGGCGCATGTAGATTTCAGTAGACGCGTTCGATGGACTGCGTTGAATAAATCCTTGTGTTCAACATTCTCCTCGGGCGAAACAGGCGCTTATTCGTCCGCATTCTAGTATCTTATAGCGTAGAGAAGACATTAGGAGGTAACATTTTGCTGTTTGACATGAAAAGAACCAAATTTCATTAAAACATTGTAAAATAAAACATTGAAGATGAAATATTGTGACAAAATTATATCATTTCACAATCTGTCAGGGTTTATGTCTGTGCTAAATGTTCTCGCTGCTAGATATACCCACGAAAATGCACATGTCGATCCTGTAGTAATTCGATCGTTTCATTGAGTAAGACAACAATTTGCCTGGTTGTGAATGGAAAATTCCATCAATTACGGCGTTGTTTGTGCTTCGGATGTGCGTTTTTTTTTTGTTGTATTATTTAAATTTTGAATTAAGTGTTGTAAATTAGTGTTAAATTTGTAAAAACATTGACAAAAATAATATAAAATTATGGTACAATTCCGGTGAGTTCGAAAATTAATAGATTTCAATAAAATATCATATTATGATTCCTCAAATTGATTTCATTTGATTATTGTATGTATCCATGTCCATCGAAGTCTTTTCAAGGGCCGTTTTCTCCAGTCGGTTTTTTAATTTCTTCGGTAGGAATTTAAGTGAAAGTGATTTAAGTGATTGTTAATTTGATGAAAGTAAGAATCAGGGCGGCCCAGACTGGGAATGTTTTGAAAAGTTAGAGGTCATGTGAATGACAAATATGTATTGCGAGTGCTGTGTGTTGACGTCATAGTAACTGGTGAATGAGTAATTATTATGATATGGGAATATATTTTTAAATTAAAAAGATTTGTTGTGTGTTAGATTTGAACTTGGTACATATGGGTTGGCGGCAGTATACTTTAGCCACTGGGCTATATGCAAGTTGGAAAATGTGTAGTAATAATGTAGTAAGTAGTGAATTGTTTTTGATGATATTGAATTTGTTGAATGAGTAATGTAATGTGGAAATAAATTATGAATTAAAAAAAATTTAAACATATGTCAATTAAGCATTTTTATTTAAAGGAAAGATTACAAAAGATGCGTTATTTATTTATTTTGGGATAGGTATCCAAGAGTTGTGATCGGATGAAAACCCGAGCCATTTTACAAATAATCGATCTTTCTTCCTTTGAAGTACATCCTCGATTAGAAACTTTGGAGTAATATGTATTTTCATGCGATTATAAATTTTGGAGAGTAATATTTTTTCGTTTGTAGCATTGACTTCAGATGGCTTCATCTTTATCGTACGATGTTTAGAATTAGTATACCTTTTTTTTTAGCTGTTCTATAACATCAATCCAACGATACGAACCATCTAAACTGAATTCTTTCCACATACAAGTTTTCAAGGTACGATTAAATCGTTCAACAATTGAAGCTTTGAGAACACTAAATGTAGAGTAATGATTGATTTGAAATTTGATCATAAGTCTTTGAAAAGATGCATTGAAAAATTCTTTCCCATCATCTGTTTGTAAATTTTTTGGGTGACGACCTTTACTAAATACATCATCCATGGCCTCAGTGACACTCGTTCCTGTTTTATTTTTAAAAGGAGCCGTCCAAGCTAATTTGGAAAATGTATCAATAATATACATACACACCCATCTCAACTAGGTCAGCCTGCCATTAATCATCTAGACCTTTAATAATTACTCGCCTTTTTGAGAAATTCCTTCGAGCAGGCTTATGTAGTTCTTCGACAACATTTCTTTGACTCATCTTTTTAATGAATGATAAAAACAGTATTTATTCTTTTTATGTATGTTTATTAATTTTTTAAAACAATTTCAGTAATTATTATAAGTTTTAGTCACATTATTTCAACCTTTTATAGAGAGACATTAATTTTTGTATTCTTAACATTCTATTTTCAAGCATGTAGCATGCGCATGTATCTGGGCCAAGTTTACATAAGTTTGAAGACCATACACAGTTATCGAAATGGCACCCGTATTTTGATATTGTGGTAGATACATTAATAAATCTTTTCAAGAAGATTACACAATTCAAAAGCTCCTCATGATGTTCTTCCAGTATATTGTGATAATTTGTTTTCAAAAACTTCATCAAAAATTAATAAAGTATCTATGTTGGACATAATAATTGAGGTCTCCACACTGAGGTGTGTAATCAAATACTGAAGTGATGTAATGACTGGTTCAAAGTTAAATAGTAGAATTTTTTTTCAATTTTATTTTAAGATTTGTTTTCATTTATTACATCAAACAGGAGTTTCTCAAGTTTGTCCACAACTCGATATTGGATGTATTCTCTAAGTTGTTCATATGTTTCATCAACATATTTTTTGGTAGCAGCGTCTTCCTGTTCTTGGGGTTCTCCAACATTTTTAAGCCGTTTAAAGTTTATGTCATAACCTCCGCTTTCTGTTTTGTGGAATCCCTCACCAGCTGGCCCAGGCAAACCTCGCTCTCCCTGTGCACCTGTTGGACCCTGCTCTCCTTGTTTTCCTCTTGGTCCTTTGGGTGGGGTTCTATTCGAAAAGCGACCAAATTTATCAACGCTCATCTTTTTTTTTTTTTTTTTAAATTTCTTATTCGATAATATTAGCTTCTTTAAGTTCTTCAATGATTGAAATAATTTCGTTAGAGTGATTGTTGTGTCCAGCTTGATGTGAAGCAATAAGAAGTTTCAATCGATCTACGAGTTCATTGGGACTATCCCAAAATATATAATCTTTTTTTCAATTTTGACAATTGCATTAACCAGCTTCCGGAAGGTCTTTTTATGGCGATGATGAGGGAGTATAGTATAATTTACTTATAATTTTTGTATACTTATAACCTCGATTACCATGTATTTGTCTCTGTGAATTATGATCAATTCTATGCGTATTAGTGTCATATAATATGGTCTTGTAGTTTTTTAAGTCTTCACTAGTGTAAATGTTTGGGTCGGGGTTTTTCTTAAGTATAAGCTCATATAATCCATTTGTTCCGTTGAAGGTTTTATTTTTAATTTCTATATCTTTTCCGAGAATGTTTAACTCACCATTACCGATGTACCACTTTCCATTTTTTGAATGTATACCATATGTTTTGTCAAGAGTGTTGGAATTATTTATAAATAAATCTACATATTTTTTAGGAATGTCATGAAAGTGTTCTTGTGACAATTGATTTGAAAAGGTACGATGTTTAGCGTGACGGTTTGGGCTTTTCTTTGTTCTTTTTGGAGTATTATTATCATCAGTTAAAAGGAGTGAATCGTCTACAGAAGTTTTGGGAGTAATGAATTCATCCCGAAAATATTCTTTTTCAAAATCATTTTCTTGTGGTTGATGGTGATCAAAAATTAGTTTAAGTTTCTTTAAAGGACTTTCAATAAGGTTATTTTTATCTAGTTTGTTGTTGGTTTTTTTCACTAATTCGTTCAGTGGTTTGGTAAGAAGGTTAAGAGTATCTTCAATTTGAGTTTCGTAAGCTTCTCTATCCGACTTAAGAGCTTTATATTTCTTTCGAAGAGCATCGGTGGTTTTAATAAGTTCTTTTGTAAATTTTACATCTAATTGCATCATGATGTAAGATTTATTTTTTCTTACAGAGGCAGGTGGTGAATAAGTTTCGAAGTCGTAGAAAAAATCGTTCAATGGGTTTTAAACTAATTTTGATATTGAGCTTACTGGTCTTAACTGAAGAATACTGGTCCTCAAACTGAGTTGAACCGCTTTTTACTGATGTTATCTGCTCGCTGAACTGCTCTGTACTGCTCTCATAGAACATTTCAATACATATGATATGAAATTAAAGGTGTTATCTTTTTTATAACTTAAGAAAGTAGTCAAAGCCTTTTCTATAACGACCATCATGCAAAGGACTGTCCTTATCAATTACCATGAAACCGTAATTTGTATTCCAACATTCTGCACATACCTTTTGAAATGTATTGAATGTCATATCCGAATTGACATGATCATTATAAATGTGTTTTAAATTCATATCGTCCTGTTTGAAGACGATGAGAAAATTCGCATTGTCTCTAATTAAGTGTTTGGGTATTCTTGTATAAGTTTGGCACAAGTAAAAGCTATCGATATGATGATGTCGTCCCATACTAAAGTATACTCGGATTGTGTCTTGTTTCTCACAGGCAATATCGTCAAAGATAAATATAGAATTTTGTTTAGCCTCTGCGGGTGGAATAACATCACTGTTATTGGTAAAAGTAAAATAACCCATATATCTTATTGCGACTATGGCTTTTTGTAAAAACTCGTACTTTAGCTAATGTCAAGATTTAGATGTTGTAACAAACCCATCATGGCAATAGTTGACCATGCTTTTTTCTTTCAATTTTGTTAGTCAGCTCCATATTTTTTACCGGTAACTGGTATTGTTGTTTAATGAATCGCATAGTGATAAAAACTAAATAATTTCTATAAATGCTAAATTTATATATTGTAATGTTCTACCTAAGTTCGATAATTAAACTTGTTTCCTTTAAATAATAACGTCCACTTATTTACTTTACAAAACACACACTTTATTTCACTTCAAATCTATTTTATTATTCTCCAATCACAATAGTATGCAATTTAAAATTCACTTCCGGATACACTTTTACTTCTTACTTATCACATATTCGAGTATATCTCCTTCCAGAAGTTTCCTTTCCAGTCGCTGACAGATGGAACATTGGAATTGATACTCAGCTGAATCACAAGATGGCGCTGTGAACGGTTGAAGGTGTGGTGTTTAGTTTTTCCTAGAGATGGCGCTGCAAACGGTTAGAGGATTTTCTCTTGTTTCAAATTCAAAGTAGTTGGGTAATTATTAAATCGTTACATTGCCCCCCTCTTTGGATTGTTCGTCCCGAACAATTTCATCAGTACTTTCACCATTTTAACGATGTAAACGGTCACAATGAACTACTTTTAATTTGCCTCTTACCCCTCTCCGTATACGGTAAACCACATCATTAATTCTTTTGACAACAGTGTAAGGGCCTTCCCAGTTTTGTTGAAGTTTTGGTGACAGTCCCTTTTGTCGGTGGGGATTATAAAACCACACAAGGTCTCCTTCTTGGAATCCTGTCATTGTTGCTCGTGCGTCATATCGAGTTTTCGTCCGGTCACTGCATGTTTTTATGTTTGTCCTTGTTCGTTGGTGAATGTCATCAAGTCTTTCCTTCAGGTTATCCACATAGTCCTCTGTTCTTTGCGGCTCAATTGTACGTCATCCAAATTTCACTTCACTCGGAAGGCGTATTGTTGTTCCGAACAAGATCTCGGATGGTGTATGTCCTGTCGAGCTATGTGCCGCACTTCGATAAGCCATCAGGAATAATGGAATATGTCGGTCCCAGTCTCGTTGATCTTGATAGTCGCCGATAACCTTAGACAGATGTTCTTTAAGCGTCCTGTTGAATCGTTCAACCATCCCATCAGATTGCGGATGAAGCGGGGTTGTCCTCGTCTTTTTAATGCCAAGGAGTGTACAAACTTCCTGGAAGATGTTAGATTCGAAGTTCCTTCCTTGGTCAGAATGCAGTTCCATAGGTACGCCGAACCTGCTCACCCAATTGAATATAATCTGGTCTACGACTGTTTTGGTTTCCTGATTTGGAATGGCATATGCCTCAGGCCACTTGCTGAAGTAATCCATCACTGCAAGGGTGTATCGGTTCCCGCTATTTGTTTCAGGAAAAGGGCCTGCGACGTCCACTGCAATCCTTTCGAAAGGTGTGCCCACATTGTACTGATGCATTTTACTTTGAATCTTTCTACCTGGCCCCTTGCCAGGCACCACTTTTCGACGTCATCTCTTGCATGTAGCCAGTAGAACCGTTGTCGTACCTTTTCCAGCGTCTTATTGATTCCCAAATCAACTCCAGAAGCTCCATCATGCATCTCTCGAAGAACATCATTTACCTTTGACCGAGGAACAATAAGCTGCATCACATAAGACTTACCATCTGCGGATTCCCATTTACGCTTTAGTACCCCTTCTTGCACATGAAGCGAGTCCCATTGGGCCCAATAAGCTTTCAGAGCAGGGCTTCTATCAGAGATGTCACTCCATTCTGGTTTTTCTTGGTGTTCCTTCCATGCAAGAATGGGTTCGATATCTGAGTCTTCTTGTTGAGTAATCCTGAGTTCTTCGTTGCTGCAACCGTAAATGGGATCGGCTCTTATTCGTTGTACGGCAATCACCTCCTTTTCTTCTTGACGCCTGCAATGTTTGCAGTCTTGTTTGCATGGTCGCCGAGATAATGCGTCTGCGTTAGAATGCAGTTTTTCTCTTCGATGTTGGATTTGATAGTAGTAGGTCTGCAGTCTCTCGATCCATCTTGCTACTTGGCCTTCAGGGTTTTTGAAGTTCAAAAGCCAGTTGAGTTCACCATGGTCCGTTCGAAGAAGGAACTTTTGTCCATGGATGTATTTATGGAAATGCTTTGTTGCTAAAACCAGAGCTAGAAGCTCTCTTCTGGTAATACAATAATTACGCTCTGGCTTCGAGAGTACCTTGCTGTAGTAGGCGACAACTTTTTCTTCTCCATCATGGACTTGTGAGAGTACAGCTCCAATTCCAACGTTACTTGCATCAGCGTCGATGATAAAAGGTTTTCCTGGAGTCGGATAGGTCAGCACAGGAGCGTTACACAAGCGCAGCTTCAGTTCTTGAAAGCTTTTCTCGCATTCACCTGACCATTTGAACGGCTTCCCTTTTTCAGTAAGCTGATGCAAGCTTTTGGCGATTCCAGCAAAATCTTCACGAAACGCCGATAATATGTGGCTAAACCAAGAAAGCTTCGGAGTTGATGTTTGTCCTGTGGTTTTGGCCAATTCTTGACGGTGTCAACTTTTTCAGGATCGGTCTTTACTCCTTGAGACGATATGATATGTCCCAAGTATTTAACTTCGGTCTTGAAAAGCTCACATTTGTCTGGATTCAACTTTAGGTGTGCTTCTCGAAGTCTCTGGAATACAGCTTTAAGATTGCCACAATGTTCGTCAAATGTTTTGCCATATACGATGACATCATCCAAATAGACTAGGCAAGATTCAAGTCCATGTAGAACACACTCCATCAAACGCTCGAATGTTGCCGGAGCGTTACATAGTCCAAACGGCATCACATTAAACTGCCACAGACCATTTCCCGTGGAGAAAGCCGTCTTTTCTCGATCTTCTGGATGTATTTCTATCTGCCAATAGCCGCTCTTCAAGTAAAAAGTTGAGAGCCATTGGGCTCCTTCCATTGCATCTAAAGTGTCGCTGATTCTGGGCAGAGGGTAGCTGTCTTTCTTTGTCACGTCGTTAAGCCTTCTGTAGTCCACACAAAATCAAGTGCTTCCATCCTTCTTTTTCACAAGAACCACCGGAGATGCCAAAGGGCTTTAAGAATTTTCGATTAGCCCATCTTTCTTCATAGTCGATATCATCTCTTCTAATTCGCCTTGTTTGGCCAAAGGAAGACTTCTTGCTGGTTGGCGACTCGGTCTTGCATCCCCTGTGTCGATTCGATGCTTCACCAGTAGTGTTCGACCATATTGCCCACTGGGTGAAGAGAAAATATCAGCATACTCATGAAGAAGGCTTCTAGCGACATAAAGCTGATGTTGACTAAGATCGGATGACTTTAGAATTTCGGATTCTAACTTCTCGGAGTTCACACACTTCGGTGTATCCACTTCGTTGATCTTGGTTATCGCGGATACAGATTCACACTGTCCAACTATTTCTCCTTTTCTGAGCTTTACTTCGTACGGTTTGATGTGTAGTATCCGTACAGGCACCATGTTGTTCTTTGGTGCCACGAGAGTTTTCCCTACGATGATGTTTTGGGAACATTGCTCAATGGCTGGTTCCACCATGAGGTACCGATGACTGCACAAATCACCCTTAATTTTTGTCCAAACGAACACTTCTGAAGAAGGAGGCAAGCTTATGTCTTCTTTGATGACAGGTCTTAGAGTTGATGACTTTTCGTCACCATAAACCATTGGAATCTCTACATTTTTGTACTTAAGAACTTGCTTACCGATATCCAGGATTACTTCATGTTCTTTCATGAAGTCAATTCCGGTAATGCATTCATCACAATTGTCTGCTACCAGAAACACATGTGTAAACTCCAGCTCTGCCAAACGAATCGGAAGACGAACTTCTCCGTACACTTTTGCTGCTTCTCCTGTTGCTGTTTTCAGACGATAGCTAGTGGTGTTATGTAGCCATGTCATCTTGACCAAGTCCGTT
This sequence comes from Leucozona laternaria, assembly GCA_932273885.2. Classification (NCBI taxonomy): domain Eukaryota; kingdom Metazoa; phylum Arthropoda; class Insecta; order Diptera; family Syrphidae; genus Leucozona; species Leucozona laternaria. The sequence goes on from OW026366.1 coordinate 141,045,652, forward strand.
CGTAGAATGGAGGCTGTGGCACCGGTGTCAATTGTAGCCACGTGTTTCTTGTTGTTTAAGGTTGCCTCCACTGTCAGACTTTTGTTGTCTCGTTTAGTCTGCGAGACTTGGCTGGTGGTTCTTGGGCCATCGATACCAGAAACCAGTTTCTGCCCCTCGAAGTTGGTTTTTACTCGTTTTCCGACGAGCGACTGGGAAACAAGTCGAGCAGGAGTGTTGGTGTTATTGCTTCTTTGTTCTGGAGTATTATTTCTGCTTCCACAATGTTGACATGCAGCTCTTCTCGGTGGTAGTCTGCACTGGCGCTGGAGGTGTCCGGTCTTATTACAATTCCAGCAACGAGCAGGTCCATCTCGCTGGTTTCTTTGGAATACAACTCCTTGACATGAGCATTCTTCAACTTCCACTTCTCTCACTCGATGAACTCCTTGAGAAGCTTGTTCTGCTGCTTCCATATGCAAAGCGAAAGCTAATGCCTCAGGAAGCGTCCGTTTTCCAGCAGTTCGAATTGCTCGCTGTAGGTTGATGTCGGATACAGCACGGACAAAGGCTTCTGTTGCAAACTGACTTAGTATTTCGTCTCCTGCAGTTGGGTATGCCAAACGAGCCAACCGTTCGATGTCTGCTTGAAGTTGCTGCAGACTTTCTCCTCTTTTCTGTACTCTGGTATTGAGTTGGACGCGAAAGACTTCTTGCATATGGCCATCTCCAAAACGTTTGTCGATAGCCTGAACAAGAGCACTGAAGTTGCCGTTCTTGTCTGCTGGTATGGTTTGCAATAGTTCAGCAGCAGGTCCTCTAAGGGCAAGCGTCAGAGCTATATATTTGTCATCGTCATCCCAGCCATTTGTTGCTGCGGCTGTCTGAAACTGCTACTTGTAGATCGACCAAGAAGTTTGTCCATCAAAGGTTGGTGGATGCATTTCCTTTCGCTTTGGAAAGTCCCCTGAACTTTCTCGAACCTTCATTTTTCTTACTTTATCCAATTCATTTGTAATGCTCTGAATTCATTCATTGCGTTGTTCATCAAATCGAGCAAACAACAAAGTTATCATATTGCCTCTGTCTGAGCTAGGACTTACTTGTTCTTCGGACATTTCAATCTCAAAGAGAAATGTGTCTGGGTTTTCTCCGTGCTGTCTTAACTCTTCTTGTAGACGAATAATGAGGTCATTTTTTGTTCCAGCAGTAGGGAGACCTCGTTTATTCAATTCTGCCTTAAGTTCAACACAATTCAATAAATTCACTATCTTACCCATTTTTTCTACTTTTTTTATTTTTTTTTTTTCGCTTTTATCTTCCACTTTTCACCGTAGATTATCTGATGAAATAAGTTTTATTTCACTCTTCTGACACCAATGTAATGTTCTACCTAGGTTCGATAATAAAACTTATTTCCTTTAAATAATAACGTCCACTTATTTACTTTACAAAACACACACTTTATTTCACTTCAAATCTATTTTATTATTCTCCAATCACAATAGTATGCAATTTAAAATTCACTTCCGGATACACTTTTACTTCTTACTTTACGTTATCACATTCAAAATTAAACTGTGTCTACTCGCTCGAAAACATCTCCTTATATAGGGAAGTAAATAGTTCTAGTTTTCACTAGTATCCACTGGAATATTCGAGGATATTTCCTTCTAGAAGTTTCCTTTCCAGTCGCTGACAGATGGAACATTGGAATTGATACTCAGCTGAATCACAAGATGGCGCTGTGAACGGTTGAAGTTTTGATGTTTAGTTTTTTTCCGAGAGATGGCGCTGCAAACAGTTAGAGGATTTTCTTTTGTTTCAAATTCAAAGTAGTTGGGTAATTATTGAATCGTTACAATATAATAAGCGTCATATCGCATCTAATCATTCTACCGCAAAGATAATCATATAAAATGATTGATTATTCGAAAAACTTTATCCGTCAACGAAACATTGTGAAAGGAAAAGGTTTATTAAATACCTTAATAAACAAACTACCTCTTGAACTACATCTTCCTGTTTATCAATACTGCGGACCTGGAACAAAACTCCAAGAACGCTTAGCTCGAGGGGATCCGGGTATTAACTTGCTTAGTCAAGAGTGCAAACAACACGATATATCTTATTCTATATTTAAAAATTCTTCTTATCGACACATTGCCGATAGAATTTTAACCGAAAAAGCTTGGCAACGTTTAAAATCCAAGGACGCCACTATAGCTGAGCGGGCAAACGCATTATTGGTTACCAATCTTATGAAGACAAAAACAAAATTGGGCATGGGTTGCTCCAAGAATAAAGATAAAAAGCCTAAGAATAGAGCGAAAAATAAAAACGAAGATAAGAAGTCAAAAATAGATAATAAAGTTAAACAACCCTCCTTTAGAAAAGTGATTCAAACAAACGTAAATTCAATCAAACGTAAAAAACCTGTCAATTTAGAAAAGGCAATTAAAATAGCAATATCATCTGCTAAGAAAACAGTTAGAAAAAACGGTAACATCATTGAGCTACCCAGAATTATTTCGGTACCGAAAATTGGCGGAGCAATTCCATTCCTTGTTCCTCTGTTTGCTGGACTTTCAGCTCTTGGAGCGTTAACGGGAGGCGCTGCAGGAGTAGCCAAAGCTGTCAACGATATCAGTTTGGCTAAAAAAGATCTAGAGGAGAAAAAACGTCATAACGAAAAAATGGAATCCATTACAGTCGGACAAGGCTTACACCTTAAACCTTATAAATAGAAAAGGCCTTGGACTTTTTTTAAATCCACAGACAAAAAACGCTCGCTACCCAATCGTGCATTAAATGAAGTAGATTTGAGAAATTTTGCAAAGAATCTAATTCCGAATTTTCGAGGAGTTTTCATGCGAGATAATTTACCAAAATCTAAACCTTTGGTAAGCGAGTGCGGATTTGTGAATCTTGATTCCTCAATTGGTCCTGGAACACACTGGGTAGCGTATAATAAAAAAGGCCGTAAAATTGAATATTTTGATAGCTTTGGAAATCTACAGCCTCCAAATGAAATAATTAACTACTTGGGAGAAAAAATTAATTATAATTATACCAAATATCAAGATTATGACGCTTTTAATTGTGGTCATTTATGTTTAAGATTTTTATATGGTTGTTGTTTTCAATAAATAAAGAGCCATATGTAAAAATGATTCCATTATATTTTTAATCACCATGGCGATGACACTTACACTAAGTGGGAGAACTTCCCTTATCTCAGCCGAATATTTTCCAACTCTAAACTTGGATCGGGACTATGTTTGTGGATTGATTGATTTTCAAACGTACAATTCTATACCGAATGTTGATGAGCGTAATAATTTGTTAAATGTGGGGGAACATGAAATTGAAATCCCAACAGGATCGTAATAAATCGATGACATCGCAGCATATATTTCCGAAGAATTATTATTGCGAAATTCTAACATTATTGTTACAATAGAAGCAAATAATAACACAATGAAATGTGAAATCCACAGCAGTGAGAAAATATATTTCAATAAAGATAGAACTATTGGAAAATTATTGGGTTTTAGTAGTTGTGTTCTGAAAAAGGATTGGACACACTTCTCAGATTTACCTGTTGATATAAACAAGGTAAATGTAATACGAGTTGAATGTAATATCATTACTGGTTCTTATATTAACAATACTCCTGTGCATACCATACATGAATTTTCACCAGGGTATAATATCATAGAAGTTCCAAAAAATGTCATCTATTTACCAGTAAATGTTGAACGAATAAGTACTATAACATTAAAACTTGTCGACCAAGACGGAGATTTGATAAATTTTAGAGGAGAAAGAATAACCGTTTGGTTGTATTTAAACCCAAAATCAGAAAAATGTTAATCTATAATAATTATATAACAGCCATCAAAGGTAACAATTCTATTAGTTCTACTAATTAGAACATTAAAACTGTCAACACCAACGCTTACACCTGAAAACAAAGCTTATCTTCTTACATTATGATTAAAACTAAAATTGCGCATGGACCTAGCTATCATAATGGCATATCAAAGTTTGAGTACCATAGTTACTCACCATTTCTTCAGTCTTTCAACCCAAGTGATGAAATACGTATTCCCATACATCAACAGGACTTATGTATTTTATCTTGTGAAAGCTATATTTATATAGAAGGGAGTCTAACAAAACCAGATGGGACTCCATCAACAGGAAAATTAACTAACAATGCTATGGCTTTTCTTTTTGAAGAAAAACATTATGAACTGAATGGAGTGGACATTGAAAACAATAAAAACGTGGGCATCACAACAACCCTGAAAAATTATATATCTTTGGACGAGAATGAAAGTAAAAGCTTAGAAAATGGATCATGGGCTGGAAACGAAAATATTTCACTGGCATCGGGTATTTTTAATTTTTGCATTCTATTGGGATTTGCTGAAGATTATAAAAAGATCATAACAAATGCAAGGCATGAATTGATTTTAATCCGCGCACGATCTAATGAGAATGTTTATTATTCTAAAGATAACGAAGAATTAAAACTTTCAATTTTGAAATTGCAGTGGAGAGTTCCACACATTTCTTTGTCCGATTCAAATAAGCTTACATTATTGCAAAAATACAATTAAACCCAATTCAAATCCATTTTCGAAATTGGGAAATGTATTAATATCCAACGCTACCAACTACCACTGATCATGTACGGACAGTTAAAACCTCGAGTCAGCTTAAGAAGCCGAGATATGTTCCTACTGCTCTACAAACTTAAAGAAAAAATCAACGAAACAAAGATGCTAGCAAATTCGATCACTGTGATGTGAGCAATGTAAAGGTACATTTAAACTCTGAATCTTTCCCACGTAAAGATTTAAATCTTAAATATAAACTAGACCGGCATGCTATTCTCTATGAAATGTACAGTAAATTTCAACACTCATACTATCAGAAACAGTCACATCCGCTTTTATCGCGACAAGAATTTAAGGATATCGCTCCAATTATGGTAATTGATTGTTCCCGCTAAAATTAATCAATTAAAACTGGACCTGTGGATGTAAAAATTGAACTAAATAATTCAACTCCGATTCCATCTTCAACAACTATGTATTGTCTGATTCTTCATGATCGTTTAATTGAGTATAGTCCACTGACTGGAGAAGTTACCAAACTTACTAAAATTAAATGTCTTAATATAATCTTATCAGTAGAAAAAGTGAATTTGTTGAGAACGTATCTAAATCATGAATACCTATTTTGTAGACTTTCAGGGATTTGGCGAATTCAACAACAATTTCATTGCAAAGGAAGTTGCCGTATTGCATAATGGACATCATCATCACTTTATTGTTAGACCTGCGTTTAATTTAAATCAAGCATCCGTTTCACTTAGAAGGCAAGCTCACTGGTTATATCAAAATCACAGATTGACCTGGAATGGTGGATTTACAAACTTTTCTTAAGTAAAAATATTTTTTGGAGAATTAATTCAAAATGGAGCGGTTTACGTAAAAGGAACTGAGAAAACGCAATGGCTAAGAGAACTACTTAATAATTAAAATGTAAAAGTCAAAAACGTCGAATTTAAAGGAACTCAGAAGTATTTATCCTAATCAAATAAAATGTCTAAGCCATGGAAAGTCTTGTGCACTTCCAAATGTTTATCTTCTAAGTAACTTCCTAAGTGAATCAAAACCAATGTAATATACATGCATATATATGTATATATAATTCTTTCTAAATAAAACAAACTTTTGGTGTGTGTTATCATATGAATTTAATAAAATAAGTTTTATCTTTTATTTTATAAGTTGTCATCAGAATCAATCAGAATTTTAAAATTGCCTTTTAAATCCATACAGGAAGGAACTATGATCTTCCAGAAATCGACGTTTTTCCGCTTTTGCTTTGTAGGTTTTTACTTCTGGTATTGTAACCACTTGATGCTCTCGTGTTCGCCGAATATTATTTGGTTTTATAATAATGCTTTCAGTGTCTGAGGAAGAAGAATTTAGTACAGCGTGTTTAATAGACTCAAAGTTATTTTTTTGAGATGCTTCAGAACTGAGAAATATACCCTTTACTTTGCATACAATGTGTTCAGTATTATCTTTTGTACTAAACACTTTATAGGCATAATTTTAAGGACCTCCGCTTACAAATTCCATTATATAACTTCCAACGCCATAACTTTCTAATTCATCAGTCATATCATCGATAAATTGTCCAGTACGTGGTTCAAATTCTCCTTGACGACTCACATATATAACCGAATCAGTATCGTAGTAGAGAACTCTTTCCTCTAATCTCTCCAGGTAACTGTATAGTTTTAGACGAGCTAAAGTAGTTGTATAAGCAGCAACACAAAAATTTACTGTAGATAGGGAGTCAACTGCTTTTTCTTTCATTTCAAAGTTAACGACGATGTTTTCATCATTTACTGGAAGAATGTGGAACACTTCTATTGATGGATGTGTGAGTATATTATATAAAGTAGACGGGTTGTTCAGAACGAATGTTTGAAGTTGATTTTCGCGCTGTCCAAATTTCCCCCAAAATGAATTCAATATCAGTTTTGCTAATGATCTCTTTCCTGGAATTTTGCAAATTTCTGAAAAAACCAACTGAATATTTTCAGTCAGTAATATATTTCATCTTTTCTTCGTGAGATGAACATTCACTTGGCCATCCTGATGCTTCCTACTTTATTTTCAGAAATTAATTCATCATTTCTGTAAAAAGACCTTCAGAATTTGTATCTGGATTATATTGAACTACATTATATTCCCATATTACAAAAATGTAAAGTATATTGTAGCCTTTTTCAACTGCTTTTAAAACTTCATCAATTACCCATGTCCCAATAAATGCTCTTTGCTCATCAGAATGAGTACACATTTGCTCCTGATTTTTTTTGTCATCACTTCAGCTTCTGCGCAAGGAAAACATAAGTTTATTATTTTGTTTGATTGGTAATACTGGATGGAGAAGGTGCTCTGGAGGAAGAATTTTACACTTCACAAGTCCATTTATTCCCTATAATTTCTTTGTTGAAAAAGTAGCATCGCCATTAATATGTACTTTAGGATGGCAAATGGGGAATTTTCCATTTTACAGACCCATGGGTATAGAGAACACATATCAATATACTGAATTTTGTCTCCTGTTTTACACTTGTTAAAATTGAATGAATTCCCATAAAAAGCATCGCGGGGGTTCAACGGTGAGTTTTGTATTAGTTCATGTGTGTTAATGAAATTCAAATACTCTTTATTAAATGACTTTAGACAATGCTGAAATTCACATGACCACATTTCAATGACCTCGTAATTGAAATTTCTCAATCGGTCAGTCTTAGCTCTTGTTCTCTCATATCTCTGATTTAATGTGTCATCTTGGTTTTCATGTAAGGGAACATCACGTTTATACTTCAAACATAGGGGGTGACCATGGGAATAGCATCCGTGGAACTCAAACATCTGTTTAGTTTCTTCACAAAAACCATCAACCTTTACTCCGTTGACAACTACTTCTCTGCCTTTATAGGCATGCTTTATACTTATATTTCTTTTCTTTTCTTCCAAAATCATCCACTTGATTGCTTCTGGAGATTGGTTATCAATGCATCTGTAACCTTTTTTAGGAATTAATACGATAGTGTCTGGCTTGAGAAAGTTACGTCTGAAAAGTAGATTACAAGATGAAGCAATAGTTACTGCTTCTATAAATGGTTCAACATAACTTTGATTAAGAAATAATTTTCTAAATTCCAAACAAGCTCCAGTCAAAATTTTGACATCACTCTTACAGTATTCTATAAGTTCATACTGCATATAAAAATTATCGTTTTGGTATTCTGAATACCATTTTAAGAAGATATCCCGTTCTTCCGCTCTCCTAGTATTTGGACTGTAATATTCTATTGCTGGCAATTTTCCATTGTATTCTTCATTTTCTTTGGTATTGAACAGACACGGAAAGTAACCTTTCTTTAAAACGGGTGGGAGGTCGAATGCCTTTAGTAGTTTAGATAAAGCCATAGGGAAGTAGTTTATTTGTTGACTGAACAAACTGTCAATTGGTATTTCACATCGAAAGAGTACAGTCGTCACTTTGGATAACTTATTTTTTTAATAGATTTAGAAGTATAAGAATAGAATATTAAATTTTGAATTCTAAATAGCTTCTCCTTTTTTATTTTGCAAGAGCAAAATTGGTGACCTCGACGCCCAACGAAAGTTATTTTTTTTTCTGCAGTGGACAACAAACAGAACGACGATACAGAGAACGCAACGGGTGCTCTGCCCAGTGAACCTAGTGAACAAACAGTAACTCAAATGACCGAGTCTTCGCACGTGTTAAATGTCAGCCGCATCAAAACTCAGGAGTTTTTTACATCCGACCCAGAGCTATGGTTTTTCCTACTGGAATCCTAGTTTGTTGTAAACCGTAGTCTCTCAGCTTAGCCAAACCGTAGCGGAAAAAATTCGTGGATTTTTGCGACAGCCACCTACTTCAGGAAAATACAACGCCCTTAAATCACTACTCATCAAAGAATTTACTCCCAGTGACCACGGGAAGATTAAAAAACTTCTTTCGCAGATGGAATTAGGTGACAAAAAACCTTCACGACTTCTCGAGGAAATGCGAAACCTTGCTGGAGAAAACGTCGATGAGAAATTTCTAGCAACATTGTGGTTAGGCTGTCTTCCGATGAACCTGCAGCAAATACTGTCGCCCTGGAGTGATGAGACAATCGACAAGGTGGCGAAAATGGCCGATCGAATTATAGAAACCACAAACGTAATGTCAGTGGCTACAGCCAGGCCACCGAGCAACTCTGGCAAAGAAGACCCATCGCCTTCATCATTAGCCAGGCTCTCAGCACAAATGGATGACATCAGAAGACGCTTCCAGTTGCTCGAACAACGTGTCCGACGAGATCGCACTCCATCGTGTTCCAGTTCCAGGCAACGAAACATCCACCGTCGTGGTTCTGAGAACAAAGATTATTGTTGGTTCCACAGCAAGTTTGGGTCGAAAGCGACTAAATGCCGAGCACCATGCATTTTTTCATCGGAAAACTAGAAAGCCGAGTTCAAATAGAGGCGAATGAACTCGGTGCCTCATCAGCTCGCCTTTTTGTGTATGATAAAACCACCGGACGAAATTTTTTAACTGATACAGGTGCGGACGTATTTTCTGAAGTTTTTTAATCTTGCAGTAGATTTACGAAACAGGAGATTAATAGACAACTTGACCGAATTATTCAACATTGGCAGCATTGATTCCTCTGACACACCCCAGGTAAAATTGATCGATACAAATAACCCTTTTTCGTTTCTTTTAAAGGAATTCAAAGACCTGTTCGAAAAACAGCCGTCTAAACGTAATGCAATAAAAATCAGGACAACCCATCGCATCTTAACAACTGGTCCCCCAGTCACCGCAAGACCTCGGCGACTACCACCCGAAAAACTCAAATCTGCAAAAGCCATATTCAACCAGTTCTTGGAACAAGGCATTTGCAAACCGTTCCGGATAAATATTCAATCGCTCATGTACAAGATTTCGTCAACATTTGTCATGGGAAAAAAGTTTTTAGCACAATCGATCTGGAAAAAGCGTATCATCAAGTCCCAGTTGAACGATCGGATATACCAAAAACGGCGATAACCACTCCTTTTGGATTATGGGAGTTCCACTTAAGGAACAGAAGGCCTCAAAAACGCAGCGCAAACACTTCAACAAATGATCGACGAGGTTCTGCGCGGCCTAGATTTCGTGGTACCTTACATAGATGACCTTTTGTGCGCCTCCGATTCAACTGAGGAACATGAACGTCATCTACGGATCATTTTCACTAGGCTACGTGTTTATGGGCTTACAGTCAACTTATCGAAGTGTGCGTGGGGTAAGTCAGAGGTTCAATTTTTAGGTCATCTTGTGACGCCTGCAGGAATCAAACCATTCCCGAGTAAAATCACAGCCATCCAGGAGTTCAAAAAGCCAAATATAGCCAAGGATCTACGGCGATTTATAGCTACGATAAACTTCTACCGGAGGTTTATTCCGAATGCGGCTACACTCCAAGATAGACTCCAAAAACTGATCAAGGGCAATGTGAAGAACGATAAGCGAATGATCAAATGGACTCCTGACTCCGAGGCAGCATTTTACGAGTACAAGGAAGCGCTTTGTAAAGCTCGTCTCTTAGTTTATCCTACTTCTAATTCCAAGGTCTCGTTAGCAGTTGACGCATCGGAATTTGCTTTAGGTGCTGTCCTAAATCAGACGATAACCAATGAAACGAAACCACTAGCTTTCTTTTCCAAGAAGCTAGCAGAATCTCAAAAAACCTACTCAACATACGACCGAGAATTGATGGCCATATACGAAGCCATTAAATATTTCAGACCATTTCTAGAAGGAAGAAATTTCTTCATACTTACGGATCACAAGCCTTTAATCTACGCTTTTCGTCAAAAACCAGACAAGGCATCCCCCAGACAGGCTAGATATCTCGATTTTATTCGCCAGTTCTCGACAGATATTCGCCACGTGTCAGGTAAAGAGAACATCGTTCCCGACTTTCTTTCCAGAATTCAAGAAGTATCAGAAAAACATGCCGTCGAACTACATGAACTTGAAAAGGACCAATTAATTGATGCAGAATTGCAAGGTTTGTTATCAAATAACACCACATCTCTTGTACTGAAAGCAGTTACAAACACCGAAACAGCAACCACATTAATTTGCGATATATCAGGTATGTTCATTCGACCATTCGTCACTAAAAAGTTTCGAAATACCGTTTTAGCAAACATACACAACCTGGCACATCTCGGAAATCGAGGAACTTTGAAGCTTTTACAACAACGCTATGTTTGGCCCATGATGCGCAAGGACTGCACCCACTTCGTAAAACATTGCATTTTGTGCCAACGATGCAAAATTCAAGTACATAACAGGGCACCACTTGCGTCGTACAACGAGCCTTCAGAACGATTTGCACACCTGCACATGGATCAAGTTGGCCATTACCTCCGTCAAACGGATTTTCGTACTTGTTAACAATCATCGATCGAGCAACTCGTTGGCCGGAGGCTATCCCCATCGCAGACATGACGGCAGACACCGTATCTAAAGCTTTCATAAGTGGTTGGGTATCTCGTTATGGAGTTCCATCTCGGATAACAACAGATCGTTGGCGACAATTTGAGTCTAGTTTATTTCGGCAACTCAACAACATCTTGGGTGTTCATCATTTGAAAACAACATCATATCACCCGCAAGCGAACGGGATGATTGAGCGATGGCATCGCTCATTAAAAACAGCTTTCAAAACGAAAAGGGAATTGGTCAGACGATCTACCACTCATCTTCCTTGGTCTTCGAGTCGCTTCTAAAGAAAACATAAATGCATCACCAGCAGAGATGCTCTATGGTAAGACCATTAGAATTCCTGGTCAATTTTTTGTATCTCCACAGGAAAACGTCACCGACAACGATTTCGTGAAAAAGCTTTCACAAACGTTAAAAAGTACTGTCTTAGACCCAGTTCATCATAGCTTATCTAGACTGTTTTTCATCCAACCATCCTTGGATTCTTGTACTCATGTTTTAGTTCGTGAAGATGCAGTAAGAAAACCGCTTCAGCCTCCATACAACGGACCTTTCCCTGTAGGAAATAAATACAAAAAGTATTTCAAAGTCAACATCAAGGGAACCATACAAAAAATTTCAATCGACCGTCTTAAGGCTGCATTCATAACAGACGATCCAGAAATTACGCCTCCAAGCAGCCCATCGCCTGAAAAAGAACCATATAGAACGCGTTCAGGCAGATTGGTGAAGCTGCACTTACCCGTGCTCTCTCGCTAGAGGGGGAGTATTGTAGCATCACTACAATAAATTTAACATTCCCTATTTGCATCAATATTATTTTTGTGCTCCATAATTAAATCAGAGCTTAGCTTTGTTTTTTCCAATATGTAGTTTAAAATAAATTGATGGTTGTATGCCTGACCATTATGAGCAATCACAATACTTTGTTTAAATTTTTTTCGGACTTCAAGTATATGTTGAACAAATTTTTGTACAACATCGTCTTCTTTTAGGACATTTAGTGACAACTTGCAATATGGGCAAAAGTACAAATCTGGATTATCTAAGCATCGATCACATTTGTGGTGAAATACGCACAAATTTGGCTCATGTTTTTTAATTAAAGCGTTTGCCGTTTCGTCTCCCTCAGTAAATTTTGCCTGTCCAATAACTTTTTCTTGTCGACTCTCAAGATCATAAAATATATATAAAACATTTTCCAGATTAGGTGTTCTCGTATCTGGAATAATGTAACCCATATGGTCTTTGGATACATGTTTTTTACAATGCTTACAAAAGAACTCATCACAAATATGATGTCGAGCTCCTCCGTAAGATTTTAAACAAACAATACATCTTTTTATTTGGTCACAGATAGATTTTTTACCCGATGAGCCGCTCATTTTGTGGTTGTCATAACATATGTTTCCTTTAAAATAGCGATTGCAGTCTTGACATAGAGTTTGTATTGAAGTTTTGTCACAAATTGGAGAACGCTGACACTGTGTACAGAGGCTAAGACATCCACGATGGTCACTCTCCGTGTTATATGGTGAATTCCAAATTTCACAGTAGTACGAACAGCTAAATGCACCGGTTAAAGATGTTATTACATTGTAATGGTTCTTAAAATACAATAAATGTATTTTTTTTCTCATCACAACTATTTCGATCAAAATTTCCTTTATAAAAGATTTTTCGACCTTTGCTGTCGTATTCATAAACCGAGACCTTGTAGTTTTTCAAATGATTTTGAAATGCCTTCAGCTCAATAATCCCACAACCTTCTGATGGTATAATGATTTGTGTATCATTCAAAAGCTTCAAAGTTCTCTGCGTTTGAACTTTGGCGATGTCTCTCCTTACTTTAGCAAAATCATGTTCTTTGTCTGTTTATAATTTCGCCACAACCAAAGCACGAGGTAGGCATAAATTATCTTTATTTTTGATGGGTATTATTCCATTGCGCTTAAGGCATTCTTCCTCGAATCTGTTTGTAAAACTCTCAATAGTTAAGTGTTAATTCCACTTATTAATCGCGCTAACTCGGTGAGCGCCCTTTGATGGTCAGATATGGAATGCGATCTTATCTCAATCCATCTGCCACACTCACCGAGCTGCACAAGCAGGACCTACCCTAACACTAACACTATCATGAACAGAAGGGATTTTGCCTGCTCATATTCCTAATTTCATCGATGCACCGTTTGACTGTTAACATGTTATACATTTTGGAAGATTTTCTTATTGGGTTGCCTTCCTCTATTGGCATCTTTACGAAAGTTACTGACAAGCAGAAATTATCCGTGCCTATTCCCTCAGAGTTGCTTTGAAATATTTCCCGTATCATCTCCCAGACATCATCGAAAGTTAATTCTGAACAGTTTTTAAAATTAACCCATCCACTTCCTCGTTCATTCACAAAACTCTTTCCGCTAAATGTTATCCTAACTTTATCAATTGGATTAAGATCTTTTACGGTGAATCTTATCATTTCATTAATGGCTCCTTTAATCCACGACGTTGGTTCTGCATTGACCGGAACTGAAAGAATTTGGAATTCTATTTTGCGCCCTTTCAGATTAAACCTTTTAATAAGACTCGAAGAATCACTCAAAATTTTGATTCGCTGAAATCAACACAGAAAAGAACAATCAATTCGAGAAAAAGAAAAACAAATTTTAAAATTTAATTAAGTTTTTATTATAAGTTTCATTTGAATGCACGTTTTTGTGAATTTATTAAATTTTGAACTTCACCAAAAAAAAATATTGGGTCATCATCATTTACCATTTCAGATAAATCCTGATTTTGTTTAGGAACTTGTTGTTGTTGTTGCTGTTCTTTTTCTTCTTCCTTAAGATGGAAATCCAGATGAAAGGAAAAGTCGCCATAGAGCTCCACGACTTCCAGACAACAGCGCTGTAGCCCCTTAATATCGTCGTCATCCAGTTGGGCGTTGCATCTTTTGGGGAGAAACACAATAGAGTCGCTCAACTCAACCAATATTTGCTGTCCATACTTAGTATTGCATCTCTTTGCAATACTAATTTCGTATTTCTTCTTTCGGATTATCTTGGACAAGCTGCAAATAGGTTTTCTCTCCTTCCGGACGTTGACGGCTGCCTTTATTTTGTTTAAGAACGACATCACTTAAAATTTTTCTTGCGCTTATTAAAAACAAACTGAATGTTTTAAATTACATTCACAAAGGGCAAGTTTAACGACCTACTCAAACCATATATCACATAAACTGTTAATATGCTGAGTGGACACACGCGACAAAGTTTAGCCCGTAAGAAGCTAAATGTTCCCACACTGCAAAAGCAACATCGATTTCAAGCCTCGATTGAAGGTCATTATACCATATATACATATTATGCGACGACCACCATCACACCACCTTCGAATTCAATGTTATTACTTTCTACATATATTCTCCAAATCATAAAAAGCCTTGTGGCTAGAGCATACAACCCCTAACCCATATGCCTCCTATCAATTTTTTTTTTTTTAATTCATAATTTATTTCCACATTACATTACTCATTCAACAAATTCAATATCATCAAAAACAATTCACTACTTACTACATTATCACTACACATTTTCCAACTTGAAAATACCCCAGTGGCTAAAGTATACTGCCGCCAACCCATATGTACCAAGTTCAAATCCAACACACTACGAATCTTTTTAATTTAAAAATTTATTCCCATATCATAATTATTACTCATTCACCAGTGACTATGACGTCAACACACAACACCACGCGCCACCACCTCAAAGGCCACCGCTCCCGCACTCACTATACATATTTGTCATTCACCTGACCTCAAACTTTTCAAAAAATTCCCAGTCTGGGCCGCCCTGATTCCTACTGATGAATTCATTAAATTGATATAAAAATTATTTTTGATGATTCCATTGATGAAAATTAGATTGAAATTTATAAATTTCAATGTGATTTAATATTTAAAGTGCATATGCGTTCTTTTATAAGCGGATATAATTTTAAATGCGTTTTGATTAAACAGTTGAGCATTTTAATCGTGGATATTTTAATTTTGAATGAATTTTGGAAAAATTATAAATAAATTAAAATATTTTGTTTATCCCTTTTTTGCGTTTTTCTGGTGAAATGAGCAAATATAAGTACTTTTCATGCGAAATCAATGAAATGAAATGAAATGAAATTAAATTTATTTATTTGCTGTTTTCGAAGTAAATGAGTGAATAAATTCTGTAGACGAAATAAATTTTCATTTTGAAGTAAATTAAATGCAACTTTAGATTATAATCAGTTGCGAGGAAAATAAATTGATGCCTTCGCATATTCGTATGACTACATGATGCATATATGTATGATGTGTTGTGATATGAAATTAAATCATTGTGTGTGTGTGGGTGTGTAAGTGTGTGTGTGTGTGTGTGTGTGTGTGTGTGTGTGTGTGTGTATATGTGTGTGTGTGTTTGTGTGTGAGTGTGTGTGTGTGTGTGTGTGTGTGTGTGTGTGTGTGTGTGTGTGTGTGTATGCGTGTGCGTGTGCGTGTGTGCGTGTTTGTTTTAGGCTTGATTTGTTATTAATTGGTAGAGGACATAGCTTCGTTACCGGTCTTTTAAACTCTTCTTGTTCCGTTTTTAGCTTGACTACTCTGGTGATGTCATCTTTTCCTGGAAACGTCTCTATGAACGTCTCCCATTTTTTGGGAGAGGTCTCTCATCTTTAATAAAAACCAGGTTTTCAATTTGAAGTTGAGGTTGCGGTTTTAGCCATTTTGGTCTTTGCTGCAGACGGGCCAAATATTCAGATTGCCAATGATTCCAAAAAGTTTGCAAACTGAATTGTATAGCTTTCCACCGATCGGTATAGCTGGTCTTACCGATCGTAAGATCTGGCTCAGGTACTGTGAACATTTGTGTTCCAATTAAAAAATGTCCTGGAGTCAAAGCATTCAAGTCATCCGGATTTTCTGTCAATGGACAAAGAGGCCTTGAATTTAAACACGCTTCATTTGCGTTAAAAGCGTGGTGAGTTCCTCAAACGTTAGTGTCCCATTTCCAACAACTCTTTTGAAGTGGTGTTTGACACTCTTTACACCGGCTTCCCATAAACCTCCAAAGTGAGGAGAAGCAAATTCCACTTTGTTTCTTGTGACGATAAAACTTCAGCAACATCTTTCCTTTCAAAAGCCAATATAATTCTGTCGCAGCTCCTCTAAAATTCGTGCCACAATCGCTGTAAATCTGACCACAGACTCCTCTTCGTGATGTGAAGCGCCAAAATGCTGCGAGAAAAGCTTGAGTGGTGAGATCGCTGACCGCTTCTAGATGAATGGCCTTTATTGCTAGGCAAACAAAGATGGCCGAATAATATTTATAAGTTTTTGCTCTGCGGCCTTTCCAAGCTCGGATACTGATCGGCCCGGAATAATCAACCCCGGCATGAGAAGATGGTCTGAAAGCAGTCACTCTTGGCTATGGTAACTCTCCCATTAGTTGATAAGCTGGCTTAGTCCTATAGCGATAGCAGATAGTCCATTTATGAAGATAGTGTATTACTGCTCGTTTGGTTTGAAAAATCCAATATTTTTGCCGCAGATAACTCATCATCAATTGAATGCCTCCATGAAGAGTTTTTTCATGTGTCTCCTGAAGAATCAGTTTGGTAAAATGCTGATTTGGAACCAAGATGATTGGATGCTGTTGATCATACAGCAAGTAAGCATTCTTCAATCTTCCACCAACACGAATAATTCCATCAGGATCTACGAAAGGGTTAAGAGATGTCATGCCTCCGGACTTCAAAAAACCGTCAGGAAACATTTCAAGCTGAGCTAATTTTACTAATGCTTTGGCTGCATCATCAAGTTTCTTTGGTGAAATCGGTCCACTTTTCCAATTGGGTGTGAATTTTTTAGAATTGTTTGTGAAACGTAAAATCATAGCACAAATACGTATTAATTTGTTCTTTTCAGAACATCTATGAATTAGTTCATTAATTGGAGGAACAACCTGTCCGATGTGATGCAGATGAATTGGTGGCTGTGTGGGGTGCTGAAAATCCCAAACATCTCGTAAGAAATCAGGTCCATTCCACCATAACTCGTTATCCAGCAAAGCCGATTGTAGAACACCTCTTGAAACCAGATCTGCAGGATTTTGTTGAGTTAGAATGTGTTTCCATATTTTGACTGAAGTCAATCGTTGTATCTCTCCGACTCTATTCCGAACAAATGTCTCCCATTTGGTTGGTGATGCTTGAATCCACGAAGTGTGATAGTTGAATCCGTCCATGAAAATTGCTTAATGTTTTCGTTACTGAAAACTTAAGTGACATGATTCAGAAGCTTGGCCAACATAACAGCACCACAAAGTTCCAAACGAGGAAGACTTACTGGCTGTACAGGAGCAACTTTAGATGCATTTTTGCCATACCTTTATCATCTTCGATTCGTAAATACACTGCTTCTCAGTATGCTTTCTCGGAAGCGTCACTGAAACCATGCAGTTCCATACGAGGCAAATCACCAATGGTTTGAACCCACTTTGGAAATTGAATCTTGTTGATAGATTGCAAGTCTTCGTAGAAAGCATTCCACTGTTCCAGAAGTGACGATTCAATTGGTTCATCCCATGACATTTTCTTCACCCACAGTTGCTGCATGAACATCTTCGCTTTCACAATACATGGAGCAATCCAACCCATCGGATCAAAGAGTCGAGCTATCGTGGATAGAATGAATCGTTTCGTCGGCTGCGGAATTATAGCAGAAACTTAACTCGTTCCGAATCTTCTGACGGCATTGAGAATGTTGATTCCCGTTCTCCTGTTGGGATGCTCGAAAGTTATTCGTCAGAGTTGGAAGTCCATTTCCGTAAGTAGAATCCAGCTGTCTCTAATGTTGATCTAATTTGTTGAATTTTCTCCTTCGCCTCTTCAATAGTGTTTTCTACAGATATCAAATCGTCGACATACATCTCTTCACGCATCATGGTGGCTGCTAGTTGATTTTTGGAATTGTCCTCTGCTAACTTCTGCAACGTTCGGATCGCGAGATATGGAGCGGCTGCTGTTCCAAAGGTAACCTATGTCTGTAAACTTTGATAGGGTCTTCAGAATTCTTTCTCCATAGCCTGATAATTTTTGTCCTGTTCAGCTATCAAGATCTGGCGATACATCTTTTCGATATCAGCTGTGAAAGTGTATCTATACAACCTCCACTGAAGAATGATGTCGCAGATGTTCTGTTGAAGTGCAGGACCTACCAACATAGCATCGTTTAAAGAGACTCCACTAGATGTTTTGAAGGATGCGTCAAACACCACCCTCAGTTTCGTGGTTGAACTGCTCTCTTTAATGACAGCATGATGTGGCAGAAAGTGATGCTGATTTTCTGGCAAACTGTTCTTGTCGACTTCGCTCATATGACCCAGTTGGATGTATTCTTCGATGCATGCTGAGTATTGCTCTCGGAGTTGTATATTTACATCAAGACGTCGCTCTAAACCTTGGAATCGCCGTAAAGCACCTTGGTAAGAAACACCAAAAACCGGACGAACATTTCCTTTGAACGGCAATGTTACTTGATAGCGTCCATCAATTGTGCGTTCAGTGTTGGCGATGAAGTGGTTTTCACATTCTATATCTTCCGCTTTTTGAAATGGCTTAAAAGGCGTCTCTTCTAATTCCCAAAATTTGCGCAGTTGGGTTTCGACATCTACAGTTTGGATGAAACTTCTGACCTGATAACTTGACTGGCATACAATTGTGGCCTTTCCGAATAAGATCCATTCTTATGTTCTCTTCTGCATGACTGGCATTGACTTGTCTGTTGCCGAAATCAGCTCCGGCAACAAAAGTTCTGCTAAGACATCGCTGCCAAGCAAAATATCAATTTTGGACGATCTGTAGAATTCAGGATTGGCTAGAACATAATCGTTGAGATGAGTCCAATTCTCAACGTGAAGGGTCCGGGCCGGCAAATGCCCACACAGTGACTTTAATATGTAGGCTTGCGCTGCTGTTGCAAAAGTGGAATGCTGCGAAGCAAAAGTAATATCTACCACTCTTAAACATGTGCTACTGCTGACTAAACCCAACCCGGACACCCCCGTATGAGTTGTTAGAGATTTGAGTTGTAGCAATTGGGCAGCACACTCCGTAATAAACGACGCTTTAGATCCAGTATCTAGCAATGCACGCAGCGTCAACCACTCTCCCAATGAAGATTTTACTTTCACAAGGGCTGTTGCCAGTAAAACTTGTGAATTTTTCGTTGCACTGTCGTACTGAGAGTGGTGAGAAGTTACATTGGTAGATGTAGACGGTTGTCTATTGGAAGCCTGGAATGAAGGAGCTTGTTCATTAAAGTGGTGTTCTGCAAATTTTGGCTGGTACCCTGTTGCTGCAATTGGTTGTTCGGCTGACTGCTATTTGAAGATTGTTGTTGAACTGGCTGAAAAGAGTTATTTTGATTTTGCTGTAAGCGTGAATGTTGTTGGCTTGGCTGAAAAGGAGTATTATTAACATGTTATAGCGTATGGTGTGGTTTTTTTGCAATGATAACACCTACGACTAGTTGTACAATTATCTGTTGCATGATTATACCTTTAACAGTTTCGACATAAACCCAATTTATTTATAACCTGACTACGCCCAGTAATACTCATTTTCAACAATTTATGACATCTTCTAACCGCATGTTTATTTTTCAGACATACTTTGCAGGACAGCTTAGATTTATCAGCCTGAGCATGAGCTACAAACGAATGGTTATGTGAAGAGTTGCGTGACGTGTTGGATGTACCCTGACCGTGCTGCTGATCGACCGCTTCTAAAGTTCTGAACCTTGTCTCCAAGAAGGATGTAAATTCCTTTAAAGTCGGCAACTGCTTCGGTTTCTCTCTTTCGTTCAGCTTCTCCTCCCACGTTTGCTGTGTCTTGACAGGTAACTTTCGCACTAGAAGAAAGATTAGCACTGAATCTTAATGTTCTACCTCTATTTTCAGATTTGCTAGACTGTGAATCACTTGAGTTGAAGTTTATAACAAATCTTTAATCGACTCCACGCGCTCTTGTGACTGTGATGGCACTCAACTGGATGTTGACAACTGGATGTTGACAAGGACGCGAGGGTGATCATAACGATCCTTTAAAATCGTCCATGCTATGGGCGTGAATCTTCAAGGATGAAAGCAACTTCTCAGCATCGCCCGTTACACTTGTCTTAAGGTAGTGCATCTTTTGAATATCCGAAAGAGATGCCTTACTTCCGACAAGTGTCATAAAAAGGTCATGAAAATTTGGCCAAGACCCATAACTTCCTTCAAAAGAAGGTATTTTAATAGCTGGCAGGTGAAGTTCGTCGCTTTTAAACATCTTTTCTTTTTCAGTGACTTCTTTGGACTGCTGACTGCTACTGCCACCAAGACTTGCTAGCGAATCTAGAAGCTTTGTTTGAAAATCGCACTATTCTTCCCTAAAATTTTCATACAAGGTTTCAGCTTCCGATTGCTTCTTCGCATCTTCATCTTCAGCACCTATAAACTCTTCATATATTGCAGAGAAAGATTCCCACAACTCATCCAATGACTTGATTCGGGTTTGAACGTAATTCACACTTTTCCTTGTCAAAATTTTCGATGTCCTTTTTAAGTTGCTTGTATTTTGCGCTTAATTGTTTGCTCGCCATATTAATTTAATAAAAATATAAAGTAAAAAGGAAGGAAATCACTTCCTCGTTTTTGTAAAATGCCGTCAAATCCTGATGAAGTTTTGCGGGTTATCCCACGTTGACACCCTTAAATAATTTGATCCGCACACACTTTAATAATCTTTGAGAAAAATTTTGATATTTTTTTGTAGCTCGAAGAACCAATGTTTTCGCTGAATAGCTTTTTATTTATTTGAGGTATTTTATAAATTTAACTGAATAAAAACCGAAATGAAAACACAACACGTTTAATTTGAACCACACTTTTATGGACGAAGATGACGTGACAATTTAGAATGACGTTTTGTATTGACATCTCGATTGACATTTGATGCAAGTTTTATATGGGCGCATGTCAATTTTAGTAGGTGCGTTCGATGACCTGCGTTGAATCGATCCTTGTGTTCAACACCGTGTTTGTGAGAGTGTTTGTAAAGTTTCGTTGAGATTCAACAACGACGGTTTTGTAGGAGAGCACGTAGCTTTCCTGGAAGCCGGGATCCCGTGACCGATGATCACGAAAGCGAATGGCTGAATATGTGAATGTGTGTGTGATTGGAATGGTCGAGGGAGGAAATGGGTTAAGTTTGGAAAGTCACTCTTAGGAGCGCTAACCAAGCGAATAGATTAATTTTTGTAAATTTGAGGATAATTGAAGAAAAAAAAATCGAGGAAAAGTTTTGGCAGAAAAGGATCGAGGAAAATCTTAAGAAAAGGAGATTCGAGGTTCGAGAAATTTACGAAAAACAAACAAGTTCGAGGAGATAGAGAAGGCGAAGAAAAAAAAGATAAGTAGAGTGGTTATTTATTCCCATTAATATTCGGGTTTGAATATTTTTATTTGCTAATCATTCGATTGAATTTATTCTTTTATTTCGTTTTAAAAATCAACAATTAGTGGTTAGATACGGTATCCTTTTCTTATGCGAGTTAACGGACCATTTTCTTTCTTTTTATCGGCCAAACGGTTCTCCGTTAGCCCTTGATAATTCATCCTTTTGTATCCTTTTGTTTTAAAACAGTTTGGGTTTTAATCCAGGGTTCGCCCACGGTTTCCCAAATAAAATTACCTAAGTCCCCATCTGGGCATATAAACCTGTGTTTTATTTACTTTATTGTTTCTACCTTCCGTTAAAATTAGTTTTGGAATTTTACTAATATGCCTAACAAAAATTCCTGGCGCCCACCCCACTGTACTTGCAATAAAACATTCATCAAATATATTCTTGTTGGCATATTCTTCCACAGAAAGAACCCACCCCAGCTGAGCAGCCGTGGTTGGTAACTTTTTTTATCGTGCTACTTGTTAGCACTTTTTTAAATTTTCTTTTGTCACTACGTTCGTTTATATAAATACAATCATTCCAGTCGTGACGTGGTTTAATCGGTCGAGTTGTTTTGTTGTTATTTGTTCGCGTTGTTTTTTTTTATAATCATTAATAATATTTCTTTTAATAAGAAAAATTATAATTATAATATTAATAAAAGAGGGGTCGAATACCGACTTCTCAAGGAGAAGAAAAAGTGCAAGAATTGGTTTGGAATTTGTTTGCATTCATCTGTTTTGGTAGTGTTGTGACGTGAAAAGTGTTTAATTAATATTAATTAATTTTTGTGAATATTTGATACTGTCCTTTTTTTCTCTTTTTATTAGGTTTAGCAAATATTGTAAGCATTCAAGGAATTTAATTAATAAGGATGCAATAAGTGAAGGGAAAAGAAAATACAACGAGGGAGCAGACTAAAAACCTTTTGTTCATTATTTTAATTTAATAACCAATTACGTTTGTTAGGGGTGATAGTTTTTTTTGGCGCGACGAAATTTTGTTTTTTTTTCTCTCTCGTGATAGTTTTACTTTCTAATGCGATTTACTTTTTGAGTGGAATAGTTTTAGTTGAGTTTTTTTTTGTTGAGTGTAAAAGCAATATTGTGGTTGCCAACTCGACTTTTTTTGTAAAAATTTTGTTAAGCAGTTTGAGTGCAGGTTTTTGTAACGGGTGATTTTTTAAGAGGTTTAGAACTTTTTTTAAAAAAAAAACACAAAAAATTCGAAAAAATGAATGAAATATTTATTTGAATCGATAGTTTGAACCTTGCAATTTAATGTTTAAAGATAATTTCATGCAAATGTTGACCGCGGCTGCGTCTCAGGTAGCCCATCCGCTGAGTCCAATTTTGGCATACTCTTTCACACATATCGGCCGGTATCTCACGAATGAATGCATGGATGTTGGCTTCCAGTGCGTCAATCGAAGCGGGCTTGTCCCTATAGACATTAGCCTTGACATACCCCCACAAAAAATAATCAAATGGTGTCAAATCGCACGATCTAGGCGGCCAATTGACCGGCCCGAAACGTGAAATTAACTGTTCACCAAACTCGCCTCGCAATTGCGCCATTGTTTCGCGTGCTGTGTGGCATGTGGCACCGTCTTGTTGAAACCACATATCATGCAAGTCAAGAACTTCCATTTCGGGCAAAAAAAAGTTTGTTTTCATCGCTCGGTAGCGTTCACCATTGACAGTAACGCTGCGATTCGCATCATCTTTGAAGAAATAGGCCCAATAATGCCGCCGGCCCATAAACCGCACCAAACAGTGGCTTTTTCGGGATGCATTGGTAGCTGTTGCAATGCTTCTGGCTGATCTTCACTCCAAATGCGGCAATTTCGCTTATTTACGTACCCATTCAACCAAAAATGAGCCTCATCGCTGAACACAAGCAGCGCGCGATGAACATTTCGAACCGAGCACGAATTTTGATAGTAAAATTCAATAATTTGCAAGCGTTGTTCATTTGTAGGACGATCCATGGTTAAATTGCAAACCAAACTGAAGCTGTTTGACAGTGACACAAGGTACTAAACACACGTCAGCTGTCAAAACCAGTGTTGCCAAAACCAAACCAGCTTAAAAATCACCCGTTATATTATTGCAATCAATTAAACTTGATATGAATTTAAAGACAATTTGATAGGATAGTATAGGGTTGCCAATAAATATTTTTTTCAGCCTATTAATACTTTGGTTCTATTGAACGCGATTTCGAGTTTCTAGTACGCGGAAGTTCTTGTTGTTGGGAAAACTTAACTTGTGTACCGGGGTTATTTTTTTTTTTAATTCTTTTATTGAAATTCACAAATTCGCTTTAGTTGTAGGTTGTTTGTTTTCTGGTTCACAGAATTACCAAACAAGTTAGATTAAAAAATTTGTTCTGAATTTAGTTGATTTTGGATTTTAGAGCTTAGGTATTTGAAAAGTGTAGGGTTACAAAGTTACTTGTAAATTTTTTTTTGGTTTTACTTTTCTTAATTAAAGCAAAACGCGTATAGTTCGTTCAGCACAGGACGAAGTGGCCTATGAAATGAAGGTCAGAGGTTTAAGAGTAGGGACGGTGGAGGAAGTGCGAAAAGCATTAAGGTCATCGAGGTTACTTGTTAAGAGGAACTCGATGGAGGTTAGTCTTTCTTACCCTTTTAGTTTTGAGGAGGATAGGGATGCCGTTAAGGCAAAAATTGAAGAGATTAAGGCTCTTCTAAAGGACCCACTGAAAAATCCGAAATCATCGTGCATTGGTAGGTTAGCTAGGGCACCTTGTGAGGCTGAAGATGAGGAAGAGGAAATTAGTTCGATAAGAAACGATATTTCGTTTTTACTAGGTGATCTTACAGGTGATAGTGAGATTAGCGATAGAGAAGAGGAGTCACCGAAAAAGAAGACTCCAGCTAGGGTAGAAACCCAACTTAAACCACAAGTTGGTCGGACAGAAACTAGTCCGCGGTTTTAGTTTAGCTAGGACTTCTTTAGAGTCCGCTTTAGAGACTGTAGCCAGACCCCTCTTTCCCAATGGGCACTTTGGGCAAGTGCCGAGGGCCCCGCTATCGATAGGGGCCCCCCGTCCCTAGTTCCTGTCAGATCACCAAACGGTGCCCAATATTTATTACCAAAAAACTTATATAATTCGAAGAAATCGAACCTAAATTACTGACTACAATACCAGCTTACTAGCTTTTACATGCGCGAAGCTATTCTACTCTCGCCCAAAAGCTAGGCTTTCCGACTTCAACATGCTTAGATAAATTTAAATAGTAGTAGTAATATGTGATTTTATTAATTCTTTTGGTACAAATTTATATACATGTTTCACAATAGAGCATTGGCTTTTGCCGTCAGCCGAAAAAAAAGAGAATTTTCTGTTTTATAAAACGGTAAGATCTTAGGTTTTGTCTGATCACTGTTTACTAAAAATTATTTTGTTTATTTAAAAAGCTTCGTTTATTATATTTTGTCGATACGAGAGTGCTGTTTTTATGTAGGTGTAGAGGTGGTTCCAGTTTTCTCCATTTAGGATTTGTATGGTCTCTTCGAATGATAGAGTTGCTTTTTTCCAGATCGATATTCGAATCTCTTTCAGAACTGGGCATCTTCCAATGAAATGCTGGATGTCTTCCCTTTCTCTAAGATTGCATAGAATACACGTAGGATTTATGTCGGTTCTATATGGCATATAATTTAATGGGAAGAGTTCACTTCTGGCTTTGCAGATTATGGATATCATATCAATACTGTGCACATCGTGAAAATAATTTGTAGGCCCGAGGTCGTGCTGGAGTAGCTTGTAGGTTTCCCTTGTAAGGCTGTTTTGGATTTGCCTTCGGAAATCCGTAATTTGGGCGTTTTCGATTTTTTCCAGGAGAAACTGCCGCGATTTACTCCACTCTGCATCTCTAATTTTCATTATTAATGGCCAAGTCTCGACCATTCGTTGAAGAACTGTATGTTTCGATCTTGTAGTTGTTTGACGATTCTATACGTAAGGCGATTCGTTGGTTGCGTCATCACCTTCTGGATGTAGTCGAAGTGAAGCTTTAGTGTGTAAATGTACAGTGGTGATATGCCCGTTTCTATGTGTAGTATATAGTTTGGGGTGCAATAAGGAAGTCTGAATATTCTTTTAATGAATTATCTGAGTAGTTTCTCAACTTCTTCAAATTGCCAGATGCCCCAGACTTGTGCTGCATAGCACATAATTGCCCTCATCACTGCTTCGAACACTCTATACTTGGCGCTCGGCACAACTTCCTTCTTGTAAAGGATTCCGCTCCAGCTGCAGTTTATTGCACGTTTTGCTTCTTTTAATTTTTCTTGGAGATGTTTCCTGAATGAGAGTTGAGGGGTGATGAGTACTCCCAAGTAACGGTACTCTTTAACTTTTGCTATTTCTTCGTTGTGCCAGGTCCATTTCTCGTTTCTTGCGTATAGTCCCGTCCCGTTTCTAAAGATCAAGATTTTTGATTTAGCAGTGTTGAGTGTGAGATTCCACAAAGTACAATATGCTTGGAGTTTGTTGATCATCAGATGCATACCATTTGGACTTTCGGCTAATATAACTATGTCATCCGCGTATAGCAAGAGTTTTATCTTTAGTTCAGCGTATGTTATTCCTCCGGGCAGATATTCAGTAAGGTCATCCAGAAACAGCGAGAATAAAAGTGGACTAAGAAGGCAGCCCTGCTTGACTCCTGTTTCAGTTTCAAACCATTCCGATAGCACGTTTCCATCCCAGACCGCCGTTAGGTTCCCATCATAAAGCTTTTGCAGTACTTTCAACATTTTCGTTGATACCCCAAGATTACTGAGTTTGTAGAGTAAGGCTTTTCTGTCAATGGCATCGAACGCTGCCTCGAAATCCACAAAGAACGCATAAAGCTTTTTCCCTCTATCCAGATATGATCGAGCGATACTGGTGAGGGTGAAGATGTTATCAATCGTGGAATAACCTTTTCGGAATCCGGCTTGATACTCACTGAGCAAGTTGTTTCCATGAACCCATTCCGTCAGTCTTTCCAGGAAAATGCCTGTGAAAATTTTTGTGTCCGTGTTTAGAAAGGAAATGCCTCTATAGTTGCTTGACTCCATTCTTCAATATAGGAAATATTATGCTTTTTTTAAGACTTGTAGATAATTCACCAGTGTTAAGAATGGAGTTAAACGTCTTTGTTAGTTCCTCAATGAAGGCATTCGTTGCATTTTTGAAAAATTCACTAGGAATACGATCTTCTCCTGGGGCTTTATTACAACTACTGCGATTTATGACTCTAGTAACGTCCAGCTGTGTAATTGGCCGATCTAAGATTTCGATTTCCAGAAAAGGTGCTGCATATTGTAATGCGTTGCCCGTGAGATTCTTATTCAGGAGATTTTTAAAGTACTCGGCTAAAACAGCAGATTTGTATAGTTTGTTTGCTTTTTGGTACATTAGTTTAGCATGTGTGGAGCCTTCTTTTCGTAATAGCCGTAGTGCCATAAAAGATTTTTTCCTGGCAGCTTCGCACTCCCAGTCATACCAAGGTTGTTTTCCCTTGCTTCTTGATTTCGTTTGTAGTAGCCTGGCAGCGTCTACTATACAATTTGTGAGGGTATCTAACTTTATTGCTGATTCTATATTTCTTTGGACAGTCCGATTTAGTTCGTGGTATAGATTTAAGGTGTATCTTTCTTTATTTCATTCGTTCCATTGAAGTTTGGGCAGTAAGGACCTTTGTTTATCAGTTGTATAATCTCTCTGCGAGTCTAGTTTCAAGGTAAAGGCGATTGGTAGGTGATCAGACTGAGTAAGCTCCTTAACTTCAAAGTCGTGTACGCATTGAAGGCCTAGTCCTTTTGCGAAAAGATAGTCAATTGTTGAGCACGCAGAACCTCTTATGAATGTTAAATTTCCCTCCTTGTCACTCTTGGAGCGACCGTTAATAAGTGTGAGTCCGATGGTTTCACACATTTCGATCAGTTTTTTCCCGTTTCCATCTACTTGTTTGTCCTTTGAAGATCTCTGTTCCGTGATAGATTCTGGTGTTTCTTCCGCTTCTACATTGAGAATTTGGGTATTTCCAACTCTTCCGTTAAAATCGCCTACCAGTAGCACATTATCCTTTTCAAGATCCAATAGTAGGTTATATAAGGTCGTAAAGTCTTCCATCCATTTATTGCAATTAATATAAGTTGGGATCACAAGCATTTTTCCCCTTTCCGTTTATACTTCAATTACATCCTGGTTTAAACGTTTCACAAAGTTGCATCCCCATTTCTTCTTGAAGTCTAGTTTAATGCCATACAGACATCCTCCGCTGGCCCTACCGTGCGTAAATCTTCTTTTTGCTGGAATGCATATTAGTTCATAGTTTTTAAAAAAATGATCAAAGCGTTCAATATTTCTCTCTACATAAGTTTCATACAACATAAATATATCATAGTTATTTATAAATTGAAAAAATTCATTAAATAATAATTTATTTGCTAAGCCTGCTATATTAAAAGATAAAATTTTTACAAAATATACGTTAATTTTAGTTTTTGTTTCATGGCTGACGGCATTACAATTAAAGACGCTGAGTGCGTTAATTGCTTCTGGTTCTAAATGAGCCGCTGCATTCGCCCACTCCTGCGTTTACACCATAATCTGCCAATTCGTTGCTGTCATTGCTGTCACCTAGCAGCTGTTCCATAAATGACAGTCCTCCATTTTCATTGCAAGAAATTTTATTGTTTTTGTTTACAAAATAATTATATTTATGATTTATTTTTAATTTGTCGCCTCTTATTTGCAGTTTTAAGTTCGGTTTTTTTGATGATATTTCGTTTTTTTGTTTCAGTATGCGTCTCCTTCTTTCTCGTGCCGCGAATGTTTAGTCCCTATGCATAGAAATGCCCCCCCACGCAGTTTGCTTGCCGATTGCAAAAGCTGGCCAATGAGCTCTCTTTTTTATAACTCCATAATAACGTTTCCTGAATTTGCTCTCGTGGATTTGAGTTCTCTTGCTGATGTAATAATTGCGGGATTTTGGCTATGAAGCAGGTCTAAGCAGAGAGACTTAGCTTTTTCAACAGGAGCCATATCTTCTTCTATCGGTAGGTGGACAACTATGTTTTTTTCATTGGCCTTACTAGAAAGCCACTCAACTTTTTGTTCAAGCGAAATGCAGCGAGATTCCATCGTTTGCAATTGATTTTGAAGGTTAGAGTTTTCTTGATGCAGCGAGTGGAGTTGGCTGCCGATGGCCTCTCATCGATAGCCATGAAAACATTGTCGCGGATAAGGACTTTTAAGTTATTTGAAGACATATGGCCCACAGCCAATCCTTCCATCGCCGTTTTTTGTTTCTGCGGCGTGTAGAGAGGGGAGATTTCTGCTAACCCGCGCTTGGTTTGCGAGGGAGTGTTGGAGAGATAACCCTGTCCATTACTTGGTGGTGACCGGTGCATCTTATATAAATATATATATTTGCGCTTATGAGCTTTTTTTTATTTGTTTTTATATCTTATTTCCAGTGATTATTCAAGTTTTGTGTGATAATTTTGACTCACCCTTGTTAAGAAATGGGAACACTATCTGTTGTTTATGTTTTTGGCCAATTACTTCGGGATTATTAAGTGATTTTTTTTAAAAGAACCAGGAGCCAACTACAAACTCGATCTTAAACGGTTATAAATCTCTCTCTTTTTAAATATGTAATGGTATACTAAGCACATACACATTTTAAAGAACAATCATCAGTCGTATATTCATCAGTGTGATTCCCTCCATTTAAATTAAGCGAACGAAGCGAAGCATGAAACTCCAAGTTTGAATTAACCGATTAATTTAATTGACTTTATATTTAAGGAGATGGTGGAATGGAATCCCATACAAGTTTGGCCCTGGTTTGAATATCGATGTCCAAGAATAATTTATGCCACATTAGTTAGGTATATAAATCCTAATAATATTTACATATTATATTTATTTACAATGAGTTTTAATAAAACAATGGAATTTGTGATCTGATAAATTTTTTTTTTTGAGAACTTCGGTTCACATTGAGGTTTTTTTTATTATATATGAAGACTTTTTTATAATCACTTCCGTATATTTTACATAAAAACAATAATTTGTCAAATATCCATTCGCAATATAGACAGAGAAGGCATTCGCAACATGACGATTCTTTTCGTACTTAATAAATATGTGTGGTATGATGGAAAATACGTATTTTACGAAGTATTTTGCAGTAAAACTACTCTAACATATTAAAAACCGCAAATACTACAATCATATCTGTGTAAACGCTTAATTTTCCTTTATGATAACTATGACATTTGTCTTCACTAGCGTTACATGAAACGTAACCATTGTAGTTAGCACTACACTTTGGGAAATTTAAAAAACAAAGTAAACAATTAAATTAGTTGTGGAGAGAAAAAAATTCTGAAAATTTTTTTGACGAAGTTTTCAAACAAAAACTAGGTAGGTAGTGCTAAGTTGACACTCTCAGTCCAGTCATTAGAAAAGGAAATTAGAAAATCTAAATATGGCATTAATTGAAGCTTTTTTGTTGTAAATTAGTTGTGGTGAGAAAAAAATTTTTTGACGAAGTTTTCAAACAAAAACTAGGTAGGTAGTGCTAACTTGACACTCTCAGTCCAGGCATTAGAAAAGGAAATTAGAAAATCTAAAGATGGCATTAATTGTAGCTTTTTTGTTGTAAATTAGTTGTGAAGAGAAAAAAATTCTAAACATTGTTTTGACGAAGTTTTCAAACAAAAACTAGGTAGGTAGTGCTAAGTTGACACTCTGAGTCCAGGCATTAGAAAAGGAAATTAGAAATTAGTTGCACTTTTATGGGTGATACTAAATTTTGCGAAGCCCCATAGCGTGAAGTTAGCATCGCCATTTTTGATTTTCCAAAACACAAAGTTGTGCTGTAATGCACTTAACTTGTGCTGCCTTGTGCCGTAAATATTTTTCCAAAAATTCGCAAATTTGCGAATGTTACGGATGTAATTTTTTCCAAAACCAACATTTTTTTAAATCTCAAAGTTGTGCTGTATTGTCACGAAATATGTAAGTAAAATAGATCAAAATGATTTGCCTGAATCGGTCTGAATTCGTTATAATAATATTAATTAATTAATTTGTTTTTGTTACATAAATTTTTGTTAAGAAACATTTCTTGGTAGTTTGAGTTTTATTTTATTTCTAAATCTACTTCGGAAATTTTGGATTTATTTCGTTTTGTTCCACATTTGATTTGAAATATTGAATCCTAAGTCCGAATCCCGGACCTGATCCCACCTCATAATTCATACCGAAAACACATTCCACATAAATATATAACATATTACATATTTAATGACACCAGTTCCTTGTTGCCATTTAGCTTTGCCTACAAGCTGAAAAATCAGCTGATGTATAAGATTGCATAAGGATGTGTTTTTTTATAATTCTACCTCCTTGTTACACTCGTTTCGATTGTTTCTCCATTTCACTCGACTATTCGTTGATACGATATGAATAGTCAAATACTACAATTGGGCTTTTCGAGAAACTATCTTTGTCTTTTCTCCTTCTTGTTTTTACAGTTATAAGGTTTATTCAGCGTGGCTGTTCGGAACAGTTTAGAACAGTTTCGAACAGAAAAGTACAACTTTTTGCTGTTCAATGAGGAATTTTCTGTTCTAAAATGTTCTGGTTTGCTGTTCAATGAGGCTGTCTAGAACACTTTGGAACAGTTTCGAACAGGATTTTCTGTACTAGCTTTTTAGGTAGAACAACTTAGAACAGATTTCCTGTTCTAACTTGTTCTGACGTGCTGTGCTGTTCTGTTCTAATCTGTTCTGTTCTAATCTAACTATTTTGTCACTGAACAAACCTATAGAATCCTAGTCAGAGGTTAAACAAACGAATACAAACATACATCAGCGAATGGTCTTTTCAGTGATTTTTATTATTCGCTGTTTTTTCAATAAAAATATAAGTTTTTAATATTATTGGTCTCTTAAATTTTAGTGTAATACCATTTTATTCAATAGTTTGAAACGTTTTTGTGAGGAGAAAAAAACAAGCATTACGATGTTTACATTCCACTAAAACAATCAAAGAGTTTGTTTAACCTCTGGGAAGCTTTGCTTTTTTTGTTTGCGTGTTTCAACTGACACCTGGGCGAACTTCCCAATCTAAAGCAATTGGTTTTGATTGGTGGAACATACGTAGGACCCACAGTACACAAATCTAAGGTAATATATTGCGCAGGTTGTCAGTCAGAAATTAGAAATGGCGGCTCGAGTGTCTACGAAAACTGCACATGGCATTACTAGAAACAACAACAAATATAAGCATTTTGATAAGTAAAGAGACACTGGATCCGCCATTTTCACAGATGCGCAGAACTGAACAAAAATTTAAACGCTAATGATATTACCTTTAATATATGTACCTTGCGTAGGACCAGCGTCTTTAGATGGAGTATTTTTTGTTCACGGCAGATCCACTGATCTCTATAATACACTGGATAGCGTATGCACACAACAAAGTTGAATCGATTTGAAGAATTGTTATATTATGAAGCTGACCACTTTTTGTATTACAGTATAACATATAAATTAGAATAAATGACAGATGACAACAATCATAATCTTTTTTTTTGCGACTTGAGATGTGAGAAAAATTCTGGTGTAAGTGTAAGTATTTATTTATTATTATTATTTTCTTTAACTTAAAATTTTATGACTCATCATTTTTGTGTTTTAATTTCAGGTAAAGCAGATTCTCTACAGTTTCAGAGCAAAATTCAATCCCAAGTTCTAGAGGAAGTGGCCGAAGAACTCATCCAAGTCAACACTGCGTCTATTTTATTTGCAAATTACAAAGGAATGCCTGTTGTCTGCCAACCGAGACCCAGTACTTATAGCATCGTTAGTCCTCCAGCCAAGGGCAAGCCAAGGTAATGCACTTACAACTCAGGACTATAACCGGCTGAAATTGGTGTTGTTCCTAGGAATGCATTGGGAATGTAGAAGTCTTCAAAGAATACATGCTTCCCAAAAAGACGGTCCATTTACACTGTAAGTAAATTTTTTTTAATAAATTATATTCATTCACAAAATGGGGTAAATTGAAATGACTTCTTTGTTTGGTTTTAGTGCCTGGCTTAAATAGTTCGTAACAAACTCGGCATTGCTTCAGCTGTAATTGGATTTGATTTTCATCAAGGCTCTTGTCATTCGCATTACGATGGTTTTGTTGTTTGTGCAAAATTCACTGAACTGTTATAACTAGATGCTTGGAACAAAGGCCAAGAGAAATATGGAATTCGTGTTTATGCAAATTGGAAGAAACAAATTAAAGGTTAAGATAAATTATGTTTTTTTCCGTTTTAAGTATCATAATCTGTATTATTTGATTTATTTTGGTATGTTTTGTATTTTCTAAAAAAAAGTTTTATTATTCAATTTAGATCACTTTCGATCCAGAATAAATAATGTTATTTGTTTTCTTTTGAAAACCAAATAATGCAAGTTTTTCGTTCATCAGAAAAGTATTCTTTCGAGATCAACAGTTTTTACACAGAAGTTTGAGTTGGTTTCGTAGTGAGAGCGGTAATATAATTTAGTTTTGTTTAGTTAATATCGAGTTTTTAATACAAATTTATTTGTAGTTTGGTGGGATTGAAGCCACTTTTGCAATTAAAGACAGCTGGTGGCTTGGCATTTGAAGAAAATGACCATAAAAGTAGCTGTAGAAGGGAACATTCTCACAGCATCGGTGTTGGAGTACAAAATATTCCCTAACCGATTTATGAAGAAATGTGTCATCAAACCCGAAATGGTAAGTTTGAAAAGAATTTTTCTATTGAAAAATTTTGAAAATCATCTATTAATTGCAGAAGTACAAATTGATATCCAGGCAACATTGGAGAAAGCACAAGTTTCAAACAGCATAATCTTCTCGCGGACTCCCGACGATCTAACAGAACCGGTTTTTAAGTCCATACTGCATCAGTATGATTCGATCGGTTTGTCAGATAATTTCATTCAAAACAAGGGTTGCAAACAGCTGGCAAAATCCCTCAATGCAATTGTATTAAAAGTGAGAGTCTGGATAGATAAATTTCATCAAATGCAGGATTAGATTAGAAGATATATAGAGGTGCTAAGTTTGAGCCATAATACATTGGGGAACAAGAGTATTCGGTCGTTGGACAAATTAACAAAAGGATGTACATATTTAAGTCATTTGTCGAATTGTGGTATCATAAACTTCTTTGAATTCGATTTGAAATTCTTTAACTGACTGAGTTTGAGGCGAGTTTCAATTCTCTCACACCGGAGTGCTTTAGGAAGCTGTTGACCTTGTAAATAGCAGTCGGTTGCAGAATTTGAATTTAAGTTATTGTGTGGAATTGGATAGGAACAGCGCAGTTCAAGTTCAAGAACTAGCAGGACGTTACCTAACCGGTGGAGATGTGTAGAAATTCGTGCAGTCTTAACATAGCGTTAAATTTAGCATAGAACAAACAAAGTGTTAAATTTAGCAGAGAACCCCTCGTTATCTCGTTTTGCTCGACAGTATGCGCTAGCCGAACTGAGCTCTCTTTGCAAGTTGATTATTGCCAACTACTCTAAGATCAACGATGTTCGAAAACTTGATACCTGTTCAGAATCTAAGCTTCAGCCGAATTTTATTTCAAATGCAGAAATAAATCGATAGAGGAATGTTTGTAATGACCGATGGAGAGATAGGGGTAAGATAAAGATATTTGAGACACATTTTGTTTACTTGGTCAATGATCAAGATTTATTATGCTATTCTCGGAACAGTAATAGTTCATTTATTATTTTTTATAAAATGTTTTAAAAATATTTTCCAAAGTATATAAATTCATCTGAAACATGGAATTTCACAGAGATCTCGGTTCTTCAGTTCTCTCATGGGTTAAACTCACGTTTAATTGCAGCCAAAAGCAGTTCCCTTACGTCAAGATGCACTTTCGAAGTTCGCCAATAGAGACATAGTAATTTGGATGGAAAGAAGTAAAAAAGGATAGGTATGTAAAATGTGTGTTATTTCTCTCGTGGTCGTGGTGTGTTACGAGTTGTATAATGTATTTTCATTTCATACTGTCAGTAACGTTTCAGATGTAACAGTTTATTGGAAACATTTTAGTTTGAAAGGTACGGAATTTTGTTTTTTGTTTTTGAAGTTTAGAAAATTAGAATTTCACAAGTCCTTATAATATAAATTATATATACTTCTGAAATACACCAGTCAAGTAGAAGACTTAGCACTGTTTAGTTGGACTTGTTGAATTATTGATTCAAAATATCTTTTAACGGCCTTTAGTCCAGTTGACTAGTAAGGGCCTTGTCAATACGCAATTTTGATTAAGTTCGGTTCAACTTACAGTCAATTAATTCATTTAAGTTGAAATGAACTTAATTAAAATTGCGTATTGACGAGGCCCTCACTAGTCAACTGATGAGTCGAAGCGAGATCGCCGGGACAAAACGCCAATTTGTATGGACTTTGAATCAATTTTACAAGTCACGTGTCGTTGATTTTGCAAGAAATGTATAAACAAATAATAGTACAAAATTAAAAGAGAAAAATTGCCGTTTAGATTAATTAGATAAAATTTTGAATAATTCAGTAGGTATACTTTTTTTGGTTTTAAAAATTTTGTATTCAACACTGTTATAACATATTTAAAAAACAAAATAAAGTAATAGATTTAAAGCCAGTCATTTTATCAAACAAATTATGCTTTTCTTTCGTTCATGTCGGCTCCACTGGACATGAATGATGTCCATAACATCGGAACCACAATCCAGTTCACAATCTGATGTGTATGGATAATTGGAAAAGTCACCGCATGACATGGATTTTTGTCCATACAGTGAGTTTTTTTTTCTAAACATGTTAATAATCCGAGCATCATTCATGCCCAGTGGAGGCAGCATGTTATGTTCAGACAAACCATGATTCAGAATGTAAACACTGTCAGTCAAAACTTTCAGTAAAAATCATTCAGCAGCAAAATAGACGCGCCTTTGAGCATTCGCACGCTCATGATTATTAAAACTTATTTAACTCACATGAGTGTCACGTTCGCAGCAGCCTCGCCATCGTATACACCCAAACGAAATAATGTTAAATTAATAAATAAAAATCTAGATACACCCCTGAAGAAGTCGTGAAAAACGACGAAACGTTGGGAAAAGATGAAATAAACTTGTTTTATTTGCATTTAAATACAAATTGACCAAAAAAGCCTACTTAAACTAATTAAAAATATAATTGAAAATAATTGGTCAAATAATATAATCGTTAAGAAATAATGTATTGTCAGGCAAGGAAGCTCATCACGACTCGCGTCTATTTTGTTCAGCCAGCTAATTTGCAACTTCCGAGCAACTTTTGAGAATTTAAAGCTGGCCATACACGATCGAGCCAAATGGCTCCCCGAGACAAATTGCATCGTGTGATTGGGCTTAACCGAGCCATTTGGATTTTCAATTATTTAATACACACAAACCTAAGCAACTTGCTCGTCTACTAGCTCACCTTTTTTGCGCAAGCCAACAGCGACGCAATGCCAACTAAAAGTTGCCTAGTGGGCGGCAGGCCTTTGAAAATTTAACTTTTCTATTTGTAGTCCATTGAAATGTTACATTGATTTCGCAACGTTTTATAGCACGTTTTTATAGAAAAGTAAATTAAAAAATACAAACATACATATTTAAAAGTTGCACGGAAGTTGCCTAGTGGGCGAGGGCAAGCAACTTTAGTTGCTCGGAGTAGCCGGAAACACCCAGAAATTAAAACTTGCCGGCAACTAAGCTACCTAGTGGCCGTCAGGCCTTAAAGTGAATATAATGACTGCTTTTAAACGATACAATTTCTTCTTGCGATTTTTACATGCCGCCTCCACTGGGCATGAACGATGCTCGGATTATGAACATGTCTAGAAAAAAACCAATGGAGCCACAAAAGTCGATGACACGTGGTGACATTATCCGTACAAGTCAGATTGTGGATTGGATTGAAGTTGTGATGTTGGACATCGTTGATGCCCAGTGGAGGCGGCATCTTAGGCCAGGCGCGCACATGCAACTAAACAGTTTGGTTTCGATTTTGAGCACTCGAGATTATATGAGAGTCCGCCGGTTTATGTGCGCGGACTCTCATATAATCCCATAGTGCTCAAAATCGCAATCAAACTGTTTAGTTGCATGTGCACGCCTGGCCTTATACTATGTTTCCACCGACCACTAAACCGAGATTTGATAAGATTTGCCATAATCTTCTTCAAATCTCGAAGATTTACCATACAAATTTATTTCGTAAATCTAGAAGATTTCAAATAAATCTTGTTTAATCTTCATAGGGCAAATAGTTTTACGAACCAATTTATGTCGCACTGAACGCATTCATTGGAAAATCCAACCCTTCTTGCTTCTTTTGCCAAAAACGAAACTTTTTGTCTCACTTCAACTTCATACGAAAAAATGAAACAAAATTTGCATTTTGAGAGGTACTGTCAAAGCTAATCTATTTTTTAATCTTTTTGTGTGGTGGAAACACTACATAGATATATTTAATCTAAATCGAGATAAACCTTCGGTGGAAACATAGTATTTATTAAGCACGTAGGCGAGGGACGTATCTGGTGACCAGGGTAGATGAAATTGCTGAGGTTGAGGTTTATTCTCGATTTTCCATCCCAATCTCAATGAAGGAGGAGGATATTACCTTAAAGTCACGGCCGACGTTCTGGGTACACTATAGAACTCTTAGTTTGACAGGTGTCAAAATATGCCAGCATTTTTGGTGTGGCGGATTGAAAAAACGGAGTACCCCTATCGATTAAGGGGGTGGATATTACCTTAGTGTCTCGGCCGACGTGCTGGGTCCACTAGAACACTTACAATTAGTTTGACAGGTGTCAAAATATGCCAACATTTTTTGTATGGCGGATCGAAAAACGGAGTAGCCAATCGATTTAGGAGGTGGATATTACGTTAGTGTCTCGGCCGACGTGCTGGGTCCACTTGAACACTTAGTTTGACAGGTGTCAAAATATACCAAAATTTTTTGTATGGCAGATCGAAAAACGGAGTACACCAATCGATTAAGGAGATGGATATTACATATAATATAATATGAAGTGCTCGTTTCTATCGCTAATGCATTGTAGTGCCTGGGACCATGATAGGGGGCGCTATTTCATTTTCGGTTAAGATAAAGTCTTAGAAGATATCGTACAGCTGCTATCAATTGTAAGTCATAATTTGCTTATATTCTTTCTAAATTGTTCTACTTTAAAGTAATTCTTGAAATTAATA
Organism: Leucozona laternaria; assembly: GCA_932273885.2. Taxonomy (NCBI): domain Eukaryota; kingdom Metazoa; phylum Arthropoda; class Insecta; order Diptera; family Syrphidae; genus Leucozona; species Leucozona laternaria. Next base: position 141,083,607 of record OW026366.1, read on the forward strand.
AGTGTTTGTTTACTATTTTAAAGATTTCAATATCTTCTTTTTTAGTTTTTTTCTCCAATGTGCAGAAAACTCAGTGACCGAAACTTGAACAGCGACCCCTATGAAAGGTTCGGATTCGAATAAAAACAAGCACTCCATATTATATATCCTCTAAGATATCACCTTAGTACCTCGGCCGACGTGCTGTGTCCACTAGAACACTTACAATAAGTTTGACAGGTGTCAAAATATGCCAAAATTTTTTGTACGGCGGATCGAAAAACGGAGTACGCCAATTGATTTTGGAGGTGGATATTACCTTTGTGTCTCGGCCAACGTGCTGGGTTCACTAGAACACTTAGTTTGACAGGTGTCAAAATATGCCAACTTTTTTTTGTATGGCGGATCGAAAAAAGCAGTAGACCAATCGATTTAGGAGGTGGATATTACCTTAATGTCTCGGCTGACGTGCTGGGTCCGCTAGAACACTTAGTTTGATAGGTGTCAAAATATGCCAAAATTTTGTGTACGGCGGATTGAAGAACGGAGTACTCCAATCTATTAGTTGAAAATTATGTTAAAAAGAAATTGCCTTCATTAAATGTGTCGTTTAAATGTTTAAAAATGCAATTTTCGTACGAACGCCGCATATCATCTTTCAAAATTTTTGCACCTGATCACGTTTGTGATTTACTACTTTCTCCAGGATTTTGGCCAAAATACTCTATTGCTCATGAGTTTAAGAACAATCCAAGGAAGAATAATTTTGCAAGAAATCCACCTGTTCAACCATCAAAAAACTGATAATCTATTATCAAAATGTGGGAGGAATGAAAACGAAGTTACAGATTTTGACGTTGTAATCTTAACAGAAACTTGGCTTAACTCTTCTGTACTTGACGCTGAAATAGTTTCACCTGAATATAATCTTTATCGTTTGGACAGGAATTCTTCGAACAGCCTACATAAACAAGGAGGTGGAGTACTAATTGCTGTTAAATGTTGTTACAATTCTAAGGTTATAAATGCACATTTGTGCACAGACTTGGAACTTATTACTGTTGAGTTATCGTCTTCACATTCTTCGTATGTCCTGGTTGCATTATATATCCCTTCAGGGTCTCTGGCATTTTTATATGAGAAATATTCCTCTGCTATTACTGAAATAGCTCAATCTACAAAAAACTCTAAAATCATGGTCTTTGGAGACTTTAAATTAACAAATCTCGACTGGCAGCTTGATGAGGATGATAAGTCATCATATAATGTATTCGAACGTGGTCCTTTATTTGAAAGAAATTTTATCGAATCAATATTTCTTACCGGAATGAGCCAAATCAATGAAATTCCAAATGAAAATGTGCGTTTTCTTGATCTCGTTTTTACTGACAGTCCATTATTATGTGAAGTTTCTAATGTTCAAGACTACATGCTACCTAAGGTGCCTCATCATTGTGCTTTACAGTGTGATATTACACTAAGTGATGAACTGAACAGATTATCTCTTAGCACACGGAAAACTGCATTTAATTTTAAAAAAATAAATATTGCTAAAATTGATGAATTTTTTAATAATCTTGACTGGAGTAGAATATTGATTGCGGATGATGTAAACAAGTCTGTTGAAAATTTTAATGGTATATTGAATAGCTGTATTAAGCATTGTGTTCCTACCAAAATATTGAGTCATGACCATACATCGTTTCATTGGCTAAACAAAGATCTAAGACGTTTAAGGAACTTAAAAAATAAATACCACTAAAAATGGAAAACAACACATAGTATTTATAACTACCGATCTTTTGTTTATTATAGAAGACTATTAAATAATAATTTGAGAACATCATATAAAGCCTACATTGCCAGAATTAAGTGCAATATTTCAAAAAATCCTCAAGCTTTTTGGAATTTCATCAATTCTAAACGAAAATGCTCAACCTTTCCCTCAACTGTGCAATATAAAGATAAGACCTCAAGCTGTGATAATGAAATATGTGATATGTTTTCCGACTTTTTTCAACAGACCTATAGTACTAAAAAAGTAAGATGCTGTGATAAGACTGAACCTCAATCGAACTGTGATATACCTTTCTTAAGACTGAATTAAGATGAAATAGTGCAATACATTGACGATCTAAAAGATAATTATGTCCCTGGCCCTGACAATATTCCGTCTATATTCGTTAAATCATGTTAGTCTCACATTTCGTCCGCTATGACATTTATATTTAATTGTTCTCTGTCAACTGGTGTTTTTCCTGAATTGTGGAAGTCTTCTTACTTAATACCTCTTCATAAAAGTGGCAGAAAAAATTTAGTTGAAAATTATCGTGGCATAGCAAAACTTTCATGCATTCCAAAATTATTTGAAAATGTTGTGTGTAAACACATTCAGTTTCACTGCAGAGGATTAATTGCACATGAACAACATGGTTTTTGCAGTAACAGGTCAACTTGACCGAAGGCCTTCAAACTGATGTATTCTATGGTGACTTAAGTAAAGCATTTGATAGAGTTTGCCATAAAATACTTTTATTTAAATTAAACTGTTATGGATTTCCAAACTGGATGTTGACTTGGATAGCATCCTACTTGAAAAACAGGACCCAATATGTCAAACTGAAAAATGTCATCTCTAAAACCATAAACGTCGTATCTGGAGTTCCCCAAGGAAGTCATATTGGACCTATTCTTTTCTTACTTTTCTTCAATGACATGCACACTGCTATCTTGTACAGTAAGATTTTGATGTTTGCTGATGATTTCAAACTAATATATGGTTTTAAAAGTAATAACGGTTATCTGTTTCTTCAACATGACATTGATAAGGTGTCTGAATGGTGCTCACAAAACGGAATGGATCTTAGCACTAATAAGTGTAAGATAATGACCTACTCTCGGAAACGATATCTGGCTGACTCCTTCTACTTTGTTGACAATATTCTTGTTAGCCGAGTTGATATGTTTAATGATCTGGGAGTACTATTTGACATTAAACTTTCCTTCAATCTTCATATCGATACAATAATTAGCAAAGCAAGGGGCCGTCTTGGATTAATAATGAGGTTCTCAAAGGAGTTTAATGATCCTAACATCTTTAAAACACTTTACTGTGCACTGGTTCGCCCTGTGTTGGAATACTGTAGTTGCGTTTGGTGTCCTAGCTATGACAACGCTATTAACAACTTGACAGTGTTCAAAAACGTTTCCTGCTGTATGCCCCTCGACATCTTCCATGGAACCCAACGCAACACTTACCGCCATATGAAAGTCGATTAAATCTTCTAAGCATGTCGACACTGGAAAAAAGGAGAGAGGTTAATAATGTCATGTTCTTATTTCAACTTCTGTCGGGATCTCTTGACTCATCTTATATTCTAAGTCAACTCAACATCAATACCCGTCCAAGATCTACTAGAAATCCAGCGTTCTTCTACATATCTAGCTCAAGGGTCAATTATGGTTTAAACGAACCTCTTAGGCCAGGCGCGCACATGCAACTAAACAGTTTGGTTTCAATTTTGAGCACTCGGGATTATATGAGAGTCCACCGGCTTATGTGCGCGGACTCTCATATAATCCCATAGTGCTCAAAATCGCAACCAAACTGTTTAGTTGCATGTGCGCCACTGGCCTTAATGCTATGAGTCGAGACTTTAATAAATTTTATAGTTTAATTGATTTCAATAAATCTGCACCATGTTTGAAACTTATTTTGTATTCTAGACAGTCAAATTAAATATGATTGTATCTTTGTTATGTTTATTATTTGAATTGTTATGTAAACAAATTGTTAAACTAAACTGTAAAACATTTTAAACAACTTTGACGTGATTGTCTGTTGAAATGAAATAAAATAAAATAAAATAATAATAAAGGGTTTTCGAATAAGAGGTGTTATTTTGATATTCAAAGAAAAATGGCATTTTTTGAGATAAATGATCGGATGTTTATTTCATTATAAAGAGGAAAGTATGCCGTTAATAATAATGGAACACAACATCAGCCAAATGACCGCCACGACCACGCTTACAGGACCATATCCTTTTCATGAAATTTTCCATAACCAAATCGCAAAGTGGCTGCCCTATGTCCTCGATAGCCTCACGAATTCCATCTTTGAGGTCTTGAATCGACGCTGGGCTGTTGGCGTAGATCACCTCTTCGAGAGATAACACGGTCCGGAAACTTTTCCCGTAAAAGATCGATGGTTTCATTGCTTGTGTGGCACGTAGCGCCGTCTTGTTGAAAGTAAACGTTGTCCAGATCAATACCATCCAATTCCGGCCATAAAAAATCATTAATCATCTCTCGATAGCGCAATCCATTGACCGTAACTGTTGCTCCAGCCTCATTTTCGAAAAAGTAAGGTCCAATGACCCCGCCGGACCATAAACCGCACCAAATAGTCACGCGTTGAGGACGGAGAGGCTTTTCAACAATAACTCTTGGGTTTTCCGAGCCCCAGATGCGACAGTTTTGCTTGTTGACGTAGCCTCCGAGGTGGAAATGGGCCTCATCAGTCAAGATGATTTTTCGATGAAATTCCGGATCATTTTCATGCATTTCAAGGACCCAATCAGCAAGGACACGACGTTGTTGATGATCAGCCGGCTTGAGTTCTTGTGTTAACTGAACTTTATAAGCCTTAAGACCCAAGTCTTTATGCAAAATACGGTGTAATGACGTTTGTGGAATGCCTAATTCCAAAGAACGACGAGGAATGGACAAACCTGGGTTTTCTTCAACACTTTGGGCTACAACAGCAATATTCTCAGTTGTTCTTGAGCGACGTGCACGGGTTTTATTCTTCACATCACTAACTTGTCCCAACAGCTCGAATTTGTCCACCAATTTCTGTATTGCGGTCCGACAAGGTGCTTCACGACGACCCAAAAATGTTTTAGTTTAACGAACCGTCTCTGCCAAATTTTCACCATTTTTATAGTGAATTTTAATAATTTCAATGCATTGTTGAAGCGTGTATCGTTCCATTTATATTAATGGCGTAGTTTCTACTTGTCAAATGTCAAAAAATGCCAGCTTCAAAAGTGACAGCTACCGACAGCTTTGTTCAATGTCAATTTTCAGAGCAGAGAGGCTTTTAATTATTTACTTTGCGAAACCACTAAAATTCGATGTGATATACATTAATTAAAAGAAAACTACAAATTTTACTTCACTGATTCATAAATCAGAAAAAAAGTCGAAATCTAAGCACCAAACGCCAAATTCTTTTTAGTTTGCTTTCACCATTTTGATTTTTGCATCCATCCACTTACGAATGAGCGGTCGATGAGCGCTCTTCACGTCCGACGGCAAAAGTTAACGAAAACTAGACGAAAAGTACCAAATCGGAATTCTGGGCACAAGATATGAATTCTTTGTATTCGCTCGGTTTCGTACGACCACTTGCGTGGCCTTCCGACTATTCTAGTTCTACCTTAAGGAGGTGGATACTACGTAAGTGTCACGGCCGACGTTCTGGTTTCGTTTATAAAGAGGAAAGTATGCCGTTAATAATAATGGAACACAACATCAGCCAAATGACCGCCACGACCACGCTTACAGGACCATATCCTTTTCATGAAATTTTCCATAACCAAATCGCAAAGTGGCTGCCCTATGTCCTCGATAGCCTCACGAATTCCATCTTTTAGGTCTTGAATCGACGCTGGGCTGTTGGCGTAGATCACCTCTTCGAGAGATAACACGGTCCGGAAACTTTTCCCGTAAAAGATCGATGGTTTCATTGCTTGTGTGGCACGTAGCGCCGCACAGTGGTGCGAGAGCGGAAAAAAGTCTTTTGAAAAAGTAATATCTATCTTTTTAAACTTTATGTTTAAGTACTCTTAGATAACCCGAGCTTATGATTTAAAAGTATTTTTTAACATATATATTGTATGTTCTGATTTACAAGCCCTCAAAATTGAAAAATAATTTTACTCAAATCGCGAACCATATTTTCAACAAATTTTGAGATGTTTTTTTCCGAAGTTCCTTTAAATAAATTCTCTAGCTTCTTAAAAAATTTAATTGTTTTATTTTCGATTATCTAAAAATAAAAAAAAAAACATTGATTATTTATAAAAGATACCTTCCATAAGTAGCCTGAAGCTTTAGTACTAAGAAAAAATGCTTTTTTTTAACTTTTTGGTTTAAAAAAAAGCGCCAAAAGATACCAAGAAAGTAAGTATGCCAACATATGCTCCATACATTCATGTTAAAGCATAGAAAAAATCAGCTGCAGATGCTTGCAGATGTGGAAGTTATGCTCAAAAATGTTTCACTGAATCGGATTTCAAAAAACTCCGTCTTGACGGTGGTGTTTAACAAAAAGTTTGATTTCTTCGGTATTAATTGTCAGAATGAACTGGTTAAGCCCATTGTTTTAAGAAAAAATGTCAAACTTCATTTTAAAAATAAAACAAAATTGATACATTGACCCAGGTCTGAGAATTTCGATTTTTGAGAAACCATTTATTTCTGCCTGGAAAATTTTTCAACTTTCAACTCAATTTTCTTGAAAACAACACACGAAAAATAATATAGTTTTATGATATTTTGAATTATATGATAAAGCTTAATACAAAATAAAGAAAAGGATTAGGGATAATCCTTTATTTCTTTTTATTTTTCGCTAAAAGTAGGGCAGGTAAAAATAAAAAAGGTGTTTTTTTTTTTTTGAGTTTTATTGCTTTGTTTTTGTTGTGTATTGCGTAATTTTTTATTACCTGTAAGGATTAGTAATGGCTTATTAGAATTAAATCTCTTACTTAATTTATTGAGCATTTGTGAAAGGTGTGTAAGAAAAATTTTTACTTTTTGATCAACCAATAAGTGAAAGTGAAGTGAAATATAATTTACATTAAAATGGATTCAATCGTAATTCCTTATTCGGTGTTGTGTAGTTAACTTATTACTAAGGGTCATGATGTTCAAAATCTTCGACCATATTTTGTAAGGGAATACCCCAACTTAATTTCTGAGCAAATAGAAACTTTGCTGTCAGAATTAAAGAAACGTTTTATGTCTCATTTTTTAAGTCGATGGAACGCAGTTCATAGAAAAAAAAAGTCATTTTGAAAAAAAATACACTCATTGGCTCGAAGGAGTTTTCGAAGTAGAACTAACCCAAAGTGTATTGCCCGAAACGTCAACTAATATGGGAAGACCACGAAAGAATTTTGACGAATGCTGTGATAGAGCTAAAAGGTATAAGATCCGGATAAAGCTCTTGCATTATTTATACAAGCAGAATTGTCGAAACGCCAATATGAAGAACATCAAAACCCTCAAATTTTTAAAAAATGTCAATAACTTTTTTTCTAATAATTTTTTCTTGACCAAATTTTGACCAAGCATGTATAAGACTAATTTTAACATGTGTTTCAAATTTCATTGAAATTCGTTTAATAGTTCAGATTTTACAGACTTTTTTCCGCTCTCCCATACAAAAGTCAATAACTTTTTTACGAATGATTTTTTCTTAGCCAAATTTTGACAAAATGTGTATAAGACTAATTTTAATATGCGAATCAAATTTCATCTTAATCCGTTAAAAAGTTCAGATGTTACAGATATTTTTTCCGCTCTCCCATACAAACATCAAAACCCTCAAATTTTAGAAAAATGTCAATAACTTTGTTTCAGTGGTTCGGTTTGTATGGGAGAGCGGAAAAAAGTCTGTTTTATCTGAACGGTTCAACGGATTCAAATGAAATTTGGCAAACATGGTTAGATTAGTCTTATACATGTTTGGTCAAAATTTGGTTGAAAAAAAATAATTAGAAACAAAGTTATTGACATTTTTCTAAAATTTGAGGGTTTTGATGTTTCTATGGGAGAGCGGAAAAAAAATCTGTAACATCTGAACTGCTTAACGGATTAAGATGAAATTTGATTCGCAATTAAAAATTAGTCTTATACACATTTGGTCAAAATTTGGTTGAAAAAAAATAATTAGAAACAAAGTTATTGACATTTTTCTAAAATTTGAGGGTTTTGATGTTTCTATGGGAGAACGGAAAAAAGTCTGTAAAATCTGAACTATTAAACGAATTTTAATTAAATTTGACACACATGTTAAGATTAGTCTTATACATGCTTGGTCAAAATTTGCTCAAGAAAAAATTATTAGAAAAAAAGTTTTTGACATTTTTATAAAATTTGAGGGATTTGATGTTATATTTAAATAATTTTTTTTTTAGTAAAATCTTAACTTTTTATTTTGAACAAAATATTATTATTAACTATGTATATTTTAATGTATTGAATTCACTTTATATGTTTGTTATTATATTTCACTTCACTTTCACTTATTGGTTGATCAAAGAGTAAAAATTTTTCTTACACACCTTGCACAAATGCTCAATAACTCAATACTGACTTTTTTTTTTAATCCTTTATATATATAGATTTAAGTAAGAGATTTTATTTTAATAAGCCATTACTAATCCTTACAGGTAATAAAAAATTACGCAATACACAACAAAAACAAAGCAATAAAACTTAAAAAAAAAACACCTTTTTAATTTTTACCTGCCCTACTTTTAGCGAAAAATAAAAAAAAAATAAAGGATTATCCCTAATCTTTTTCTTTATTATGTATTAAGCTCTATCATATAATTCAAAATATCATAAAACTATATCATTTTTCGTGTGTTGTTTTCAAGAAAATTGAGTTGAAAGTTGAAAAATTTTCCAAGGAGGAATAAATGGTTTCGCAAAAATCGAAATTCTCAGACCTGGGTCAATGTATTAATTTTGTTTAATTTTTAAAATAAAGTTTGACATTTTTTCTTAAAAAATGGGCTTAATCAGTTCATTCTGACAATTAATACCGAAGAAATCAAACTTTTTGGTAAACACCACCGTCAAGACGGAGTTTTTTGAAATCCGATTTAGTGAAACATTTTTGAGCATAACTTCCACATCTGCACGTATCTGCAGCTGATTTTTTCTGTGCTTTAACATGAGTGTATGGAGCATATGGTGGCATACTTACTTTCTTGGTATCTTTTGGAGCTGTTTTTTTAAATCAAAAAGTTTAAAAAAAAAGCATTTTTTCTTAGTACTTAAGCTTCAGGCTACTTATAGAAGGTATCTTTTATAAATAATCAATATTTTTTTTTATTTTTAGATAATCGAAAATAGACCAATTAAATTATTTAAGAAGCTAGAGAATTTATCTACAGGAACTTCGGAAAAAAACATCTCAAAATTTGTTGAAAATACGGTTCGCGATTTGAGTAAAATTATTTTTCAACTTTGAGGGCTTGTAAATCAGAACATACAATATACAATGTGCGGCGCACAGTGGTGCGAGAGCGGAAAAAAGTCTTTTGAAAAAGTCATGTCTATCGTTTTAAACTTTATGTTTAAGTACTCTTAGATAACCCGAGCGTATGATTTAAAAGTATTTTTTAACATATATATTGTTTGTTCTGATTTACAAGCCCTCAAAGTTGAAAAATAATTTTACTCAAACCGCGAACCGTATTTTCAACAAATTTTGAGATGTTTTTTTTCGAAGTTCCTGTAGATAAATTCTCTAGCTTCTTAAATAATTTAATTGGTATATTTTCGATTATCTAAAAATAAAAAAAAATATTGATTATTTATAAAAGATACCTTCTATAAGTAGCCTGAAGCTTTAGTACTAAGAAAAAATGATTTTTTTAAAAACTTTTTGATTTAAAAAAACAGCTCCAAAAGATACCAAGAAAGTAAGTATGCCACCATATGCTCCATACATTCATGTTAAAGCACAGAAAAAATCAGCTGCAGATACGTGCAGATGTGGAAGTTATGCTCAAAAATGTTTCACTTAATCGGATTTCAAAAAACTCCGTCTTGACGGTGGTGTTTACCAAAAAGTTTGATTACTTCGGTATTAATTGTCAGAATGAACTGGTTAAGCCCATTATCTTAAGAAAAAATGTCAAACTTTATTTTTAAAATAAAACAAAATTAATACATTGTCCCAGGTCTGAGAATTTTGATTTTTGCGAAACCATTTATTTCTGCCTGGAAAATTTTTCAACTTTCAACTCAATTTTCTTGAAACAAACACACGAAAAATAATATAGTTTTATGATATTTTGAATTATATGACAGAGCTTAATACAAAATAAAGAAAAGGATTAGGGATAATCCTTTATTTTTTTTTTTATCTTTCGCTAAAAGTAGGGCAGGTAAAATAAAAAAAGTGTTTTTTTTTAAGTTTTATTGCTTTGTTTTTGTTGTGTATGCTCAGAAGAAGAAAATTCAGCAGGAGTTTCGTGAAAAGCTGGGCATCATTGTCGATCTTGTGAAACAAGGTACGGGGACAAGTAATGACGGCAACACCTCCAGAAGATTTTTTGCAAATCCAACCATGACTTCAGAAATCACTGGAGTTAGTGAATCCCTAATTTGGCAGTTTACTGTTATCCTTGAAGTAATAACGTCGAATGAAAGATTAGACTTAAAAAAATATGCAGCTTACACGTGGGAAACTGCTGAACTGTTTGTGGAGAAATATAAATAATACAATATGCCAGCAACCGTACATAAGGTTTTGATCCATAGAGAAGAAATAATCAAAAGCTGTGCATTCCTTCCTCTCCGAGGAAGCCCAAGAATGCCAAAATAAGGATTATAAAGCCTACCGCAGGTTTCATTCGAGAAAATGCAGCCGAATTGCGACGAATGAAGATGTGATGCATCATATACTCATATCCTCAGATCCAATAATACAGGTTTAAGGCCACAGGCAAAAAAGAAAATACTTCCAATCAGCGCAGACGCTAAAAACCTCATTTTAGCATTATAAAATTACTACTTCATAATTGTTTTTTATTTATTTTTTATGTATTTATCTATTTATTTATTTAATTTGATAATATACATAGTTAATAATAATATTTTATTCAAAATAAAAAATTAAGATTTTACTAAAAAAAACTTTTATTTAAATATAACATCAAAACCCTCAAATTTTATAAAAATGTCAATAACTTTTTTTCTAATAATTTTTTCTTGACCAAATTTTGACCAAGCATGTATAAGACTAATCTTGACATGTGTGTCAAATTTCATTAAAATTCGGAAAATAGTTCAGATTTTACAGACTTTTTTCCGCTCTCCCATACAAACATCAAAACACTCAAATTTTAGAAAAAATGTCAATAACTTTTTTACTAATGATTTTTTCTTAGCCAAATTTTGAAAAAATGTGTAAAAGACTAATTTTAAAATGCGAATCAAATTTCATCTTAATCCATTAAACAGTTCAGATGTTACAGATTTGTTTTCCGCTCTCCCATACAAACATCAAAACCCTCAAATTTTAGAAAAATGTCAATAACTTTGTTTCTAATTGTTTTTTTTCAACCAAATTTTGATCAAATATGTACAAGGCTAATCTTAACACGTTTGCCAAATTTCATTTAAATCCGTTGAACCGTTTAGATAAAACAGACTTTTTTCCGCTCTCCCATACAAACCGAACCACTGTGCGCCGTCTTGTTGAAAGTAAACGTTGTCCAGATCAATACCATCCAATTCCGGCCATAAAAAATCATTAATCATCTCTCGATAGCGCAATCCATTGACCGTAACTGTTGCTCCAGCCTCATTTTCGAAAAAGTAAGGTCCAATGACCCCGCCGGACCATAAACCGCACCAAATAGTCACGCGTTGAGGACGGAGAGGCTTTTCAACAATAACTCTTGGGTTTTCCGAGCCCCAGATGCGACAGTTTTGCTTGTTGACGTAGCCTCCGAGGTGGAAATGGGCCTCATCAGTCAAGATGATTTTTCGATGAAATTCCGGATCATTTTCATGCATTTCAAGGACCCAATCAGCAAGGACACGACGTTGTTGATGATCAGCCGGCTTGAGTTCTTGTGTTAACTGAACTTTATAAGCCTTAAGACCCAAGTCTTTATGCAAAATACGGTGTAATGACGTTTGTGGAATGCCTAATTCCAAAGAACGACGAGGAATGGACAAACCTGGGTTTTCTTCAACACTTTGGGCTACAACAGCAATATTCTCAGTTGTTCTTGAGCGACGTGCACGGCTTTTATTCTTCACATCACTAACTTGTCCCAACAGCTCGAATTTGTCCACCAATTTCTGTATTGCGGTCCGACAAGGTGCTTCACGACGACCCAAAAATGTTTTAGTTTAACGAACCGTCTCTGCCAAATTTTCACCATTTTTATAGTGAATTTTAATAATTTCAATGCATTGTTGAAGCGTGTATCATTCCATTTATATTAATGGCGTAGTTTCTACTTGTCAAATGTCAAAAAATGCCAGCTTCAAAAGTGACAGCTACCGACAGCTTTGTTCAATGTCAATTTTCAGAGCAGAGAGGCTTTTAATTATTTACTTTGCGAAACCACTAAAATTCGATGTGATATACATTAATTAAAAGAAAACTACAAATTTTACTTCACTGATTCATAAATCAGAAAAAAAGTCGAAATCTAAGCACCAAACGCCAAATTCTTTTTAGTTTGCTTTCACCATTTTGATTTTTGCATCCATCCACTTACGAATGAGCGGTCGATGAGCGCTCTTCACGTCCGACGGCAAAAGTTAACGAAAACTAGACGAAAAGTACCAAATCGGAATTCTGGGCACAAGATATGAATTCTTTGTATTCGCTCGGTTTCGTACGACCACTTGCGTGGCCTTCCGACTATTCTAGTTCTACCTTAAGGAGGTGGATACTATGTAAGTGTCACGGCCGACGTTCTGGTTTCGAACATTGAAACAAAAACAAATGAGTCCGGTTTTTATGCTTTATCCGTGCCTCACGAGATCCCTCACCCCACACTTCTCTTGCTTACAAACTGCCATGATACCGGACTCAATCTTCCCAATCTAAACAGCGTCCAAAATCCATTTAAAATCGCAGCATTTAAAAGTACTTGCAATTAGAAGGAAACTAAAAGAGAAACGGAGATTAAAAATCGCTCTGAGGTAAAAGCACTCAAAGCTGTCCAGACCGCTTTGGATGCAACTTCGAACGCGACCATTGAAAAGTTGAACGCTCCTTTCCACATGCCTGATCTGCCCACTGATCTCTATAATACACTGGATAGTGTATTCCCTACAATGTATAACAGTTTTTGCGAAGCCAATTGAAGGTGACAATTAGGTGGTCGGCTTCATAATTTGACATCTGCGTGACACAAAAAAAATACTTTGTTGTGCGTTGTCTTGTCTCAATCTGTTGCAATTGCAATTTGCGAAAAAGAATTTGAAAGTGAGATTGTTGATTGTTTTATTAAATGTTATATATTTTTTATAAAATATTATTGTTTTTTTATTGATGAAAGAGAAAAAACCAAAGCAGCTATAATCAATAAAGTTCGATTCCAGAACGCCCAATCACTGCGAGATGGAATCAACGGAGTGCTGAATCAGAACAATTACATGGTTTTCAATGAATATACCGCTTATTTGAGAGAATGTTTTTTGATTGAATCTGACTTCCTTGGAGTCATAAAAGAGGCTCATTCCATGATACATCTGCTAACCCTTCAAATGGGTGGCGTGGTTGAAGTTCTGTTCTCATTGGAGTGGGTTAGTCGTAGCACCGAAGCCATAGACAAATATCAAGATTTCTTCGTTGATCTTTTGGTAGCTCAAGTAAAATACATAGACATTGCCATCTCCAAGCTAATAAGGATTTGGATTCCCAAAGACGCTGACACTAGTCTCTGGATAAGTGGAACTCCCGCCGAGAACTTGAAAATTGAATTACAGGCAGTTCATAAGCGCCTTGCGAGAATTCTGTCCATCATTCCGATAACGCTTGATTTGATTTTTGGAGAATCTGAAAAATTCATTTCAATACTGTAAGAAGCAATGCAATTGTTAATGCAAAAGTTGGTTATCCTGGATGTGAATGCTTCGCGCAATGAAATCGAAGAAGTCGAATGTGAAGATGAAGACGATATTGAAGATGAGGAAGACGATGATGAAATGATCAAAATGGATTATAATGGTACAACACGGGCGGTGAAATCACTTGGGCCGAGTGAAATGACTGAAATTCTACCCCTGGGCCCTGACCCATCCAATTGCCTATTCTTTGGATATTTGCATGGAGAAGATATTCGGGTTCTTTGATCCAATAAACCCAAATGGGCAATCGGAAGGAGCCGAACAGTAGACAACAACACTTCTACATGCTATGGAGTTTTTCTAAGATCCTTGAACAATCTTTCGATAAAGTGATATTACCGAGTCATAATACGCATCATGTAGAATTTCTTGTATTTTATTTTTGTCATAGTATTCTGGCAAAAAAATTCCTTAAATTTCTGTGGAATAAAATAAGGAAAGAAAAAGTTTGCTCTTCCTGCAGTCGATACAGCCTACCGCCTTGGTAACGTGCAACTTCTGTTTAGGTATACAAATTAATTTCGCGTTTGCCAAAAATTGTGCCTTTGGACAGACTCTTAAAAAAATTATTGTTCTATGAAATGTATTGTTAATAGAGGTTTTATGTAAAGTTTGTTGCTGTTGTGTAGGTATAGATCGTACTTATTTCTGTTTTCGTTAAACATTTTGACTAAGCGAATGATTTTTCTTCACAATCTTCCAGATAATATTAAAAACCGCTCAAATTGTATGCGAAATATTGAGTTTTCTAAAAAAAATAAACGACAACTTTCTTTCAAACCAAAAAATTGTTTAAAACTTGTATTTATGTTTCATATAATAGGATTAAACACTTTTAGCAAAGTCGGTTGAACTGCGACAAAATCGAAAGTAGAAAAAATTATTCCAAGGGAGTTGCAATTAATACATAACCTTTTTTCTTGGAAAAAATTACCAAATTGTAGGTAATTTATTCCTTTATCTGATCAAAATATCGAGTTCTATTTTTTACGAATCCATTACTTCCTAATTCAAGTTAAAGGTTCAAGTGAGCTCAACTCCATAAATGCGTTTCGCCCAGGTACGATAGTTGGGCTCATCAGTTAGATGGCTATCGTACCCTTCTAAGACGCAAATTTATATCGATGTTTACCGACTAATATAAAATCGTACCTGGGTGAAACGCATTTATGGATTTGAGCTCACTTGAACTTTAAACTTGAATTTTATTCAGTCGCTCCACTTAAACAGAAGAATTTTTCTTTTCATATTTCTTCATATTCTAAATATTACTTCCTAATGTTCACGGTTTTCAACCTGTAAGATTTCTACATTTCGTTGGGTAAGCTGAACTATTCTGTATAAATTGGTGGATGGTGGCTAGTTTTTGTGATGAAGAATATGTGAGATATTTTTTTGAGATTTTATTGCCTTTAACAAAATTATTGAAAATTATTAAAAACGTCTATCTTAATCAATTTTAATGATCGGCCTTTAATGATATAATGATAATAATTGTTTCTTTTTAACTGAAAGGGATTTTACTTAGTTATTACTTCTGCAATGGTTATTATGGTTTGGATGGCTTTGGTAAAACTCTCTGGTCGCAATAATTTTCCAGCTTGTTGTTGCTACAAAAAGATTCTTGCTAATACAATTTTTTTTGTTTTATTGCCAAATATTTCTCAACTGTTTTTTTTTGATATATCATGTTTGAATGTTTATTACTCTCGTAAAATTGGAATGTTTGGTTTCTGAAATAAACATTTTATTTTTAAATTATTTCTTCATTTTGCTCTTTAAGCTGACATATATTATGTTGTTTTTTTGGGGAACATTCATGGAAACTGCGTGCGGTTTATACAATTTTTAATTCGGGAGCCAGAATCATGAATATACCAAATTCGTGTTTCTGGCTTAACTTGATGTCTTGATGAGACTGCACTCTATATTCATCTAATTGGCATTGTACAATATTGTGGTTTCCTTGCTCTCATTGCATTCTAGGTTTTGGTATAACATAGAACATCCAAAAGTTAATCAACCCAACTTATTCTCAATATTGGAAAATTCGCATAATCAGCTTCCGCCATGAGAGAGACGATACCCGCCTGGAAAAACAATCTCGTTTTTAAAGCCGCACAACCGGTTCTGTTAGATTGTCGGGAGTCAGCGAGAAGATTATGCTGTTTGAAACTTATCCTTTCTTCAATGTTGCCTGGATATCAATTTGTACTTCTGCAATTAATAGATGATTTATAAAATTTTTCAATAGAAAAATTCTTTGCAAACTTGCCATTTTGGGTTTGATAACACATTTCTTCATAAATCGGTGAGGGGATATTTTGTACTCCAACACCGATGCTGTGAGAATGTTCTCTTCTACAACTACTTTTATAGTCATTTCCTTCAAATGCGAAGCCATCAGCTGTCTTTAATCGCAAAAGTGGCTTCAATCCCTTCAAACTACAAATAAATTTGTATTAAAAACTCGATATTAACTAAACAAAATTTACTTATATTACCGCTCTCACTACGAA
The DNA here is from genome assembly GCA_932273885.2 of Leucozona laternaria. NCBI lineage: Eukaryota > Metazoa > Arthropoda > Insecta > Diptera > Syrphidae > Leucozona > Leucozona laternaria. The sequence continues at coordinate 141,100,013 of OW026366.1, forward strand.
ACAAACTTAAACTTCTGTGTAAAAACTGTTGATCTCGAAAGAATACATTTCTGATGAACGAAAATCTTGCCTTATTTGGTTTTCAATAGAAAACAAATAACATTATTTAATAAGCAAAAAATTTTCTGGATCGAAAGTAATCTAAATTGAATAATAAAACTTTTCTTTTAGAAAATAGAAAAGATACCAAAATAAATAAATTAATACAGTTTATGATACACAAAACGGAAAAAAAAAACACAATTTATCTTTACCTTTAATTAGTTTCTTCCAATTTTTATAAACATGAGTTCAATATTTCTCCTGTTCTTTACGTTCGGCTTCTTCTTGGTCTTTGTTCCAAGCATCTAATATAACAGTTCAGCAAATTCTTCACAAACAACAAAACCATCGTAATGCAAATGACAAGAGCCTTGATGAAAATCAAATCCAATTACAACTGAAGCAAATCCAATGCTGAGTTTCTTACAAACTATTTAAGCCAGGCACTAAAACCAAACAAAAAAGTCATTTCAATTTATCCCATTTGTGAATGAATGTAATTTATTAAAAAAAAATTAACTTACAGTGTAAATGAACCGTCTTTTTGGGTAGCATGTATTCTTTGAAGACTTCTACATTCCAAATGCGTTCCTTGGAACAACACCAATTTCAGCCGGTTTGGCAATACCCAAATATATCTAATGGTTGATCTTTGATCACTGAGTTCGTACGCCAGCGATGTGAGTGCATTACCTTGGCTTGCCCCTGCCTGGAGGACTAACGATGCTAGCAGAACTGGGTCTCGGTTGGCAGACAACAGGCTTTGCTTTGTAAATTGCAAATAAAATAGACGCAGTGTTGACTTGGATGAGTTCCTCGGCCACTTCCTCTGGAACTTGGGATTAAATTTTGCTCTGAAACTGTAGAGAATCTTCTTAACTGAAATTAAAACACACAAATGATGAGTCATAAATTTTAAAGTTGAAGAAAATTCTAAAATACTTACACTTACACCAGAATTTTTCTCACATCTCAAGTCGAAAAAAAAGTTTTATGATTGCTGTCATCTGTCATTTTTTCTAATTTATATGTTATACTGTTATACAAAAAGTGGTCAGCTTCATAATATAACAATTCTTCAAATCGACTCAACTTTTTTATGTGCATACGCTATCCAGTGTATTAAAGAGATCAGTGGTTGAAGGATTAATTAGAAACATTTCACTTACAAAATATAAATCTTATTAAGAAAATGCTTTCAATTAAAAAAATTGGATTCCGTAGGATTTAAGTGCCAAAGATAAGGTACAGACAGAGAGAATAGATATCACAAAAGAAAACGTCAAAAAAATGAACAATCTTAAGCAAAAAATCAAAAAAACCTTACTTTCTTCGCCATCATTTTCTCACCATGAAGTGTGAGTGAGATAAAGTACAGAGACGCGAAAAAAAGTCGAAGGAGATAATTTAATTTAATTTTTAAACATATAAAAAAAATATAGATAGGTACCTAACCTATATAGATATGAATATATTTGGTAGGTAGGCATGTACGTACATTTTAAATATTAACCAACCACCTATTAAAAATAATTTTTACCTACAACCTACCTAGCTTTCTTTTTCAAAAAAAAATACAACCTAGGTTTCTAGGTTGAGGATGAACGGATGGATTCTATTCTGGTATAAGTCATCAAAGACTGCCAGCTCCGAGGTTTGTTTATTTTGCACTTTAACTACCTTTGCGGTGATGGTAGACGCCAAAATTTTGACGTCGCTTCTCATCTTAAGCAGCGACACTTTCTTGTTAGTGGTGCGACTGTAATCGAGGAAGGTTTCACTAAGACTTTCTACACCCGCCGTTATGTTGTCTATCTCCGCTGCTAACTGATTAATTGGTTTGCTCAATTTGTCGAAATTGGAGCTCATCACAGATAGCTGTCGGTCCATTACTTGAAATGTTTCCTGATCACTTTTATGCAGGAATTCCAATTTTTAATAAACCTTTCTAGCGTCCTCACTTTCCATAGTTCCAAATGCCCATTTGGAGAAACTTCCGATGAATTCAAGTGCTCGTTTTTGTCGTTTTGAGCGTAATAGTTGGTTCATGCGATTGGCGGTTTTCCGCAAGCTATCGATATTAACCGCTGTCTCCTGAACGACTGCATGGCAATGCGGCAATACTTATGAGTACTTTGCTGGAAATTTTCAATGGAACAAAGGACAAAGTTGAGGAAACCACAATTTGGTGCACACGCGATGAAATGGCCCTAGCTACAATTCTTTTGTACGTTAAACCTTGTCAAATGAATTATATAAAAAATTGTAAGACATCTGCCGAAGCTTGGAAGACCTTGGAAAGTATTCACCAACCAACAGGGCCGGCAAGGAAAGTTACTTTGTTCAAGCAACTTTTGCACTTGAGAATGGAAGGTAATAATGTGCAAAACCATATTAATTGTTTCTTCGATTTGGCAGAGAAAATCAAGGAACTACACATCGAGCTACAAGATGAGCTGATGGCGATAATATTACTGTCCAGTTTCCCGAACACGTATGAAAATTTTGTCATCGCAATCGAGTCACGTGATCAACTCCCATCGGTTGAAGTTTAAAAAGTAAAACTTCTTGAGGAAGGCCAGCGCCGTGGAGAAAATTAACCAGTCGAATATTCATCAGAAAAAGCATTATAATTATTTACACGAAAAAAATAAAATTGAATTTTAAAAGAAATTCTCATTCGAATGGTTCGCCTGACAAGGGTTCTTTCAAAGGCAGGTGTTTTCGCTGTAAGCGCATAGGGCACATGGCTTCGAATTGTCATGGAAAGCAGAAACACTCATCTAGTGTTGCTTCGGCGTTTGCTTTATTAAATTCGACGTGTGTAAAAGAATCCGATAAGAACACATGAATTTTGGACAGTGGGTCCACGAGTCACTTGTGTTGTGACAGAAAAAAATGTTCATTCTGTACGGACCATGTAGAGAGAATCGAGCTGGCCGGTACTGTTTTTGCTGTGGGGGGATGGGAGAAAGTGTTTGCCTTGTGGCATCAAAGGTATGGACACCTGAATGGACAAAGTCTACATAATTTGTTCAATAAAGACATGGTTCGAGGTGTGAGTTCTCAAAAAATCAATAAAACTGCAAAAAAAGGTGAGGTCTGTCTGAGAGGGAAAATGTCGTCCTTGCCGTTCGCGCTTTCAGAGAATCGAAGTAAGTCATTGCTATCAATTGTTCATACGGACATTTGTGGACCGTTTAGGAAGGTGTCAAATGGAGGCGCAAAATACTTTTTGACATTTATTGATGATCACTCTCGAATGATATTCGTATTCTTTTTACGTCAAAAAAGTGAGGCTTTAAATTATTTCAAGTCTTTAAGGACCATGGCAGAAAACCAGACTGGTAATAAAATTAAGATTTTGAGAAGTGACAACGGCGGAGAATATGTAAATAGAGATTGTAACGATTATCTAAAGAACAATGGTATACAACATCAATTAACTTCTCCTTATACTCCACAGCAAAACGGGTGCACTGAGAGAGCAAATAGAACTTTGGTAGAGATGGCGCGTTGTTTGCTGATCGGGTCTCAGATGAAGCAGAGTTTTTGGGCGGAAGCAATAAACATGACTGTTTATCTTCGAAATAGGTCACCAACAAAATTATTAGAGCTTCAAACACCATTCGCAGCTTGGTTTGGGTTTAAACCAAACGTATCCCACTAACGAATTTTTGGATGCAAAGCGTTCATGCTGAATAAAAAGCCAGAGGCGTAGAATGTTTAATGGTGGGTTATTCAGACGATGATAAAGCTTATAGATTATATGAGCGCAAAACTGCTAAGATTCGTATAAGCCGGGATGTTAAATTTATTGAGAATCCATCAAAAATATCTGCAACAGATTCCGATTACATCCTTATTGAAACATCGAGAGCAGATAAGGCCGACCAAAATGCAGTTAAATTATTTAAAAAGGAAGATTATGAAGTTGATCTTGAAGATGATGGAGCTGAATATGTAGATGCTCTAGGACAAGATGATGATGATGTTGATCTATGTGAGATTGTTGTTGCAAATACCGATCCACAAAATGCTGTTGCACAAAAAGCTGTTGATGATGTTCCGCAAAAGGCTGTTGAAAATGTTGTTCCACGAGATGCTGTTGTTGAAGATGGAAATGTTGCTGTTGGTGAAAGTGAAGCTGATGGTAAAGAAAATTGTAGTTATTCTACTGATGACCAAATTCGTCAATTCGAGGACTGCGGAGAAGAAGAATCAGAGGCAAGTTCCGGTCTAAGTAAAGATATGAGCATCGAAAACCAGGTTAGTGTTAGCAAGTTAAGAAGTGGTAGAGTTAGAGTTAGACAAAAACTTAACCAGAGATCTAATTCTTTAAACTATATGATGAATGTTGGTGGAAACAGCGAGAACATTCCAAAAACTGTTAGGGAAGCACTTCGAGGAAAAGATTCTCAATTATGGCAAAATGCCATGGAAGCAGAATATCGTTCATTATTAGAAAATAAAACCTGGACTCTGGTAGATTTGCCTGTTGAGAGACTTTCTCTCCAGTCACCAGATATTCTACAATAAGGCTTGTAGTTGCCTTGGCAGTTGAATTCGAGTTGCTTTTGCACCAAATTGATATAACTTCCGCATACCTTAACAGTGGGCTTGACCAAGATATATATATGGAACAACCGGAAAATTTTGTTAGCAAAGCACAACCGAAAAAAGTTTGCAAGCTCGTCAATGCCTTATACGCGCTTAAGCAATTGGGAAGGCAATGGAATCAAAAGCTGAATAGTGTCCTTCTGAAAATAGGTTTTGTGAGGTCTTCTTACGATAATTGCGTTTGTATTTTATCGAGTCGACGGGAAATTACTAACATTTTGGTCTTTTATGTTGATGATATCATCCTTGCGTTCAAAGATGAAGAAGACTTAATCAATGTTTAAACGAAAATTGCTGCAGAGTTTAAACTCGAGGACAAAGGACCTATCAACTATTTCCTTGGGATGGAATTCGACAGAGAAGGCGACAGAGGTGCGATTAAACTGGGTCAAACAAAGTTAATCACAGAGGTTTTGACAGATTTTCGAATGCTGGATTGTAAACCAGTTAGCACGCCTTTGGATCCGGGGGTGAAACTGGAGCGATGCACAAATTGCCCAAACTGTACGAAGATTGATACAAAGACTTATCAATCGCTTATAGGGTCGTTGAACTTTATAAGTCTAATAACACGACCTGATATATCATACTCTGTGATAAAATTATCACAGTTCAATATGAACCCACATAAAGAACATTTAACTTCTGCAAAGCATTTGCTTAGATATTTAAATAAAACAATAAATTTGAAACTTATTTTCAGAAAGTCATCGACTGAGTTGGTTGGGTACGCTGACGCCGATTGGGGTGGAGATTCAAGTGGCAGACGATCTTTTACTGGCTTCGTTTTTATTCTGGCTGGGGATGCGCAGTTTCATGGGAATCCAAAAAACAACCCACGGTGGCACTTAGCAGCACTGAAGCCGAATACATGGCGCTCTCGTCAGCATCAAAAGAACTTCTCTACTTGCGCTACCTTCTTGACGATATAAAATTTGGAAATGTTGCGTCAAACCCTATTATATTGTACGGAGACAACTTAAGCGCACAACAATTAGTCCGAAATCCAGTCTACCATGCGAGAAGTAAACATATAGATATCAATGTGCATTTCGTAAGAGACATATATGAAAAGGGTTTTATCTGTTAAACTAAACTGTTCCGAACAGCCACGCTGAATAAACCTTATAACTGTAAAAGCAAGAAGGAGAAAAAACAAAGATAGTTTCCCGAAAAGCCCAATTGTAGCATTTGAATATTCATATCGTATCAATGAATAGTCAAGTGAAATGGAGAAACAATCGAAACGAGTGTAACAAGGAGGTAGAATTATAAAAAAACACATCCTTATGCAATCTTATACATCAGCTGATTTTTCAGCTTGTAGGCAAAGCTAAATGGCAACAAAGAACTGGTGTCATTAAATATGTCATGTTATATATTTATGTGGAATGTGTTTACGGTATGAATCATGAGGTGGGATCAGATCCGGGGTTCGGAGTTAGGATTCAATATTTCAAATCAAATGTTGAACAAAACGAAGTAAATCCAAAATTTCCGAAGCAGATTTAGAAATAAAATAAAACTCAAACTACCAAGAAATATTTCTTAACAAAAATTTATTTAACAAAAATAAATTAATTAATTAATATTATTATAATGAATTCACACCAATTTTGGCAAATCATTTTGATCTATTTTACTTACATATTTCGTGACAATTGTGTACAATACTGCACAACTTTGAGATTAAAAAAAATGTTGGTTTTGGAAAAAAATTCATCCGGAAAAATATTTACGGCGCAAGGCAGCACAAGTTGAGTGCATTACAGCACAACTTTTTTTTTGGAAAATCAAAAATGGCGATGCTAACTTCACGCACATCAATTAATGCCATCTTTACATTTTCTAATTTCCTTTTCTAATGCCTGGACTGAGAGTGTCAACTTAGAGTTTTTGTTTGAAAACTTCGTCAAACAAATTTTTGGAATTTTTTTCTCTCCACAACTAATTTACAACAAAAAAGCTACAATTAATGCCATCTTTACATTTTCTAATTTCCTTTTCTAATGCCTGGACTGAGAGTGTCAACTTAGCACTACCTTCCTAGTTTTTGTTTGAAAACTTCGTCAAAACAATTTTAAAATTTTTTTTCTCTTCACAACTAATTTACAACAAAAAAGCAACAATTAATGCCATCTTTAGATTTTCTAATTTCCTTTTCTAATGCCTGGACTGAGAGTGTCAACTTAGCACTACCTACCTAGTTTTTGTTTGAAAACTTCGCCAAAACAATTTTTAAAATTTTTTTCTCACCACAACTAATTTACAACAAAAATGCTACAATTAATACCATCTTTAGATTTCTAATTTAATTTTCTAATGCCTGGACTGAGAGTGTCAACTTAGCACTACCTCCCTAGCTTTTGTTTGAAAACTTCTTCAACACAATTTTAAGAATTTTTTTGTCTTCACAAATAATTTACAACAAAAAAGCTACAATTAATGCCATCTTTAGATTTTGAAATTTCCTTTTCTAATGCCTGGACTGAGAGTGTCAACTTAGCAATACCTACCTAGTTTTTGTTTGAAAACTTCGTCAAAACAATTTTTAAAATTTTTTTCTCTTCACAACTAATTTACAACAAAAATGGTACAATTAATGCCATCTTTAGATTTTCTAATTTCCTTTTCTAATGCCTGGACTGAGAGTGTCAAGTTAGCACTACCTACCTAGTTTTTGTTTGAAAACTTCGTCAAAACAAT